>CM040243.1:109064380-109397030 GCA_022545495.1 Chrysanthemum lavandulifolium | reverse complement strand
AAAAGGGACATAATTTTTATCCCATAACCACTAACAACTAATGCCTATAGTTATTAGGGACGTAACAAAATTCCAAGACATCTAATATTATGGCTAAGCATAGTACTTTTAGTTTATTTTTGAAAATTCTTGCATAGGTACAAAAGGTGACAATTTAAGTATCCATGCTATAGACGACCTGATTATTCAACATAAGTTTCATAGTTATACGTATAATAATAGTTTAGGATGATATATAGACAAACCATGTTCATTATTTTAAATAATGTATTTAAAGAATGTATAGACAACTATGGAAAATCTTAAAGATTTGATCAACTTAATTATGAGCAAAGTCAACTTAGACCAAAGATTTTAGGACAAGTGCAAATCGTTTATTTTCATACAAGATATGTATCGAAACTAATTCCGTCTCATAGTTATATGTATATATAATAGTTTAGGAAGAAAGGTTGATATGTAAGCGTTTTGACTCTAATATCATCAATGATGGGATTGTTGTGGACAACAATTTGAAGTTAAATCTTCTTGTCGAAATTCCTCTTGCTCCATCAGAAGAAGACATGTTCCTTACCAAAGAGAACCTGATTCCTATTCGCTTGGGTTTGCGATGACTATTAATAAAGTTCAGGCGAAACAATTTCAAATGTGGGTGTCTATTTGCCAACTCTGTTTTCTCGCATGGCCGAAATTTATGTTGCTTTTATGCAGAGGATATCACGTAGAACTACAAAGGTCTTAGTGAAGCCAATCAAGGAGGAGTCTACAGTCTCAAATATCATCTAAAAGTTTCTGTGACGATGCTTGTCGTTGTTAGTAGTATCTCATAATTGATGTAATATTTTCTTTTTCAGTCTCACTAAATATTTTTATAGGTCGTTTGATACATGTTAATAATGTTTTCTAGAGTTGAATTGTTACATGTTACAACCGTTTGAAATTACATTTTGATCTTTGCACGTTTTATTTTGAACATTATACGAAACTCTTACCACAATATCGCATATCGTTAATTGTATGCCGCTAGGCGCGGGTACTCATCTAGTTATTTTAAAATGGTATAAAAAGATACCAAGTTAAATTCTCATATATTTCAAGTTTTACTTGTTCATCTATTATGTAGCGAATAATATTCAGATAATTTAACTAATTATCATTTCTAAAAATCCATTTTCATTAAACTTATGAAAATATTATACCTTTTTAAAGTTTCTATAAATTTAAGTGTAAAATAAAGCTTATTTTATAAATTAGTTTATTTTAAAAGTTCAAATTCTTATGAGTTATCATAAACTTGTCTCCTACGACATATTTCTTTGGCAAATTAAATTGAGTTGTAGTTTATAAGAGTTGAAGCTTGTAAGAAACTATAATTTGAAATTTTTATGTACAAATATGTTTGAGATAATATTTAGAGTTAGAGTTTATAATGTGCAATGATGTAAAATATGCTTGAAAATTTTATAATATAAAATTTTGACGGGAAAGAGTGGCGCATCACAGTTATAGAATTAGTGCATCATCATTATAATTTTTTGCGGGAGTTTAGCTTTCTCTCTCAAAATTTTTAATGTCTTTCTTCTTCTGGGGTAGGGGCGGGGGTGGTGAGGTCGCAAGTTTAATGGTGTGGCATGTGAGGTGGAAGGAAGTGACATATGTTCCTCCCACAATCTTTTTTTCGCTTTTTCATCCAATAACTATTTTTTCAAAAAGCACACCATATTAAAAATATAATTATTCATTTGTTTTATAAATCCTTATATAATCTAAATATTAAAAATATAACTATAAATTTGTTTTTGTAAATCATTATATAATCCAAGTGATTTAATATTTACTTGAAAAATTAGCAAATAGAAGTTTTAAAATTATAACAGCATATAAAGTTTAAAATATAGACATCCTTTTTCACATTATTCATCTAATAATTTAGGAACAACAAATAACGTTTTTGAGAAATGGTAGATATTTTTATAAACTATATATTTCCGTTGTTTTTGACATAAATTTTAATGTGTTTTTAACATAAGTCACAAATTTGAAATTTATTTATTTGTGCATAAAAATGTGTATTATAAAATTATAATACTCCGTAATAAATTAGCTAAGAATGTTAATTTTTATCTTGGCATGCTAAAGCTTATTTAAGGCCTACACAAGCTTTTAAATAAGATTTATCTATAACATTGTGTTGTATACTTGTATAGTTAAAATACTCGTGCATGCACATGTTTTTTCATAAGTTTTTATTATATATTAACATCAATTAATATTTTGTACATATATTATTTACGAAGGATTTGACTTGTTTAATTGGTATTATGTAGATGTTAACTTTGTTTAAATTTAACTGTTGATATCATATTTCAGACATATTTCAGAAATTATGCATGTTTAATAGCAAGTAATGAACATTGAAAATTATTTTCGGGATATCCTTATGTAAAATTCATTATGCATAAAAAAAAGTATATTATACGTCGAAACATGTAGTGGGACGGGAAAAGATTACAAGTCATCCAAACTCTAAACCATGTTTTGATTATAATAAAATAACTTATGTGTTTATCGCAGGAATAATTATAGAGTATGGTTTTGGAACAGGGTAGGGCAAGACCTTAAGCCCTATCACGAGATACCTCAAACCCATTGCCTTATAAACACACAAGATATTTATAGTAGATCAAATATTGGTCATTAATAAAGAATAGATCTTTAGTTTTAATATCCAAATTATAAAATAAATTCTTGCAAGTTTCTTCGCAGGAGCAAATTACCGTGCAAAGCGAACCCTTTGTGACATATAAGACTTTGCCAGAATAGCTTATAATAAATCTTGTTTCATAGTTTTTAGTCAAGTTTATTTTATTTTCTAAAAAAATCTTTGCTTTTACACGAGTCATTACCATAAAAATCAAATAATAAACAACTAAACAACTAAAACAAATATAAAAATTATCAATACAATTGACCATTAATTAAATATACAAAACATTAACAATTAACAATTAATATATACTTAAACAAGACCATTGGTTTTTGAACTAGGTACCGTTGGATCACATACATCGATAAATCAATAGCGTAAGCCTTATAAAATTTATATTAACGCACAAAATTGATTACAATAATTAAATGAATGAGTCTTCCCCAGCCTAAGAACTAATTATGTATTTATATTAACCGCTGTCAAACAAACATCATATTTAAAATGTATAAATTAAATCAACTTAATTTGCATATATAAATCACTTAACGATTAACCAATAAAATATCAAATATCATGTGACAACTCGAAAATTCCTCGATGCGTCGTTATTGAAAAACATCGATTAGAGCGATCGGTTTAACTAATTCAAGTTACGAGTCGTATTTTATATCGTTTTTATTGGAAATAATATTTTAAGAACAATGGCGTAACTCTCGAGTCACGAATCCCTCGTTTTTTAGTCAAAACGAACCCCGAACCTAATATAACGAAAGTTTTACGAAGTTTCATCTGTAGTCCTTGTGATAGTTTCATAAACGCTCCCTTCACTTTCAACCTTACAAGAGTAGTCCTTGCTAGTAGTATATAAGCCCTCACCACTCACACACTCTCATTTCACTCATACTTTCTCTCTACAAACACACACACACACACAAATACTCTCCTTTCTCTCTCAATTTCCGCCAGCCCTCTAGGGTTCCGGCGCCATCACTTGTTCGGCCAAAATTCAGCGACCACCAAATATTACACCGCCACTTCTAAACATTAGATCGGGTCCTTGTGACCCCATTTATGCAACATACACACCTTAAATCCTACACACGCGCTCCATCTAAGATTTGGATTTCGGATTATTAGGGTTTCATGTATTAAACGATTAAAAATGAGGTCCTAGTTTGGTTTGGTACAAGTTGTACTCGTGCAAGACACCAACGAATCCCCTCTCGTCTCTTTTCTCTCAGTAACCCTACCTCATCCCATTTCATTCTAATTTCTGTTTTAACCAATTTATTTTATTGATTGTGTATATATTTCGTGGATAACTAAAAGGAACTAGACTCGAAAACGTGTTTGAAAAGGGTCTCATGAAGCAAACGAGTTAAAAACATCTTTAGTATTGATTTTGATGATAAAAACGAGAATAAAGTTATAGTGAAAACTGAAAAATGGATTTAAAAACTGTTTTAGGAAACATTTCGTGTGGTATAGGAGCAGTGAAACAACGGTTGGGATAAAATGTTGTCGTTACTGTTTTGGGTGTGAGTCGACTCGATGGGCTGAGTTGACTCAGTTGAGTCACTGGATGGTGACGGGTCAACCACGAGTTTCGGGTCAGAAGTGGAGTCGGGTTAACTCTTTTGGTTGTTTTAATATTTATACCAATTATGTATATGTTGTGTTAATATTGTAGTTTTGCGGAAGTAAAACAAATGAAAACTGTTTTTATGCAAACTCGTGTGGCTAAATTGGTAAAAACGTTTTAAGGAGTGCTAGTGTGATAACTTTCATGGGTTAAAATGGATTAAGACTTTGTGTTGTCACTCATGTGGTGTAACCTTGTACTAGATGTTGTTGCCCGGTCATAGATTCGGTTGGTCACGTTAGGGTGTGTTTATATGTGTTATCTCGCGCTCGGGTCACGTTTGACCCGGATAATAACTTGGTGTTTGTTTTGCCTTGGTTATAATCTGGTAATATGATATGAGTATATAGGTTACGGGTTCAATTCAAGTAAGACTTGGTAAATATAGTCGATAAGTAATAAAATTATTGTAACATAAAATATTGAGACTAGTAAATCGGTAAATGGTAAAAACAATGAAATAATTGGAAAAATGAAACGAGTTAATTATATATCAACATCGATCACTAAGGAAACGGTAAACTTAACATTTAGATTATGTAACAAGTTAATTATATGTGGCGATATCGGATAATCTATCAAGGTAATCATATTTGACTCAAATGATTAATAAACAAGTTATGTGTTAGGTGATGTAATAAATATTAAGAGCTAACACGCGACAAATAAGTGATATTGAATATTTTGTATACGTTATAACTTGTGAGGTTCAACTATGGTTTATAAATTTGGAATAACGTTTATTATACGAATTATATTGGTTATAAATATACTTTACTAAACGTTGACTTAAATGAGTCTAAATGTTTTATCGTCACATATTAACTAATAAAGAGATAATTAGATATATATTGTCAATGAATACGGTTTTGTTTAATTGTAAACCTTTATTTACTACGATAATAACTCACATTTTATAAATACATGATAAGTGTAAATACGGTTTATGAACTTGAAATAACTATCGATAACAAGTTATAGTGATTAGTATGTTTTACCTTATTAAACGTTTTGGCTTAAATGAGTTTAATATATATGTTTTGCGATAAACTAAATATTCCGTTTTACATTAAAGCTAATATTGAATTACATAACTATAAACTATTTACGGATATGGTTTAATCTATTATAAACCTTTATTAAATACGATGGTAACACGTGTTTTATAAAACATATTAGCTTTTATAAACTTGTTTGGAAATATTATTTTGGTAAGATAACTTATTTAAGTCGTGATGGTTTGAGAATAAACATACGTGTCATTTATAGTACACTATTTACTATACCTTATATGAAGTACTTTCGGGTAAACTTGCATAATTACGAATAACGATTGAGAAAACTTTATTAATTGAGCGATAGATGGAAACTTGTCTTTTATTATTAAACATGTACGTTTGCGGATTTTTGGGTAAATTACCGAAACTTATCAATTAACCTATTTATGTGTTTTGGATAGTTGTCGTCGTCCCTAGCCTTTGACTAGCCTAAGTATTGCCAGTATTTCTCGTTTTGTCAATGTCTTTTCCCTTTTGGTGTGCGTTCTAGTTGGTATGTCCCGACTGTGTCGAAGTCTTATCTTTTCTTTCGCGTGAGTTGTACGTCGCGTCTAGCTTTCTTACCACCACACGAAACGTTAAAACTAAACTTTTGAGATATTAATTATAAACTTTTGGGAGCGATAATGGACTTTTGAAAGTAATGACATGAATGATCCACGAAAACTACGACACAATATCTTTTATCAACTTCTTTATCATATGAGTTGTATTTTAAGATTATCGTATCGCATTAGGTTGCGTCGCTTCTGTTGTACCGTCGTACATTATTTGGATGCCGTGATGATTATCTTTGATGCCGGTCGTGTCATAGTGAATAGTGCATTTGTCCGTGATTACATTATCTTACGCTAGTGTTTATTCGTGCATTGTTGTGGCTAAGGTGAGTTTATAGCCCCTTTTATCTACGTTTTTAACTATATTGGGATGAGAATCATCTCTTTGTTTTTGGATTGTTAAAACTATTTGGATTTGCTTATCTGATTGACATATAGATAGATGTGCGGTAGTTGTTGCCTTAGACTAGGTTGAACCGTTACCTAGCTAAGAATAGACTCACCTCGACCTAGTCCGGGGTTGGCAAGCTGTTCTAGAGGTTGCCACGCAGCGGTCTTTGGACTAGAGTCGTGGGGCAGAGTAATCCCGGATGCGGGATATGGTCCGGGTATATGGTTGGTGATCCGGTAGGATCGGTGTGAAACGGTATTTATCTATCTTAGGTCTTGCATAGCAAATCAACTTCTACAGATCCACTATGTTTTATTGAATTTAAACCTATGAACTCACCAACGTGGTGACCTTTTTGCATGTGTTCTCGGGTTTTGGCGATAGCTCACTACTGGATGACGCTTGGCAGGGGCATGGTCATAGGCGACTCGATGAATAAGCGAGACCGCTTTTAATATTCTTTTAGGCCTATTTCCGCACTACTTTCATTAATGTAAACTTAACATTTTGAATTAATGAATCTTATTCTAAATAAATGGGATAAAACCATTCTTCGTACCTTATGTTGTGATACCAAGATTGTAGCACCCAAAGGCTCGTATGCTTCTACTAGACCGTATTTTGGGGTGTTCTGATTGGTATCGAGCCTAAGTTATAGAGGCTGGGTATATTTTCAAAACCTAGACTATAACCACTTTTCAAAAACCTAGCCCTATGACCGCCACGCACTGCTCTAAGTGAAGCCTTGCGTATGACTAGTCTATGGATATAGATGATTGAGAACACATTAGACGAACTGATTGATAAGATGATTGATGAGATGTTTATGGCTTATTTGATGAACGGTTTGATTGAACACTTGATGGAGCGTGTGCCCTGTTAGTAGACGATTTAAGTCGCCTATCTTAGTAGTTCACTATAAGCATTTCACATGCTTATACACACGATAAGCATGTCCTCATGCTTCATACTATAAGCATTTCCCTTTTGCTTATAATAAGCATGTCCTCATGTCATACATGCACGAAAACATGTCCTCATGTTTTATGCGCTTATACCTTTCAGAGTGTGGAGTCCCAAACCTTAAATCTATAACACTTAGCGGTACCAAGTAGTTGCCTTGGATAATACCAAAACAACAAAGAAAACTTTGTAATAATACACAAATCGTGGAATCTATTGGAATATACTTAGAAGTTTAAAGTAAGCAAACGAATCGGACTTGATAATCAATACTTCAATCTTATTAATCGATAATACTGAGATACTTCCAAAATATCGAGGTTACGCATTTCTGGCGTAATCTCACCGTTTGATTTAAAACTTGCGTTAGTAGTGGTGTGGAAATGATTTGGGAATATAAAGGAAATGGTACTATTATAACTAAGTGAGGGAGTCACGAGCGAGACCTTTTGTCTCATGAGCATGAGTTCCACAGTTAAGTTTTGATGAACACGAGTCTGAAAACGCGTTAAAGCTAATAAAACATGTAAACTGGTGTGTTGGTATCGTGTGTTGTGTCATGATCACGTGTTTTTGCATCTTATCATGTTTATGTGTCCTTGGTCAGAATTAGATGATGGATTATAATGGTTTGATAATGTCGAAGAGTGTATAGTCTTGTGTCACGATTTTGAGTCAAAACTTTCGTAAACCGCTGTTTTATTCTTTAGTATTGTCAAACAAGTGGTAATCGGTTTTAATTATTAATAATGAATTCATGTCCGTTAGTGTTATAACAATATGTGAAACCAGTAAGAGTTTTCAGATAATAAATTGGACTAACGTGTGATTATTTGGTTAACGTTGAATCATTGGTATGAATCAGATTTTTGGAATCTGACGACATTTCAATTAACAGCCTTGATTGAATAGCAAATTAATTATGGTGTTTTGGGTAATTGGTAAGTTATTGACAAACATTAGATTTGATACCCGTAAATCGGTTGTGTTTGGGAATTGAAAGAGTCAATTGGAAGTGTTTAATGGTGTTGGGTAAATTTGATTTTCAGTGTAGATGGCGAGATTGGTATGTGATTGTTTGGAGGATTTATTTGGATTGTGAAAATTGTTTGTTTTGGATTTAATGGTATATATGTCAACTTTGCGCTACGCCAGGTGTTATCGTGACTTTCTAGTCTCGACTACCCTGACAAAGCCGTAACATGGTCTTTAGTATTTATTTGGGCAATATGATTGTGTAAAAGCCGAGAGTCATGACTCGGACTTGGGAACTCGAAACGAATAATGACTCGAAATTTATATTGAAATTTAAATTGAAATTTATATTGAGATGAATAAATTTATATTGAACTTTATATAATTTTTATATATATATATATATATATATATATATATATATATATATATATATATATATATATATATATATATATATATATATATATATATATATATATATATATATATATATATACTAGTGTCAAAACCGTCCGATGGACGGGTATGACTGTGGGAAATGTTCGAACAAAGTTGCATGCCCATTGCACCAAAAATGGTAAATGGGCAATAAAATGTTAGCTATTCATAATAAATGTGTTACAAATGATTGTGTTTTGTAGGTAAACTTTCATGATTTTTTAACAGATATGGATGCGTCGCTTTTGAACTATGATGTAGCCGTGTGATATTGTTGGAAGAAATATGATGAATGCAATAATCTATGAAACCAATAATATCTGAGTTCGATAACCCAATATGGAAAATTATACAAAAGATAATTCCACTTGTTTTCCAGATAGGAAGAAGATTAATCAATGATGGGTTGATCAGAAAACTCACTGAAGCCACAAATGCTTGAAGTATGATGAAATTATCCCTGTGACAAATAAAGAAAAATATTCATTAACTTAATAAAAAACCCAAAGAGTGATTAATGATATTGATCTTTCAATTAAGCTTGTAGCCGCAGTAGGTGGCGGCGGTAACTTTTAACGTTGTCAAGAGGTTTATTAATATAACTTCTCATCATTTAGTTTTTTATGTACTACGGTAGGTAAATATTGCAATGTCGTAATTAAAAAGACACGTAAACATGATTTGAACTCATAATTAACTTACGTTGGCATTCTATCTTCATCAGTATTGTGAAAAATAAATAATAATAAAATAAATAAAAATTAATAATAAGTTGGTTGGTAGATAGCAAATTTATTGAATTGAGAACATGAAAACAGGAAAGGAATGTTTAATAACTATTGATGGTAACTATTAGATATTAGTAAAACAAATCAATAAGCACCCCCTAAAATACCTTTAGAAATCTTCAACATGTATGACCCGTTACCCTTTAAGATATTTTTTATTTTATTTTATCCATTTAAAATAAAACACAACCTAATATAAATATAAAATAATATATGTGGTGTAGACTATGCACACAAACATGGAAATGGGATCACCTTCATCTCTTTAATATTCTCCTGAGTTTATTTAATTGAGTCTTTCAGCTTCTGGGATTTGTTTCTTAACTGAGCAAGCTTCCGCACATCATCAACCAATATAGCAACCTTGTCAATTTTAGGGGGCTTCTCGGGTTCAAGGATCGATGCCAATTCAAAAAACCTAAAAGTGGTCATTTTTTGTTGTGATTATGGAAAAAGGACGGGATGTATAAGGTAAAGAGTATGACATACTTATCGTTATACTTTGTAATACAATTCTTACTGGAGGGTATGGTTAACCGCTGTCTTGATCTGCAATAACAAATGATAGTTGAGGAAAAATTATCAGCAATTAGCATCATAAGATATTGACATCACTATAATTATATATGTTGAAATAAATAGGTTGATGGTAGCGGTGGTGGCATCATAAGATATTGACCTCACTCTATAATTATAGATGTCCAAACAAATAGGTTGGTGGCCTAAAGATGGTGGACTGGCGCACATATAGAAGTGTGTCTTTAGAGCGCCTTTCAAGGTGGATCAGGGATATCAAAAAATGGTTAGCGAAGGTTGAAAAATTAAAGGCCAGTAGTATAATGACATTCCCTATTGCGTTGAACAATATAGTGGTAGCCTAGTGGATTTCAAGCATTATAGTTGTGTGTCATGGAAACGACTTTTAAAGTGCTTCACTTGTTAGAACAAACCTGATAAAATGTGATTTTTCGGAAGACTTTTGCTTCACAAAAATATCTAGATAAATAATTGACATAAATCAGAAACTCGAATACTTCTGCTTCACAAACTCGAATACCGAAAAGCAATCAGGTTATGAAAAAGATCATAGTTTTGTGTAAACCTGAAAGTGAATCCAAGCATGCTATTCGGAAGTAATTAGATCAAAATATCAATGGAGAGGATCGAACCTTGAGTGGTTCTTTTTAATATCAATAAATGTAGAAAAAGCCCACCATCTTTATCGAAAAATGATATGAAACGTCTTAAGCCCCTCCACCACCAAAATAGTACTTTTTCGCCATATAAACAACTCCATGAGGATGACTCGTACACGCAAGCAAACACATCTACATTATTGTAAGGAAATTTTAATAATACAAAATTATAAATGATATGAAACCATGAAATCACCTTTTAATAATTTCATAGAGGCGGGAAGAGTAGAAATTTAGTAAAGCAGTCTCACCATAAGAATAATATCATAACCATAAGATGCACTCGACCCAGAGCTACAGTTCGAGTCTTTGTCCTTAGTTTGTAGATCAGGCATGATTTTATGTACTTCACTCCAATCACCAGCAAAGAACCAGACTTATGCATCAGTATTTGGTGACTGAGACTCTACAGGAACATTATCATTGCTTCTGGCGTGAACCTCACTCGCTGACACACATTTAAGAGATTAATTCGCAGATTAATTAATAAAAGCATGTAAGTATTAGTATAGGATATACCATCTGTGTGTCTGGATTCATTTCTAAGAGTGTTATTAATGGCATACGGTTTCTGAGTCATTCTTGTTCCAAATTGTCAACTTTTAAGCTCTCCAAAGAAGTATGTCCGTGACTTCAATACATGAAGTATCATTAAGTCGAGTAGTAACCGCACTCAGAATCCAAGCCTACGTCAAAAAATCACATTGTAATGAATAGAATAATTGAATGCATATTTTTTTTGTATTACTATACCCAATCGATTTTCAAGATAAATAAAAATTTTAGAAGGCCCTTATTATCTATGCAAAAAGCTTGGTCCCGAAATCTGAGTGTAATACGATTTATTATTGGTGGATTCAAATTCTGCACATACACGTTGTGAATCAATGAACTCTCTTTCCCATGGCATCTTGCTTCCAAGTTGTAATGGCCAAGGACGGTTCACCGTATACTCTGCAAGACTTTTTCACTTGAAGGCCTATCTTTGGGTTGGTTTTCAAGGCATCTTAATGCGAGTGCAGCGCATTTAAAAGCACCTTCGGGGAGTTCTGCTACATAAGAGATGTTACGGATTAAGTTACCTGAGTGATACTACATATTTCTACTTAAGTTCCTAGAAACACTACGGATTACATCATTTTTTACACTGAACAAAAGGCGCTGCCATGGAAGTATAGAATCTACACCGCATGTAGTAAGAACTTACTGTTAGTGCGTACCTATGTCCATACCTTCCTATGAAAACCTTGCTCAGTGTAAATAATCATTTTTGAAGTTATAATCGGGTTATAAAACTTTCAGCTTTACCGCCTGATCCACTTCCAAAGTGTGTAAATCTAACAACTTATTTTAAGCTTCAGTGGTGTCACATAATCAACAAAAAAACCTCATTATTTTTGCAAAAGAATAATTGATCAAAGATATATGTTAATTGCTCTTAATAACATAATTTGCTTAATAGGATAATTTTTGTTTGCATAGATAATAAAATCCCCACAAAATAAGTAATATAACAAAGATCTCTAAGGCTCATTGTTTAGCTTTTGATATGCATGAAGCTAAAAGTAAAAAAAAAAAAAAAAAAAAAAAAAAAAAAACGATGAAAATAAGCCATTAAGATGAAAATAAGCCATTAAATAAGCCATTAAGATGATAAGTTAGTGGTCAAAACTTACAACGATGTCGATCATAATGACAGTTGAGTAACACGTCAAAACCTATACTCTTACTTTGGAGTTTAGAAAAGTTTGTTTTAGATTGAATGACATATAGTAGAGTCATTCTTTGTCGGGAGATGGAGATTGAGACTGGCGTGTCCATAACCTTGAGAATCTTTCCAAATTGAACTTGACAGAGTGTAGTTAACTGTAGAAGGATTCATTAAATAAGAAGTATGTGAATCAACAGGAGAAGCTAAAAGCTATATGTATCGGTGGAGGAGTTTTAGAAGATCAACTATTATTCTTACCCAGGTCTTTGAAGTTTTTATATCTTAGTTTTTGCAAAGTTGAGCATAACAATGGCATTTATGTGGTATTTCACGCCCAGTCATTCTTTTACTTGAGTTTAAAGGGTAACCTATTTGAGTTCTTGCCCAATAAGATTGATCTTAATATGATTCAGACACTTAAATTAAATAATTGTCCAAACCTGAAATCTCTCAGATGTATCCCAAGTACGCTAGAGGAGTTGTATACAGATTGGAGTACATCATTGCAGAAAATAACATTCCAATCTGCTCGTCAATACCTCCTAGCTTGTAGATTAAGTACACTTAAATTTTTAATCCAAAATACTATCCTAGACAGAGAATAAAACATAAAGAAACTTTGGTTATCGAAAAAAAAAGGGTCATACCATCAGCCGTAAACTCTTGAATGTCGTCCAATTTTCGTGATAAACTATTCAACATATTAGCTTACTTGAGTAAGCCTCCTGTAAAACATTTCAATAACTATGTATGCTTGCATCTTTGGGTTTAGGTTCCAAATGGATTACGCTTCAAAAGCATCTTGCTCGTATCCCATAATATTTGTGGGTTACTAACGATGGAATGAAATGCGAGTTATCCAACCAAAAACCATGCATCTTTGTTAGAAAACATAAACCGTCATGATACATACTACAATACGATGAAATAGAGTTTGAAAGCTAACAATGGGATGTAACTTTCGCCGCCAGACTCTGCTAGCTCATCGATTTTACCCAAGACCGGCACTACCTCAAGAAACGACCGAATCTATTTTGACACGTGACCCAACCCGCTAATCTTGCCACCTCTACTTAGCAGCTATGAAGGGCCGACTATACATTTCATCAAGCTTGTTAACCGACTCAATTATTGCTAGTATAATGCTAATTGAAGAAGTTGATGTACCTGATGAACCATACTCATGTAGATGGCCATGGGAAGATTTGTTGCAAGCAAGAATAAGACCGGGTTTGATCTTCCAGGAGCTTTTGGTGCGTGTACTTGTGGTTTTCTTGATCTTTTACCGGATGAATATTTCCGACAACATGGCCAGGCGAATAACGAAAGCTAAAGCTATTGGAAGCACAGGGAGGACAAACCTGTTAGTCATACTTCTAACCGATGAGTATCATGTACAAAAAAAATAATAACCCTTTCCATCCATTACGGGTGATTTTATGTTGTAAATGAACTACCATATTTGTGTAAAAATGAAAAAAAATACATATATATTTTTGCAATAGCAATTAGTTTATAGATTTAGGAACCATAGCTGCAAAAATAAATATTGCACTCCTCATCTTTTTGTCCAACATAGCTTATTCTTACAATGCTTGGTGCTAAACATTCATTTTCGCAAGAAGGCCATTTGTTAGAAAGAATAACCAAGTATGATGGTTCCTAATATATCAGGTGGAAGGTGTGGCAAAATGGGCGGTCACTCGGTCAGTCGGGTTGAGCTAGCTTATTCATTTTCTTGAAGTTTCTGAATAATTAAAGTATTAAATAGCAGTTGAGGAGCTTATGCATTTATCAACATTTCACACGACTATCAACCAGCTTGACCAGTTCAAGATCAAACATAACCCAAATCAACCCATTTGTAGGTAAGCGGTGAATGCCACCTCTTCCACGTGGATTGGCTCACTCTTTAAAAGCCTAAAATTGAAAGATACATTGTTACTATGGAGGCGGACATACACGAATTCTTTGTGCCCTAATACACTATAAAGTGCTAAAACCACAAAATGAGTCACAAAGCTTCAGGTTTTAGATTGGATCATGCCAACCACCATGAAAGGTAGGAAAGTAAAGATCATGACATGAAATCCACGGGTGAAGTACCGGTGCTACGGATGAGTTCCATAATAGTCACCTCAGGAAGATAAAAATTGAACTTTAGAAAGTTTAGAGGCACTAAAATCCACGAACCATACAT
The DNA here is from genome assembly GCA_022545495.1 of Chrysanthemum lavandulifolium. Lineage (NCBI taxonomy): Eukaryota > Viridiplantae > Streptophyta > Magnoliopsida > Asterales > Asteraceae > Chrysanthemum > Chrysanthemum lavandulifolium. The sequence goes on along the minus strand of CM040243.1, from coordinate 109,382,398 downwards.
CCAACGGTCCAAAGAAGAATGTCGGTCCAAGCACAATGAACCTGATAATAAAATTAAAAATATAAGTGCTTTAAGATGAGCAAAGAGTCAAGAGCGCGGTCAACTTACATACCGCGTAGAATTAAGTTGGGTTGACACATGCGCATTCTTTGGGCAAAATCTTTAATAAGAACTTGATAAATAATTAATATGTTATTATTAGTACAGTAATAATCTAAATTTCGAAACCTTTGAAACAAATGATTAATAAGTTGTATACATTAAAGTTAAACTCCGGCGATTTTCACCCCGTTTGACCCATTCTCCTTTTAGCTAAAGCTTTATATTTGACACGTTTGAAATAAAACACAAACAAAAGGGACCCGTTTATAAGTAAAGGTGTTGAAATTTCCACATCTACTATTATTCTTGGGGAGCATAATTGGCTATAAGACCTACCCAATAGGAATGACCTCAAGGAAAAGGAACTTCAGCCTATCACGAGACACAAAAAGCTCCATGAGGCCTACATAAAGCCATATTATAGCACTTGTCGGCCGCATGGCACAGGCAATGGCAGCTGCAACCAAAGCCCATGTTCTAGAAACTGGCGGGACGTCGGTTGAATTGACCCTCAAACAGAAGCAGTGATGAGACGAGCAATCGGTGTAACGGTCTCTAAACTATTGGATAGAGTGCGTGTGATGCGATGAGAACATAAACCGGTTTGATAGGCGTCGAAGAGTCGAAATAGAATTAAGTACAACGTAAAAAAATGTGATATCCATAAACTTATAAAAATTCATTACTATTACTACGGGCTCAAAATCAAAACCATATCTATTGAAAAATTCCAAAGGACTTTGAGGAAAGACTAAATATAAAGTATGACACAAAGGATACGAACGATCTGGGCAACACGGCCACCATAGAGGACATGAGAGAGTTTGAACAAGTAGAGATCACCAAAAGCAGACAACATAGACTGCAATAGTCGTGGAGCCTTAATCTGCATTGGCAGACATTATAGAAAGACAGAAAATTGTTCTCTTATTGTTCAAAAGATAAGCACGTACAAACCAGAATATAAGATATACTCAACACCATAAATATAACCAAAAAAAAAGTATCTTACCATGAACAGAGGCGTATCGAGATGTAAAACGGATAGAACTTTGTAAAGAACTGCAAATAACATTGGATGCAAATAGCTATGTATTCCCTTCGTCCATTCCCATGTTAAATGTCCATATCTGCCAGTTAAGTAATAAAGTTAAAATCCTTATTAACAACAATATCTCAGTTAATACAATGTCGAATGGAACACGTAGACACACCCAAAGGTTATTCGATGTGCAACTTCAAGCGCTTGCCAATGCTCATCCGGGTTGAAATATGTTTGCACAAATAAGGAATTTGCCATTCTGAAAACTAAACATATTATAAAGATTTTCATGGACGACGAAACTCGTTCGGCTTCTTGTTTTATCTTTATGCGATGATTCGGATTTGACACTTCATCACCAAAGTAGATGAAACTTCCTTTCTACAAAAACCGTTTTCTGAATTTATTTCAAGATGGAATCGATTTCTCCTTGGACATGAGGCGCCTGGAATTTTGATCAATGTCTAACCAAAAACTGCAGAAGCTAGAAACAACAACAAAGTTAAAATGACATAACAGTAAAACACATAGTTACTGAATCAATACGCATATATATCTTATATTGCACAAGATCTAAATCCATGTATCTATGGATACAGCCACCAACCCAAACAGTAGCACTAATTTTGGATCCTTCTCTGCAAAAGACACATCAATAGACTCATCATAAGTCAACACCAATATAGTTGGGCCTTTATAAGCCTTAGCAACTTCTGCACAAGCTCTGTTGATAAGCTAGTAAAAGTAACTCGTCTATATCTAGACATTCCGTGATATATTGATGGTCCAGCCCATAATCAACACACTTCTATCTATGTGTTTTGTAGGTAAACTTTCATGATTTTTTAACCTCAGATATGGATGCCGCTTTTGAACTATGATGTGCATGATATTGTTGGAAGAAATATGATGAATGCAATAATCTATGAAGCTAATAATATATAGGTTCGATAACCCAATATGGAAAATTATACAAAAGATAATTCCACTTGTTTTCCGAGATAGATAGGAAGATTAATCAATGATGGGTTGATCGAGGAAAACTCACCGAAGCCACAAATGCTTGAAGTATGATGAAATTATCCTTGTGACAAATAAAGAAAAATATTCATTAACTTAATAAAACCCAAAGAGTGATTAATGATATTGATCTTTCAATTAAACATGTTGCCGCAGAGGGTGGCGGTAACTTTTAACGTTGTTTAGAGGTTTATTAATATAACTTCGATCATTTAGTTTTTATGTACTACGGTAGGTAAATATTGCAATGTCGTAATTAAAAAGACACGTAAACATGATTTGAACTCATAATTAATTATTCTAACTATTGATGGTAACTATTGGATATTAAAACAAATCAATTAATCCCAAGCACCCCTAAAATACCTTTAGAAATCTTCAACATGTATGACCCGTTACCCTTTAAGCTATTTTTATTTTATTTTATCCATTTAAAATAAAACACAACCTAATATAAATATAAAATAATATGTGTGGTGTAGACTATGCACAAACATGGAAATGGTATCACCTTCATCTCTTTAATATTCTCCTGAGTTTATTTAATTGAGTCTTTCTTTCTCGATTTGTTTCTTAATCGAGCAAGCTCTGCACATCATCAACCAATATAGCAACCTTGTCAATTTTAGGGGGCTTCTCGGTTCAAGGATCGATGCCAATTCAAAACCTAAAAGTGGTCATTTTTTGTTGTGATTATGGAAAAGGACGGGATGTATAAGGTAAAGAGTATGACATACTTATCGTTATACTTTGTAATACAATTTCATCGGAGGGTATGGTTAACCGCTGCCTTGATCCTGCAATAACAAATGATAGTCGAGGAAAATTATCGAATTAGCATCATAAGATATTGACATCACTATAATTATATATGTTGAAATAAATAGGTTGGTAACGGTGGTGGCATCATAAGATATCTATAATTATAGATGTCCAAACAAATAGGTTGATGGCCTAAAGATGGTGGATCAGCGGGTTACACATATAGAAGTGTCTTTTGAGCGCCTTTCAGGTGGATCTGTGATATCAAAAATGGTTAGCGAAGGTTGAAAAATTAAAGGCCAGAGTATAATGACATTCCCTATTATGCTGAACAATATAGTGGTAGCCTAGTGGATTTCAAGCATTATAGTTGTGTGTCATGGAAACGACTTTTTAAAGTGCTTCACTTGTTAGAACAAACCGATAAAATGTGATTTTTCGAAGACTTTTGCTTCACAAAAATATCTAGATAAATAATTGACATAAATCAGAAACTCGAATACTTCCGCTTCACAAACTCGAATACCGAAAAGCAATCATGTTATGAAAAAGATCATAGTTTTGTGTAAACCTGAAAGTGAATCCAAGCATGCTATTCGGAAGTAATTAGATCAAAATATCAATGGAGAGGATCGAACCTTGAGTGGTTCTTTTTAATATCAATAAATGTAGAAAAAGCCCACCATCTTTATCGAAAATGATATGAAACGCCTTAGCCCCTCCACCACCAAAATAGTACTTTTGCCGCCATATAAACAACTCCATGAGGATGACTCGTATTAATCGCAAGCAAACACATCTACATTATTGTAAGGAAATTTTAATACAAAAGTTAAAATGATATGAAACCATGAAATCACCTTTTAATAATTTCATAGAGGGTGAAGAGTAGAAATTTAGTAAACAGTCCTCACCATAAGAATAATATCATAACCATAAGATGCACTCGACCCAGAGCTACACAGTCGAGTCTTTGTCCTTAGTTTGTAGATCGTGCATGATTTTATGTACTTACCCAATCACCAAAGAAAGAACCGACTTATGCATCAAGATTTGGTGACCGAGACTCTACAGAACATTATCATTGCTTCCGGCGTGAACCTCACTCACCGACACACATTTAAGAGATTAATTCAGCATTAATTAATAAAAGCATGTAAGTATTAGTATAGGATATACCATCCGCAGTGGTTCGATTCATTTCTAAGAGTTAATGGCATACGGTTTCGAGTCATTCTTGTTCCAAATTGTCAACTTTAAGCTCTCCAAAGAAGTATGTCCGTGACTTCAATACATGAAGTATCATTAAGTCGAGTAGTAACCGCACTCTGTAATCCAAGCCTACGCCAAAAATCACATTGTAATGAATAGAATAATTGAATGCATATTTTTTTTATTACTATACCCAATCGATTTTCAAGATAAATAAAACTTTATAAGGCCCTTATTATCTATGCAAAAAGCTTGGTCCCAACTGAGTGTAATACATTTATTATTGTGGATTCAAATTTCGCACATACACGCGCTGAATCAATGAACTCTCTTTCCCATGGCATCTTGCTTCAAGTTGTAATGGCCAAGGACGGTTCACCGATATACCGTAAGACTTTTCACTTGAAGGCCTATTCGTTGGTTTTCAAGGCATCTTAATGCGAGTTGCGCAGATTTAAAAGCACCTTCGAGGAGTTCGCCACATAAGAGATGTTACTATTAAGTTACCCTGAGTGATACTACATTTTATACTTAAGTTCCTAGAAACACTACGGATTACATCATTTTTACACCGAACAAAAGTGCCGCCATGGAAGTATAGAATCCACACCGCATGTAGTAAGAACTTACCCATAGTGCGCACCTATGTCCATACCTTCCTATGAAAACCTTGCTGTAAATAATCATTTTTGAAGTTATAATCGGGTTATAAAACTTTCAACTTTACCGCCTGATCCACTTCCAAAGTGGTAAATCTAACAACTTATTTTAAGCGGATGGTATGGTATAATCAACAAAAACCTCATTATTTTTGTAAAAGAATAATTGATCAAAGATATATGTTAATTGCTCTTAATAACATAATTTGCTTAATAGGATAATTTTTTCTTTGCATAGATAATAAAATCCCTCAGAAAATAAGTAATATAACAAAGATTCTAAGGCTCATTGTTTAGCTTGGGTCGATATGCATGAAGCTAAAAGTAAAAAAAAAAAAAACTTACAACGATGAAAAATAAGCCATTAAGATGAAAATAAGCCATTAATAAGCCATTAAGATGATAAGTTAGTGGTCAAAACTTACAACGATGTCGATCATAATGACAATGTTGAGTAACACAAAACCTATACTCTTACTTTGAGTTTAGAAAAGTTTGTTTCGATTGAATGACATATAGTAGAGTCATTCTTTGTCGGGAGATGGAGATTGAGACCCATGGTCCATAACCTTGAGAATCTTTCCAAATTGAACTTGACAGAGTGTAGTTAATCAGAGAAGGATTCATTAAATAAAAGTATGTGAATCAACAGCGGCTAAAAGCTATATGTATCGTGGAGGAGTTTTAGAAGATCAATTATTATTCTTACCTGTGTCTTTGAAGTTTTATATCTTAGTTTTTGCAAAGTTGAGCATAACAATGGCATTTCGTGGTATTTCACACCCATCATTCTTTTACTTGAGTTTAAAGGGTAACCTATTTGAGTTCTTGCCCAATAAGATTGATCTTAATATGATTCGTATAACTTAAATTAAATAATTGTCCAAACCTCAAATCTCTCGGGATGTATCCCAAGTATGCTAGAGGAGTTGTATACGTATGGAGTACATCATTGCAGTAAAATAACATTCCAATCATTACCATACATCCTAGCTTGTAGATTAAGTACACTTAAATTTTTAATCCAAAATACCATCCTAAATAAGATAAGAAAGGACAAAAGTGATGGTGGTTCGTCCCAACCTCGCCTAGCCGATTTTGACCCGCACCAAAATATTACTCATTTTGACCCGAATCTATTTTGACACGTTACCCAACCCGCTAATCTTGCCACCTCTACTTAGCACCTGCACTATGAAGGGTCGACTGTACATCTCATCAGGCTTATTAACAGACTCAGTTATTGCTAGTATAATGCTATTTGAAGAAGTTGATGTACCTGATGAACCATACTCATGTAGATGGCCATGGGAAGATTTGTTGCAAGCAAGAACAAGACTGCTGCTTTTATCTTCTAGGAGCTTTTCGTGCGTGTACTTGTGGTTTTCTTGATCTTTTTACCAGATGAATATTGCCGGCTTAACATGGCCAACGAATAACCAGAGAAAGCTAAAGCTATTGGAAGCACAGGGAGGACAAACCTGTTAGTCATACTTCTAACCGATGAGTATCATGTACAAAAAAAAAACAATAACCCTTTCCATCCATTACGCATGATTTTATGTTGTAAATAAACTACCATATTTGTGTGAAAATGAAAAAAAAAATATGTATATTTTTGCAGTAACAATTATTTTATAGATTTAACCGTGGTTGCAAAAATAAATATCACACTCCGCATCTTTTTGTCCAACATAGCTTATTCTTGCAATGCTTGGTGCTAAATATTCATTTTCGCAAGAAGGCCATTTGTTATAAAGAATAACCAAGTATGATGGTTCCTAATATATCAGGTGGAAGGTCTGGCAAAATGGGCGGGTCAGTCGGGTTGAGCTAGCAACCACTTCTTTATTCATTTTCTCGAAGTTTCTGAAATAATTAAAGTATTAGATAGCAGTTGGAGAGCTTATGCATTTATCAACATTTCGCATGACTATCAACCAGTTTGACCAGTTCAAGATCAAACATAACCCAAATCAACCCATTTGTAGGTAAATGGGCAGAAAATGACACCTCATCCACGTGGATTGGCTCACTCTACAAAAGCCTAAGAATTAGGAGATACATTGTTAACTATGGAGGCAGACATACCTGAATTCTTTGTGCCCTAATACACTATAAAGTGCTAAAACCCACAAAATGAGTCCTGAAAGCTTCCAGTTTTTAGATTGGATGATGCCAACCACCATGAAAGGTAGGAAAGTAAAGATCATGACAGTAAATCCCTGGGTGAAGTACCAGTGCCACGGATGAGTTCCATAATAGTCACCTCCGGAAGATAAAAAATTGAACTTTAGAAAGTTTAGAGGCACTAAAATCCACGAACCATACATCCAACGGTCCAGCAAGAATGTCAGTCCAAGCACAATGGACCTGATAATAAAGTAAGAAACATACACACTTTAGAGGTGGTAAGATAGGTGGGTTGGGTAAAGGGTTGAGAGTCGAGATGGGTCATTTTTCTGTACACGTAGAACCAAGCTGGGTTTGGTTGGGTTGACAAGCGCACAGTTTTGGCCATTATTTTTAATAAGAACTTGATGAATGTATGTTATTATTAGTACAGTAATATATGAATTTCCATATCTTTGATAAAAATGATTTAGTTTGTTGTATACATTCAAGATGACTCTGATTATCAACCCGTTTGACCCGTCTCCCTTTTAGAAAGCTTTTTATTGGAGCCGCTGAAATAAAACACAACCCAAAGTGACCCGTTTATAAGTAAGGGTGCTGAAATATCCATGTCTACTATTATTCTTGTGGAACATAATTGGCTATAAAACCTACCCGATAGGAATGACCTCAAGGAAAATGAACTTCAGCCTATCACGGGACACAAAAAGCTCTACGAGACCGACATAGAGCCATATTATAGCACTTGTTGGCCGAATGGCACAGGCAATGGCAGCTGCAACCAAGGCCCAGGTTCTAGAAACTGACGGGATATTGGTTGATTTGACCCTCAAACAGGGCCAGTAGTAGAGACTGATAACTGTTAGAACAGTCTCTAAACTATTGGATAGAGTGCGTGTGATACAGTAAAACATAAACCAGTTTGATAGCTGTGCAAAGAGCTGAAATAGAATTAAGTACAACGTGCAAGAAATGCGATATCCATAAACTTATATAAAAGTTCATTACTATTACGGAGCTCAATATCAAAACCATATCTATTGAAAAAATCCAGAAGGACTTTGAGGAAAGACTAACATAGACTGCAATAGTCGTAGAGCCTTAAAGAGTATGACACAAAAGGATACAGCCCATTGGGCAACACGGCCACCATAGAGGACATGAGAGAGTTTGAACAAGTAGAGATCACCAAAAGCAGACAACATAGACTGCAATAGTCGTGGAGCCTTAATCTGCATTGGCAGACATTATAGAAAGACAGAAAACAAATTCTCTTATTATTCAAAAGATAAGCACATACAAACCACAATTTATAAGATATACTCAACACCATAAATTTAACAAAACAAAAATAAGTATCTTACCATGAACAGTGGCGTATCGAGATTTAAAACGGATAGAACTTTGTAAAGAACTGCAAATAACATTGGATGCAAATAGCTACGAATTCCCTCCGCCCACTCCCAAGTTAAATGTCCATATCTGTCAGTTAAGTAATAAAGTTAAAATCCTTATTAACAACAATATCTCAGTTAATACAATGTCGAATGGAACACGTAGACATACCCAAAGGTTATTCGATGTGCAACTTCAAGCGCTTGCCAATGCTCATCCGGGTTGAAATATGTTTGCACAAATAAGGAATTTGCCATTCTGAAAACTAAACATATTATAAAGATTTTCATGGACGACGGAAACTGACTGGCTTCTTGTTTTCTATCTTTATGCAGTGATTCGGGATTTGACACTTCATCACCAAACACTAAAAAGCGCAAAACTTGTTACACTTATAAGTCGGAAAAAAAAATATGTTAAACTGAAACTCGATAAAAAAAATTTAGGGATTCTTCACCTGTAAAAGTAAAAAGTCGATTATACTTTTTAGGGATAATTATGTTTAGGAATAAGATATTAGGGTGTATTTATACACAAAAAAAAATAGGTTAAAAATATTCATTAAAAAGGTACACCGTTGAGTTGGTCACGACGGCTCAAGATATTCTTAGGAGCTGCTTGTGGATCGGACTTGACTACCTTCACACTGGAACAATATGGAATCCTACACCGTGATATTAAAAATACCAATATCTTGTTGGATAAAAAATATGTAGCTAAGATAGCTGACTTTGGTTTGACTTATTTTATTGATATGTTATACAGATGAACAAAATATATATATATATGATCTATGTCAATATTGAGCCAATTATATGATGCAGCGTCGAAACAAAAATAAAGTTACATGACTGAGATCACGATGAATATCTTCAAAACAATTCATTGTAGGAGAATATATTCCTGATCCACCGGATGACACCACTGGTTGCATATGTAATATCAGTCACGGGCGCCTGAAAGGTAAAAGCTCGATAGAGAAATATTTATGTAGTTAAACAATGCAGATATGGACACACAATCTTTATAGAGATATGGGAAGAAGCAATTAACAAAATTAGGGAATATAAATGATAGTATAGAACTAAGTATGGATAGTGCTTGATCTCTTTTAAGGTATATAAGATGTGTTAAAACCTCATGAGCAGAGGATCATTTTCATTTGTTCATCACCAAGAATTGAACACACTTAACGAACACACTTGTCCAAATTGTTGGATATTACAGCAGCACCCGAGCCAAACCTGTTGGAATAATCCATGCCAAATTAGTCATTTTTCAATAGTTAAATACTGAAATTTAAGAAATAAATTCAACATGGTACACAAAATGTCAAAATCATAGCAAAATAAGGATTCAAATTCACTCTAAAAATTAACTTAGATACCTCTTGCCATAAGGATTTTGCTGAAATCACTAATCTTGGATTCATTGATGTAAGTAAAAGAATAACCATACAAAAACAAAATAATATGCACAAAAAAATAGATGCATGAGTCGTTTACTGTTGTTAAACCCTAATGAGCGAATGAGAAAAGTTCCACATGAGGTGATTAATTTGTATAACATATTAGAAGCCAAAAGATGCATGAACACATTAACGAACCTCTAGTTTCGACAACCATACCTGAACACAACATCTTTCCTGCGATCAAACGATGGGCATTGTTTATCTGGAAATATTATAAAACATAAAATAGAATACTAACCTTGAATTGAAGTGTTGATTGTCTTTCTTACCTTTTGTACCTAATATACATCTCGTTATTAAACTAAAAAATCCACAAAACCTATAAAACTCATAAGTGATTAAAAAATTAGGGTGTATGCAAAACTCAGAAAACTGTAAAAGTCGGTTTATGCAAAACACAGTAAAAGTCGGTATGCTAGTACTATTAGTGAAAAGCTTCACGATTCTTGAACGAACAAAACCTTGAAACCCTTCTTTTGTTGTTGTTTGATCAACAAGAACCAAACCAATAAACCCTTCGTGAGTTTATAAACCGGTCGACCAAAGAACTAAAACAAATGAAACCCTTTGTTGTTTTCTTGAGCACGATCGACCAAGAAAAGAACCAAACGAAAAACCATTGTGTGGGTTGTGTATCCGATCGACAAGAACAAGCAAAGTGAAACCTTTTGGTTGTTGTTGTTTTCGGCCGAATAAATCAAAGGAGAGACAATGAATATTTAGGTTTAGGGTTTTGATATGAAAAGTGTATCAAACTAATGACCAAGGCTTTAATTATATAGGTGTTGGGATAGCTTAGCTTGCAAGCCAAGCAATCCCAATCCCACCCTAACTTCCAAACCGATCGACCATATAGAGATGGGGAGATCCGCAATCTTCTTTGCTCTTGTTTTGCATTCAAGTCCCTTAACTTCTCGTCTAATGACCGTTAAGTTTAAATTATAATATTAAGAAACTATTAGTTAATATTAAATATAGCTTTTCACTAGATAATAGCTTTTCTCATGGGCTCACGTGTTTTCTAGACATACGGTATTTATACGTGTACATATCCCAACACTTAACACATACAATGACATGTCATATCAAGTTAAACTTTATCCCTATCCATCTTCCCTTTTATAGTTTCACTATTCTCATCTGATCCATTTAGCAAACCCGAAAATATCCTATTGTTCTCATTCTCATTCTATTGTTCACAACAAGAAGAATGTGGCAATCAACTTGTAAAGGTTGACAAACAAGTTACATGAGTTGACAAACAAGTTGATAACTTAAGAAGGATGAGTGACAAAGAAAGTATAGATCTTTAAACAAATTTTTCTTTTGTATATTTATAGGAAACGTAAAACATTTGTTTAAATTACCAGTGAATTTTATGTCCGTTAACTATTTATCAACTCTACTATAGTAGTAATAGTAGTCATCAACCATTTTTTATTTAGATTTGTCAAATAAAAAGCTTCGTATGTTCATTCCATAACACCCGCTAGACCAATAGACCATAGCTAGTCAAGGAGGAATGTTTTCTATGTGAACACTTGCTCAATTGGGGAAACTTTTTCAAAATTATTTATAGAGTTTTCTGAAGACTCTCATCAATACCTTTCACTATTTTAGTTTAATACGAAAACTATATGTTATCTAACACTAAACCTTCTTTTTAGTTTTTCTAATCTTTAGTGAGACTTAGACCTATGGCAGGATTTACATTAACAGCTTAAATTAAATGTCAATCATTCGTATGTAGCAAGCAAACATATTCATCCAGATAATCAACACCAATCAACAACGACTCATATGTCAATTGCGTACACCATGTGTTTGAATTCGCAGTGTGTTCGCAATGTGATCACAACATATCACATTCATCGTTTTTAATTCGATATGATATCCGAGCTGAAAATGATTAAATTTGGTAACTTATGAGTAACTTCATAAGTTACAAATGTACTGTAGTAAGGCACCAAATATTATACAAACAAAACAGACGTGTTTATTATATTAAAGTAAATAATAATAAGAGTAATGTCAGAATGTTGTAGAAAAATCTTAATTTTAGTAATGTGTCACGAAAATAAATAAAGTTAGAAATAATTTTCATCTTGAATATCATAAAAGCAAATTTCCTATTTTGTATTACTTCTATTACTCTCCAACTTAGCATATACTTTTAAGTCAATCTATACCCAACCTTAGAGCAGTCGGTGCATGCAAATCACACGCCAAATGTTCCTCAAATAGGAGGTGTATAATGTAACGCTGAGATGACATACTAATAACGCATTAACAGTTTCTCCCATACCTTGTACTCTTAGAAAAGTCAGTGTAGTAACATGAATTGATGTCATTTAGTAGTTAACTGACAAGTATTGTTATAACTAGAGGACGTGAATAAGAGATAGATTTTTTTTTATTTTTTATTTTTTTTTATTTTTTTTTTTAACATTGTTAAAACCTTCTACTAATCCTTCTACACACAACAACATTATATATATATATATATATATTTTACTCGTTTTCTTTCTGCATTCAAGCCGGTAATTTTGACACTTGTCAAAATTCTGTGAGTAAAAACAAAAATAAAAATAATTTGTAAGAGGAACATCAGTTTCTTAAAAAAAAAAAGTTTGGATGTGTTAATAAGGCTAGCCCCAATAGAGGCGATTCACACTCGATCGAGGCAATGTGGGCGATCGATTAGTGTCGATCCCCTTGCTGTGGTAGTTTCGATCGCCAACCAAAGCCAAGCAATTAGATTGTCTGGCCGATCGAGTTGTATTGTTTAATTTGAAAAAACTTTACCGTTTTTTGCAACGGTTTAAAAATAAAGATTTAACCTTTATAAATACACAATACAAACACACTTCAATCCACAAATCTATTTCACACAATTCAAACTCAAAATACTTCTCAACACAAGATTTAATATGGCTTGCCTTCTCCCCCATTCCGTTGAAGATTTGCAAGTGTACATTCAAAATCAATGCAATAACGACGATGAGGTTCGAAAAACGCTATTATAAGCGTCATCAATTGTTTGACCGTGCGGAGAAGGAACAAATGAGAGAAAACTACAAGAGTTGCAACGACATTACTCCCGAACGAAAAGTTGTGATCGACAAATTTTGAAAGATCAAGCCCGAAGATCGCGAGGTTGCGGAGTTGTGGCGGTGTGTTCGTAAGATAACGAACAACGCCGCGACCAAAATCAATTGGAGCTATCGGAGAACAAAACGATGATGTAGCGAGGAAGATTTGGCTCGGCTGGAGGATTTGCCGGCTTCTCGACTCTCACGATGACTGCTGCGCGAGCATTCGTTCATTAGATTATGATTTATGTATTTCAGATCGTTTTATTTACGTAACGCTTTAATTATTAATGCAATTTTATTTTGTGTTAATTTATTATTTAAAAAAAAAAAAAAATGAACTGGTCGCCTTCTTCGCACCTAATCCTGAAGGTCATTTGGAGAGAGAAAGGCGTGGCGGGAAAAATGAGGATTGAATCCCTATCGTGCAGCCTAACTACTAGTGGACGTGTATTAAAAATAACATATGGACTTTTTTGTTTTAGCCGGACGTGAATTGATGCCATTTAGCATGGAAGAATATATTTTTTTTATGAACACTTGCCCAACCAGATTATTTTTTTAAATTATTTAGAGTTTTATAAAGACTTTTGATGATACCTTTACAATATTTTAATTTAATAGGTAGACTATATGTTATTTAATACTAAACTTATTTTAGGTAATAGGTAGACTATATGTTATTTAATACTAAACTTATTTTAGTTTTTTAACCTAAACTGCGACTTATGACCGGATTTATAGATGATATCTATCATGAGTAGTTCTGATGCAGATATCAAAAGTTTTGATTATCCGCAGAGTGTTTATTCAGTGACAATTTATACCAAGTCTTAAAACAAATGTCATTCTAAGTACTCAAGAAAAGCGACCTATATACAAGTTATTGTTCTCTTTTAACCGAATATAACTTAAGCTAACTAAGTTAGTTCACTCTTCATGTAATTTGATATAAGTTGAAACACATTTAAAAACAAAAATACTAAAAACAGTTTAAGCAAAATATACAACAAAGTTAATTTTCAACGATTAAATTCTTATTAGAAATGAATTTCAAAGAATATATTATGATTGTTTGCGGAATAGCAATCAAAGTTGAATGACAAAGTATAGAGACCTCCTTATTTTCTTAAAAATAAACCAAAATGCGTGTTTATATGGGTATATATGGATGGATTCATTCATAAACATGGGACATGCTTTCAAGCTTTGCATATTGAATAACTAGATAGATGTGAACAGGTCGAACTGATCATAACTTTCACTCTATGGATCGATGTCGTACTAATTGAACTCCATTTTGGAATAAAATAACTTGTATTAAGTGAATCCCAAAATTTGTATCAATGTATAATAAATTTACTTCAGATCCAGTTTAATTTTACTTTATTTATGTTTACGAAATAATAAAATGAAAAACAAAGCAAAATTAAACTTTTGTGACTTCCAAACTATATTTAACTTTTGTTGACCTTCAAACATTAAGAGACAAATGTTTCTTTCACCAATAAAACTCGAGCATGCAATCACATATAAATAGAGCAACTGCTCCACATATGTTAAAAAACACAAAAACATGTCCGACTACATGACAACTTCATTGAAGGTGGCTGTCATTGGAGCCGGTGTTGCCGGACTGGCCGCTGCTCGAGAACTGCAAAGAGAATCCCACCAAGTCGTTGTATTTGAAAAGTCACACCGACTTGGCGGAACATGGGTCTATGATCCACGAGTCGAGTCTGATCTATTAGGACTCGACCCAAATAGAGATATTGTTCAGGGATCACTTTACAAATCCATGCGAACAAATGTTCCACGTGTGCTCGTGAGCTTCACTGATTTCAAATTCGGTGAAAAAGTATACGATGATCCAAGAACGTATCCAGGGCATGAAGAAGTACTAATGTACTTGGAAGACTTTGCAAGAACTTTTGACCTAACCAAGTTGATCCAGTTCAATACTGTTGTGACCCGAGTGGAAGTCGTTGGCTCGGGTAACAGCGAGTTTGAAGTTGAGTCGGAGACTAATGGGGTGAGTTCGGTGAAGGTGTTTGATGCCGTCGTCATTTGCAATGGTCACAATAGTCAACCTCGACTTGCAAATGATATTCCAGGTAAAAAACAATATTTTATTTCTTCACAGCGTATTCTGGTTTATAAAATTAACCGGTGGCCCATCAATTAATAAGCTTGCTGATAGAAATGTACATATTTCTTAATTTGTTGTTTAAGAACAATGCCAACAAGTTATTTAAATGGTAAGTTATCTAGATATTAGTAAATTATACACGGTAAATTATTTATATTTATTTGTAATAAGTATATATTTATTTATATAAGTATATATTTATACACTGTATGAAAACAAAATTTGCGATTAAATTAGGGTTTGGTTGTCCCCACCCTCCTTATAACATGATAGGGAATACTTCCTCTAATATTTTGTATATTTTCTTTTGTTCATTTTTATATATTTATTCTTATGATAAAATTGTGAAATAAAAAATATACAGAAAAAATAAAGTTTTATAAGTCAAAAATAGAAAAACACAAAAGATGCGAAATATAAAACCATTAAAAATTGTATACTCTATTAATAAGTGAGTAAAATTGTTGAAAAAAATGTAAAACATAAAATACAAAGTTTAATAAGTCAAAAATAGTAAATAAAAAAG
The DNA here is from genome assembly GCA_022545495.1 of Chrysanthemum lavandulifolium. Lineage (NCBI taxonomy): Eukaryota > Viridiplantae > Streptophyta > Magnoliopsida > Asterales > Asteraceae > Chrysanthemum > Chrysanthemum lavandulifolium. Next base: position 109,366,832 of record CM040243.1, on the reverse strand, counting down.
ATATGAAACAAAAAACAATCAAAAATTGTATTATCTTGTCAATAAAGTGAGTATAACGGGAATGAGGGTAAAGGGAATAGAAATAGTACAACCCATTAAATTATCTTCGGAGAAAAACTTTCTACTAAGTCATCTAGTGATTAACTTGATATATACTTTATATTGCTCCGTATTAGTCTTATCATATACTCGATTTTTAACCCATGATCCCATGGGATTGGGTTTGTTTGTTGTTGTATACTCTCATTTTAATGTTTTCTCTAAAACTAAAACTTGGTCTCTTTGATATTAGAAAATAAATAAATAAATAAATAAAAGTCACTTCTCAAACTAGACCTAGTTGATTTGGACGATTGGGCGGTGTTATTGAAAATTTGACATGTGTCCTCTATTATATGATTAAAGTACATCTTGTGCAATCTAGTGTAGCATTTAATTTCTTATGCGACTGACGACTTAAAAGTTGTGTGATTTCTTCAAAGTTGTGCGACTGGCGACTTACATTTTTTTTAAATAGTTTTAAAATTTTCTTTATTTTCACATACCACCTACCACCCACCACAACCCACGAACAAACGACCCACCACCATCACCCACCACCCCCACACACCACCACCACCGCCCACCAACTGACACACAACGACCCGCCACCTACCATCGCGGCCACCACCAGTATCACGCACAACCACGAGGTCGGGTTTTGGTGGTGGTAGGTTGTCTAGTGTCGGGTGGTGGGGTGGGTGGGTCGTCTAGTATCGGGGGTGGTGGTGGGTGGGTAATAGTAGGTGGTATGTTGACCTTATAATATTGAATAAGAAAAAAAAAATTTAAAAAGTAATTTTTTTAAATAAACTATTTAATAAAAAAGTAAGTGGTTAGTTGCATAACTTTTAAACAATCAGTCGCATAAAGTATTAATTCTACACTACACAAGTTAGTCTTACACAAAATGTATTTTAATCATCTAATATAGTACACGTGTCAAAAGTTCTAGTGGAGTCGTCATGCCTCTTTTGAAAGAACATTTTTTAGAACATGTATGTGACCAAGTTTTATTTTTGTATTGACATCATACACCATTTTTCTTATACATACACCATTAATCTGCATAACATTTTAATGCATCAGTCTGATAATATAATGACAATGTGGCAGATATATAAAAGATAGTGTGAGCAGGGGTGTCAGTAGGGTCGGGTTGACCCGACCCGAACCCGATAAGGCTTATAGGGTCGGGTCTAATCGGGTTGAAAATGCTTATCGGGTTAATTTGACCCAAACCCGATAACCCGATATTGCTATAGGGTCGGGTTCGGGTTGAACTATTTATCTTATCGGATTATCGGGTCAACCCGATAAGACCCGAAAATTCTTAAACTACTTTTTATTTAGTTACTTTTGCATATAGTTTGTTTAAAAAATAGTCCATTAGCTAGCTAAGATATATTGTTTTACTCCATTATTTTATCTAAGGGAAAGCTAAAGATGATTTGTTTGCAACGCAGCCTGCTACTATGATTTGTTTTTTCTAATTACGTCTACTGTTACATATTTGTGATTTTTTTTTTCTTTTTTTTTTGTTACATCTACTGTTGCATATTTAATTTGGACCTAATTAATTTTCGTATTTGGATATCAGTTTGTATAGAGTGTTGTATCTGTTTTTTTTTGCAAATCCTACTGCTCCCATTGTACACTTTTTTTACTTGTAGGCTTTTTCTTGTGTTTGAGTTAAAAACTTAAGCAACCCGTTAAACCCGAATCACCGACCCAACATAACCCACCCAATAACAACCCGAACCCGATAATCCGACCCGATAACACCCCTAAGTGTGAGTATCAACACCCTTATTTTTTGGGCAAATAGGAAATCTGTCACACATAAAAAACAAGTAATTAAGACGAAATGATAAACCCCCTTACTAAAGTGAATCATATTAACACTCTCTTTACAATAACAAACTATATTTATTCATTTTATTAAAGTGAACCAAAAGTACAAGCCCCGTCGCCGCAATTCTACGACTAGTTTTCTGTTCCAATAGGCGATGCTAATTTTTTATTCCTAAAAGCCGCAACCTGTTTTATTTTTACGCAATCTCACACTCTTGATGTTTTCAATATAAACATTGTATACTAGCTGATAATTTATTGGGTGATTCATTGAGTTGATTAAATATCTAATATACATATTTTATTCCTAAAAACTGCAATCTTTTTTACTTTGACACAATCTCAATACACGTCGCAAACATTTTCATACAAACAAGTTGCAGTTTTTGTGTATAATTATGTCTAGTCGCCTAAATGATGTCGCCTACAACTACTATAACTACCAAGTCGCCTACAAGTCCTCCAAGTCGCAGATTCGCCTAAGTTAAAATTTTTATTTTGAAAACCATTACTGTAATATAAATAGGTCATATTCTTCTAAAGGAGGTCGCTATGATTATAGTGCTACTCGCTTCGGTTATATCATTCTTGGCTTGGGTGGGAAGGTTTTGAACATGTGATTTCATCTGTTTGGGGTTCCACTGTCCTTTGTGACCGAAATGGAATGGTTCGTTTTAATAAAAAGCTCCAAATTCTGAAAAATGCGATCCGTAGTTGGGTTGCTTCTAAGAAACAGGAGCGTAGTGGCCTTTATAATTCTATTAAGGCCAAGTTGAGTTCTATTGATACTACGTTAGATCAAGGAGGGTTGAATGATGATTTACTTCTCTCTCGTATCGGTCTGATGAAACAATTACATGATATTAAATCTAATGATGCATGTGATTTTATTCAGAAAGCAAAAGTTCAATGGGCTATTGAGGGGGATGAGAACACTAAGTTTTTTCATGGTATTATTAATCGTAAACGAGCCAATTTTTCTGTTAAAGGTATTATGGTTGATGGTGAGTGGGTTGATGATCCAAAGCGTGTCAAAGATGAATTCCTTGGTCATTTTTCGTCAAGGTTTCAACAGATGGGTTCGAGCTGCACCTGCCTTAACTTTACGTTCCCTACCAGACTTTCTTTGGATCAGATTGCGGAATTGGAGAAGCCGGTCTCACATGATGAAATTCACGAAGCAGTGTGGGATTGTGGTTCCAATAAATCTCCTGGGCCTGATGGGTTTACGTTTGAATATTTCCGTAAGTTCTGGAATATTATTGGGCCGGATTTGTGTCGAGCTGTGGAATGGTTCTTTGCTCACAGCAAGTTCACTAGAGGGTGTAATTCCTCTTTTATTACTCTTATTCCGAAAATTCATGAACCAAAGTTTGTGAGTGATTATCGTCCTATTAGCCTAATTGGGAGTCTTTATAAAGTGGTGTCTAAAGTTCTTGCTAGGCGTCTCGCTCTGGTTATTGCAGACCTTATCTCGGATGTTCAAACTGCTTTTCTCCCTAGTAGACAGATCCTTGATGGGCCTTTTATTATTTATGAACTTCTTTCTTTGTGTAAGCGTAAAAGATATCAAGCTATGTTGTTTTAAGTTAATTTTGCTAAAGCGTACGATTCTATCCGTTGGGAGTATTTGGATGACGTTCTCTCTGCGTTTGGTTTTGGTGTTAAATGGAGGCTTTGGATAAAAGGTTGTTTGATGAATGGTATGGCTTCTGCCTTAGTTAACGGGAGTCCCACTTCGGAATTCGAGGTGTTTCGTGGTCTGAAACAAGGTGATCCGTTAGCCCCATATCTCTTTATCCTCATTATGGAGTCGCTTCATTTGTCTTTTTCCAGGGCTACAAATGCGGGTATCTTTAAAGGTATTAAGATAGACCAGTCTTTTATGACATCTCATCTTTTTTACGCGGATGACGCGATTTTCATTGGGGAATGGTCAAACGAGAATGTTCGAGGTATCCTACAAATCTTAAACTGTTTTTCGTTGGCTTCTGGTCTTGTTATTAATTTGAAGAAAAGCCAAATTCTTGGTGTTGGGGTTCAAGATGAGTTTATATCTGATGCGGCTACCTTTCTTGGATGCTCGATCCTTAAAACCCCGTTTAAATATCTTGGAGGTTTCGTTGGGGAAATATGCGTGGTAAACGCATGGGAGGAACCTATAAACAAGATTAAACCTCGTCTTTCAAAATGGAAAATCAACACTTTATCCATAGGGCCGCCTTACCTTCTTAAGTCGGTTTGGGCTCTACTCCAATTTATTGTATGTCCTCCATAAGGTCCCGAAAGCATTCTATATATTATGGAGTCTCTTCGTCGGGATTTGTTTAATGGTTGTTATGGAGGAGATAGGAAGATTGCGTGGGTTCAATGGTCAAAGGTTCTCGCCTCAAAGAAAAATGGTGGTCTAGGAGTGGCTAGTTTTTACGCTTTAAATAGGGCCCTTCTTTTTAAGTGGGTGTGGAGATTTTTGTCTCGGGATAACTCCATTTGGTTCCAATTTATCAGTTCTATGTATGGTAGCAACTTCCAGGATCATGCGCCTGTTTGCTCGTCTATTTGGGGCAAGATTATTAAAGAAGTAAATGTTCTAAAGCTTCATGGTGTCGACTTACTTGCCCATTGTAACCTTCGTGTTGGATCTGGTCATTTTACTCGGTTTTGGAAAGATGTGTGGGTCGGAGATATCCAGTTGTGTTTTCTCTTTCCACGGTTGTTTATGTTGGAAGATAACAAAGATTGCACGGTGGCAGATAAGTTACATGGGTCTCTCTCTGATTCGTTTCGGCGTACGGTTCGTGGTGGTGTTGAATCCTCTCAATTGGAGGCTCACCGTGGCTTAATTGAAGGTATTGAGCTCTCGAATGCGAATGATCGTTGGATATGGGATTTAAATAATGAAGGTATGTATCGTGTTAGTGATGCTCGCTTCCTCTTGGATGATTTTTTCCTCCCTAAATCGTCTATAGCGACTAGGTGGGTTAAATATGTTCCCATCAAGGTAAATGTTTTTAGATGGAAACTTCACTTTGATCGCCTTCCTACTAGGGCAAATTTGGGTCGAAGGGGTGTCCAGATTGATTCGTTATGTTGTCATGTTTGTACTACAGAGGTGGAAGATGTTTCACACTTGTTCTTTCAATGTAACATGGCTCGTGACATTTATGGGCTCAGATGTCGTGGTGGGATATTCCCTATTTTTCTGGTTGTTCTTATGATGGGTGGATCTCCTGGTTTTGTGGGTCTTGACTCGGATCTCGTCTTAAAGGTCTCTTGGAAGGTGTTTTCTCTGTTATGTGGTGGAGTATTTGGGGCTTTCGAAATCACCTCTTGTTTTCGTATCAATATCCTCAGAAGCACATTCTTTTTGATGATATTGTTATGTACTCGTTTATGTGGTGTCATGCTAGATGTAGAAATAGTTTTACGTGGGATTCTTGGCTTCAACATCCCTATTTAATTACTTTGTAATCCGTTTCTAGCTTTTTGCTAGTTTTTTTAATAAAAGTTGCCGTTCAAAAAAAATATAAATAGGTCATATAAAAAAATTTCTCATATGATAATGATATAATATAAATTTGTTTAGAACTAGATTAACTATGTCCAATTATACAAATACTAGACTATAGACCCGCGGGTTTCGCGGGTGGCTTTAGAAAATGTATTCTATTTTATGTTATTAATAAACAATGGTAGAAACTTGAAATACGTGGGAAAAATCTAAGTTTCGATCGACATAAGTAATCATGAGTTGATATAGATGGGAAATAGTACTTAAGCCTCAACGATTGGTAAAAGCAAACTAATTAACTTAGGAAGTGAACTGAGAACAGGCTCCTGCACATAAACATGATACATGACACACAAGTTCTATAAGTACATATGATACAATAACCAAACAATAAAAACTTTTGCTTATTAGTTTCAGCCCAATAAATACTTCATAGATAAATCCATCTTCACATTAGATTCGAAGACCAAAACCAATTCATTTGATTATAAATATAAAGTTAAGTTAAAAATAATTTTATAAAGTTAAGTTAAAAGATGAACAGGTCGTAGTTGTAATTGGAAGTGGACCAAGTGCAATAGATATATCAAAAGATATAGCAACGGTAGCTAAAGAAGTTCACATTTCGTCAAGAAAAGCAAATGTGAAAGTCTCCAAATCGGAGAAATTCAACAATATGTGGCAACATTCCAAGGTAACGTAATGAATGCATTGAAGTTTCAAGAATTTTAACATGATTATTTTACAATTTTGACTATTTAGTATATAAAGATTATAATCTATGAAATTTGTAGTTGAAAGTTGATAGTCTAGGAGATTTTGATATTTTGATTCTGTATTCGTGTTAGTGAAGGTTATAGTTATTCTCGACAAGACATTTCTCCTGAATTTTAAGTCCATCCACATCGATCTCTCAGTACTCCCTAGTCAACTAGATTGTTAATGCTACAACTCAAGGCCACTACGTGATCAAGCTTCACGTAATTAAGCTTGGGAAAAAAATTCACCCTTAAGTTTGCTTACCATAAAATTTAAATGCCTTACGGTTCTCTTCCCTAAATCTTTTGATTTATTTCTTCATCGTCATATTTGGAACAATGAAAACGTCATTTTTTGACGTTTGTCATCCTCTTCTGCATAGAATCGACCTAGCCATAAAGTCATCAACATATCTCTCTAATCATTTTAAACATTAGTTGAACTGAACCTACTTTCAGTAACATGTACACATATACACATGTTTTGTATGACATGAAATCTAAAATTTCTAGACACATTTATCCAATTAGTAAGCTTCGTAATTTTATAACAGTGTTGGGCCAACTCAGTGCCCAATAGTCGCTAACTATAATTCGAACATAAAATATCATAAATGTAAAAATAGTCTCCGAGTTAAGAAACTCAGGAAGTCATCTTCAGAGATGTTCTACAAAGACTTTCACTTACTGAAGTGACCTGAGTCCTAAACCCACAAAAAAGGAATAACTCTCTGAGTCCTTGTGCTTTCCTTAGTATAAAAGAAGCATTAAGAGATTAGATAGTTGAAGAAATAGCTAAGTATCCAAATATATTTAGGCGAAAACTTATTTTGGGAAATAAGTGCAAAAGCACTTATCATTAAGAATTCCAAGGAAGTACATAGTTGGTATAAAAGTGAGAACAATTGACAACATTGTTCCCGAAAAAATGATGAGACATGTTCCAAAAATAAAAGCATTTAATGTAAAGTATTTCTATCCGGTCATCAATAATGACTTGTCCTTTTACCCTCTGTCAATATCGGATATGTTTCAAGAAGTAAATGTTATGTTTCAAGAAGTAAATGTTAACTCTTGCATTAAACACAATAAGTAACATTTACTTCACATTTCTCATCCCATCAAAAAATCAAGTTCATACATAAATATTTACTTTTTAGTACTTGTTTGTGTAAGTGAGAAAATCCTCGCAAATTGTCATTCAATTAGGATTAGATTAGCTTTACTATATTCCGCACTAATCCTTGTAGTTTTTTTATTCATTCAAATAATAATTATACGTCGACAATTATACCTTTGTGTTACACTACAAAATATTTGTCATCTAGTGTGTTGTTTGCTTTTACAAATTACTAGACACGATACTTATAATTAACTTAAAACTCTTGTTTTAAACTTAAGTTACAACTAAACGGAAACAACATGGATATACTTATTGTTTAGTGACAATTTAACACTAGTTTAGGATTAAAAATAAAAACACGTTTGTTAGTTTCTTGTTAATATTTGATTACTTAAATATGTGACAGATAAATTGTGTTCGTAATAATGGTACAGTAGCATTTCAAGATGGGTTCTCTGTAGATGCAGATATCATAGTCCATTGCACCGGGTACGTCCAAAATTATACTATCTCCAAACAGTTAACTTATAATTTTTTCTTTTCATAAAATAACTAATATAAGGAATGTTCTTGCTAATCAAAAAAGGAGATTATTTAACTTGTGTCATAGCCGCATATATTTGTATTAAGTTAACTTGAATTCTCTTTTATCCTTGTAAACAATTGTATGGATGAAAGTGATTAAAAAGATAATATATTTCAAGAGAATATCTAAGCTTTTCAGGTACCAATATTTTCTTTCTTTCAAGTACAATTTTGAAGTTAAAATCATCATACGTAGGCATAACGTACAATATGATAAACATCTTACCATGATGGTTTAGCTAACACATATGTGAACTATTTTAGGTACAAACCACATGTCCCATTTCTTAGAACCAACGGCATTGTAAGTGTTCAAGATAAACGTATTGGACCTCTGTACAAACACGTCTTCCCCCCACAACTTGCTCCACGACTCTCCTTTGTCGGAATACCTGAAAGGGTATGCTTATTACTAATCATTCACACACATTTTAATCATTTGAAGTTCATATTCGTGACAAAATTTCCCAAACATAGACCAATGCATTTATAGTCATAGAGTGTCAATCAAGATGGATAGCACAAGCATTGTCAAGAAAGGTTTCTTTGCCATCGGAAGAAGATATGTTGAGTGATGTTGAAAGATATTACGAAGAAATGAAAGAGAAAGGGATTCCGGAAGAGTTAACTCATCATGGAATTAAGGTTTTTCTTTAATCTGTTTTTTTTTTTTTTTTCATGGTCGTCTTTAGAATAATTTATTCTAAACGTGTAAGATCCTCTGTTATTTATGATAGGCTGATTACATGGAATGGGTGTTTGCTCAAACTGGAATGGCCATGGAGCAGCGCGTAAAAGACATGATTGAATACTTGGTCTACTGTGTAATGACAGCGGGTACAGATGGGTACATGGAGGCATTCTCACAAAAATATGGGATATGATTAATTATGAATGTTCAGCAATGAATTTATCAAATAAGTTACGGAAAAGCATGTAATAAAATTAACTGATGATCACTCTCGATCACTCCATATATACACATTTAAATGATTTCACAAATAATTTCTTCTTGTAGTATTTACTCTTAGGACTTAAACAAGTATAGTTTAGTGTGGTATCTAAATTAAGACATATCAAACGTGTCTCGTAGACTAATAAAATGTGTGTTTTTCTGTTATAAATAACCACATATGACCAATCTATTGATTTCTAATGATAGACATATTACATAGAATGTGTGTACGAGCCGTTTGAAGTGGTCGTGGAGAAGCATATAAAAGAGATGTACGAGCACCTTCATTATTGTTTCAAGGCTGATTTATATAGGTACTAAGCAATCCTTTTGGCCGAGCAAAAGCACGGCCCAAAAGGGGTTATGTGTTACTTTTTTCGTTTTAAATATAAGTTCAATTTAACTTTATTTTTTCTCAATTTGACCTTAATTATTTTATTCCGTGTTACATAATACTTGATGTAAAATATATAAATGAGTTGTGTTTTAAATGTATTATTATTGGCATACTTTTCATCAAATATTATATAACAAAAAAAAAGAAAAGAAAAAGAATTAAGGTCAAATCTAAAAAACAATTAAACTGAACTTATATTTTGAGACGGGCTACTTACGTTCACCCTTAATTTTCAAATCACCACCCATCATTTTTTCTCTTGTTTGATGGTTACACATCGTCTTTTGTACGACAGACTAGTTGATCTCATATTTGTCATAGATCTAATAAATCAATTTTAGTCATCCATCTTTTATTAAAATTAATAAAAAAAAATCATTTTTCACCTTTTATTTAAACAACATATTTTGCAAACAGTAAATCTTCAAGCTAAAAAAATGCACTATCGCGACGAGAATTAAATTATATATTTATGGATATGCATTTCTTTATATTTTTATAGATCATATGTGATTTTTCAGGACGAAAATTTTGAAAAAAAAAATCATTGAAAGTATATAGAAGTGCATATTTTTAGAGAGATAATTTAATTCTCGTCGTGATGGTATAATTTTTTCACAGAATGATTAACGGTTTGTGAGATATTTAATTTTGAAAAAAAATATAAAAGTTTTTTTTTTTTTTTTTTAATAAAAATGAATTACTATAATTAATTCATTAGATCTATAACAAATATGAGATACTTTTGCCTTGTACAACATGATCTTGTACAAATATTTACAAATTAAGCTAAATAAAGTCGAGTAATATATTCACCTAACTATCTTTTTTTTCTTTTTCTTTTTTTGACATATATTTTGCATCTATCTTTTTTTTGACATATATTTTGCATCTATCTTTTTTTTTCCCATATATGTTTTGCATCTTGTCAATTTTCATTTCAAATTATTTATAACTTAATTGATCAATTTGGGCAATTATCAACTATTGAATCAAATTCAATAGCTCAAATCAAAAGAACATGAGATGATTTGAGCCATTAGATTTGATCTAATGGTTGATAATTTACTCAATTTTTTTCAAAAACAATTGACTTATAGTTTTACTTTGGACGTTAGCGTACCGAAAGATTTGAGACCAAAGGTCTTGAGCCAAGAAAAAACGCCTAACTCATAAAGAAATTTTCTTTTTATAAATGATAACTAATGTCGTTATAACAATTAGTTATATCCATAACAAATCATAGTATTAAAATACATACCATCGTAGTTAACCAACGATCCGTGAAGTTTCTCCCAAGATTCTTCATGCAAATTGGTTGATTAGCTCTTCAGCTTATATCCTCTAAGATTCGTTCTCGATACTATCACGCCAATCCACTAAGTCTTTCTTGGGACATTGTTGATCGTAAATAAGATTTCAATAACTTCAACTTAGAAAAACTCCTTTCTGCAGATGCAACTATGACTGGAATAGTCAACAATATTCTATATGCAATGGTTGCATTTGGAAAATAACCAAACTCTTTCATGAAGTTTCTTGGCTACTTGAACTCTTACCAAACTGTTTTTTTCTTTGAATCAAACGCTTTTGTGGAAATATCGGATCAATACCCAATTCACTAGCAATTTCCTTTGCTTCTTCAATCGCTTTTGAATACCCTGTTTCTCTATAATCCTTGAAGTATTGAATCAATCTGTTTATTTCTTTAATAGCAATATCGAGATGCATGTCCTTCAGTTGTAACTTTTTACTCACTAAATCAAATAAAACACAAAATCTCATGCATAGACACATTGTCATCAAATGTTTTACAAAATAAAGTGATAAGATAAAAAGAGTAATAAGTTTACAACCCAAATAGATGCAAAAAACAATGGATGATGGTGGATGATAGATCTTCTTTTCCAAAACTCCACAAAGCTCCAAAGCCCCAAATCAACCCAAAAGTGATGGTTCTTCAACAAATGAGATAAAATGGTTTGTGGGTTTTGTATAGATGGTGATGAAGATGATGATGATACTGAGGATTTGATGATGGTGGAATGATGGTAATGAATTTAATGATTTAGTGGACGAAGAAAAATATGGTTTTCCCAAATTGAAAATGTGAGGTGTGGTTGTGTTGGTATCGTCCCCACTCAACAAGAAAAATCAAGAATCACTTTCACCTGTAAGAAAGATATAAATAAGTAAACAATTTGGTGGGTTCTATTATGATTTTAGATTACAAGACAATTGTTTCAACCGGATCTTATGTAAAAATTATATATAATAATAATAATAATATATATTAAAAATTTAAAAAATCAAGGCCTGCTCAAAAACGCGCTGCATGAATCGGGTTCTGACACCTCCAGCCTCCCCTGACTTTGGACTAAAAAGTTAATTGCGTGTCACATAACTTTACTACCAACTACAAAAGTACTACTACTTTTGAGTAATATTTTTGTCTATGTTAGTGGTTCATTTATTCTCCTTTTTATCTTTTTGCGGGGGGTTTTTAGGTGATAGCTTACACCAAAACATGATAATATGTTACCGTAGATATTATTCCAGTCTGCTGTCCCAGCTTGACAGATGGATCTCTTGGGGACATGTTATATTTCCATTCGTTTCGCAACGCAATCCAGGTCTTGTGGTCGACGTAGTACAACGTGAGCGTATTCTATCAAATTCCATTATCCATACAATCTCCTTATCACCTTATCCACACCCAAAACACAAATGGTCCCTTTCATACCCATATCCAACTACCTAATCATAGTCGTTTTTATGGGTACATTTTGGCACGTGTTTTACGTTTCTTCTTTAATTAATGAGAATTTTTCAGAATACTTCTTTTGTTTTGGAAAGGTGATACTTACATCACATTTTTTTATTTTCTCATCACAATATCATACCATGCATATGTTACAATATGTTATATACATAATTGTGATGTGTGAATCAAAAGATGTGGTGTATGTATCAACTCTCTCTCTCTCTCTCTTTTATTATATGTGTCTCGTATCTTAAAATCTTATCTTTGTCTATATGATTATTATGAGCTAAATTATCGGATACATTATTTAAAGAGAAAACTGCAAAAAATATCCCTGAAGTAGTTTAATGGTGAAAAATTTTCCTGCTTTTCCGTTTAAATTCCTGAGAATGGAGTGGTTTTTTCTGCAGAAGAGTTGAAAACGCGAATCAGTTTAGTTGAGTTATATTTTCCTTTTTCTAAAATGAAAAGTTGTTTAGTTGAAGGTGGATGATAGAGGATGGAAGATGTGATGATAAAGTGTAGGGTGAAAGGAAATGGTGTTATTATTTTGGAAATGAAAAAAGTGAAAAGCACAGAATGTTATTTTCATTTTTCTATTACAAATTGGAAAATGAGAATTTCATATTTTTGAAAATTATTGGAAAAAGTCACGACTAAACAGATTTTCGCTTTTCTCTTTCATATGAAAAATTTTAAGAAAAATGGAGATTTCTCTCCAACTAAACTACTCAAGCTTTTCGATTTTGCGAAAATGTCCCCGAGTTCTTTTTTTTTATAGAAATGTCTCTAACGTTTCATTTTTTTGCGAGTTGTGTCCTTGAACAGTTAATGTTCATGCAAATTCTCGGTTTTGGCTAACGATCGTTAGTTTTCATGGTTAGTAGCCATGTAAAATAACTAATTTACCCTCGTCTTCTTCCCATAATTATTTTTCTTTACCCTCCACTATTCTCCATCACCACACACCCAACACCACCAGGGTGTCATTCGGTCGGTCGGTCGGGTCGGTCGGTCGGCCGGGCCGTAAGTCGGTCAGCCAAAAAAATATATGAACCCGACCCTATTTGAACTCGGGTTGGTCGGGTTCGGGTCAAATCGGGTCGGTCAGTCGGGTCGGGTCAAGTCGGCCGGGTCAAGTCGGGTTCGGGTCAAGTCCATTTATATAATTCTAGAATTTAATTTCTTAAATTTAGTAACCAAACGTTATGAATATAATGTCTATTGTAGTAGTTTTAAAAGGTTATTATATTCATACCAGGAGAAAGAACGTCTCAATACATGCATTTTATAGTTGGATTTACACATTTTCTTTTCAGAATGATTTGCTTTCAATCCGCGTCAATTATATAGAATGAAAATGAATATAAACCAAATATATGAAGAATATATGTTCACGCACTAATTTGGGCTTTCAATTAAATAAAGATTGGGAAAGTTAAAAAAAAAATAATAATAAAGAAAAAAAAAAAAAAAATTAAGTCGGGTTAGTCGAATCGACGAACCCGAATTTTCAAATATTTTGAACCCGATACCGACCCTAGTTAGATCGGGTTAATCGGGTCAATCGATTAACCCGAATGGATTTTGGACCGAGAACCCGACCCGAATATCCTTCGTCGGGTTCGGTCCGGTCCGGTCGGGAAATATGACACCCTAAACACCACCGCTCTCTCACGGCCATCCTCCACTACCAAAACCAAGGGTGTTAGAAACCATTTGTTGAATACGGGATTTTGACCCAGGAGCACCACCACCTTTCTGCAATGAACGCCACAGTATGAGGAGATGATATAGAAGGGAATCAATCTTAGGGAAACAACGTCCAATTGAATTTCACAATTTTGTTTGACAATATATGTGAAGTCCATTCTGAAAGTAAGCTTTGACTTGGTGACATGTCCAGAAGTCCAGACTCGAGATAAAACTATAATATATACTTTTATAATCCACAAATATGTGTATATCACATAAAGACCTTTTAGTGCTTCCTGGGAACAAATGTTTGAACTTGGATATATGTATTTCGAAAGTCTTCACTTCCGACACTAATAGTGTTGCAAGAAGACACAAACAGGTGAAGATCACACAATCTAAGGACATCAATGTGATTTATGTTTTCTCATAAACAGATATTTCTGATGTAGTGACTTGTGTACTTAACAAATGAAAACACCTTGAGCAATTGCTATGCAGTTCAGCTTGCGCCTCAAAAGAAGAAGCTGTCATTTCTAGTATCAGAACTACCTGTGTTAATTTTTACACCTCTTATACTTGCCACGCCCCTATTTTCAGTAATGAAACGTATATCATCGATACGGTTCATAAAAGAGCAAGAAATTGGTTATTACTTTGTAGCTCAGTTCCAACCTTATGTGTCACTTACCCATGTTCATGACGCTGGTAAGATCAGGTGTACTGTTTTGACTTTCATGGCCAGGAATGATATTGTTCTTTGTCAACTTCACCGAGTTTCTATTTTATTGCTCATAAAACTCTATGCATATTTACATTTCGAACAAGGATGCTTCAATAAAGCTAAAGCTAATGGCCTAGTACTTGTCTTTGTTATGTTATAGGCCAGTAAAGGGAATCAACCATGTGCCGTAACATTCAAATTTCTTTAATATCAGTAAAACATAATGAGTGAAGTTGGCAAAGAACATACCATTTTGATTCATTATAATATTAAAACAAGGAGTATCTTGCTTTGTTTCCTTAACCTCTGGTTACCAAAGCATAAAATTAACTAGCTGACAAAAATCAGATCGGTCACATTTTGCATCCTATTTACTAATATTTAGCAACAGGATATGCATTAGAATTTGTTGTGAAAATCAAAACTTACATGATTTACATTAATCATACGCATCCTCTGTGCCAGAAAAAAAAAATACAACACTTGCTCTTTATTTATATTTTAAACTACTTACCTTTTACATCGTTTAGTAATCAATAGATGAACTTAATAATTTGAATGCATTCCGCAAGTTACAATTTAGATGGTAGTGGAGGATGGTCGTGAGAGAGGGTGGCGGTGCCAATGTCGATGGTGGTGGTTATGTGGTGGTAGAGGATGGTGGTGGGAGAGAGTCGTGGTGTTGGGTGTGTGGTGATGGAGAATAGTGGAGAAGACAAAGGGTAAAGAAAAATAATTGTGAGAAGAAGATGAGGGTAAATTATTCATTTTATACTACCACTAACCATGAAAACTAACGATTGTTAGCCAAAACCGAGAATTTGCATGAAAAGTAACCGTTCAAGGACACAACTCGCAAAAAAATAAAACGTTAAGGACATTTCTAAAAAAAATTTTGAGGGCATTTTTGAAAAATCAAAATTTTAGGAACATTTTTTTCCAGTTTTCTCTTATTTAAAATATATATCTAAAACATCAATCACAAAACCTTATCATGTATTATTAAAACACAAAGTGAAAACAAATACTAACTTCTATACACAAAAAAAAAAGGGTTTACAAATAAGATAATTAATTAACTAGAGTTAGGATCAAATGAGTAAAACTAATATGAAAAGGTTAAGAAAAAAGCACAACAAAACAGGAATCTACAAAAATTAAATGCATATCCCATAAAAATTTTCTCTTCTAGATGAAATGTATGACTAAAAATCTTTCTTATTGTTTTCATTTTAATTTTTATTCTCACCGGATCTCTTCCCTAATTAATTATCCATGTAAGAATCACTGTGAATTTTTGACCGACCGTTGGATAGAAACGCTCAAACCGGCAGACCATTATCGTTTTGCATGGGTTGGAGTAAAATGTGTGTGTAGATCTAACCGAGTTCTCCTCGTGGGTTTGAGTAGCATGGGTTTCTGAAGAACACGTCTGCTGAAAGTCGCCTCTGCAAAGTGACAAAACACGAAAACGCAGTTGAAAATCAACATGTTTTTTTTTCTTTTGCGTTTAATACTTTTGATTTCCTTGCACCTTAGGCGGTGGAGCTCCTCAACAGAGTCCAACAAGTTATGCATAGTAATGTTATGACACCTAAATCCACAAATGATCCACAAATGTTGTTTTTAAAGAATTAGTTTGTAATTCAAAAGAAATTTAGCACGTCTTGTTCTTCGTTTGTCTTCCACCTCTATGTCGTAAATCCACATTATGCATGTAACAAAATAATTAAACAAAGAAAAAACAATATTTGTTGATTGACATGCACATCTAGATAACAAGCGGGGCCATACCCATGCATATGTTCTGTATAAAGTAGCTTGACTTGATAGAACACCACACAGCAAAAGCCATGAAAGAAACATCAGCTGAGGCGATTGCCAATGCTCGTTTGGCTATATTTAAGCAATCAGAAAGCTTAGAAGGAACTTGTGCTAGCATCAAAGGTTATGATTTCAACAATGGTATTAACTATTCGGAGCTTCTTAAATCCCTTGTTTCTACTGGCTTCCAAGCTTCTAATCTTGGTGACGCAATTGATACCGTTAATCAAATGGTAACTACTAACTCACTCTTACTATATTCAAATGCTTAGTTATTTTTCTATTATTTCTTATGAAAACATTATAGCTAATCAAAGGTTTCTTATTAAGCTTTATAAGCTGATATGGTGATGTATATTAGTAACGTATTAGATATTGTTTAGTTTTTATTTCTAGCATATTTAGGGGGCTTAATTAAATATTGGTTTTATTATTGTATATCACACATACCATACCTTCGTGAATATCATTATGGTCACGCTAGCTGTACGTGATTTTGTTTTCTTGTTTTAGATATACTCCTTAAATGCATAACATATCAGATGCAAACCGGTACATAATGCAGACCCAAACTAATATGAATTCGCAGAGTTTCAGTTTCCCGGTAACACCATGAAACATGACTTTTCAGGCTATTGACCACAGAAATCTTAAGCCAATTTCGAAATCAGGTTTAATTTAATAAGCAATGCCAAACTCCCCCTCTACATATGCAAAACTAGATTTCACCTTTTTGTACGAAACAATATTACCTTACTCGATTTTGTTATCAATTTATTCAAAATGAAAGTAGTAGGGTTGCATGAGTTGATAAAGATGAATTTACGTGAAGCTGGGGTATCTTGAAACTCGTAAACTTGTGGTAAATTTTATATCTTTTTAAAATTAAAGTTATTATGGGTATTGGGGGCAGAGATAGAAGATGTTTGCAGGCTGAGCCCATCTAATTAACCAGACCAATTTGTGTGGTAATATAAGCCCATGGACGAGCCTTGATAATTCAATATTGGTGATTTGGTGCCGTTAAAATTTTGACCTTTTATTAAAGGGAACTGGGGCACAGTCCAAAATTTTATTAGGACACTCACTGTACAAATAGTTAAAATAGGTTATAGTTAAAGTGCAATTGTCTACGACATAGAGTAAAGTGTCTCAATAACTTTTTGGGGTGTGTCAATCACTTCCTTTTATTAAATGGTTAAGTGTTCATCTAAGTTGATTTTTTCTAATTTTTTATTTAGTTACGGAGTAACTCGTAGATTAAATGTTACAGTGACCAATATCATTTTGAACTTAATGTCACGTCGCTTTTCTCTTAATCACCAACTTCACTACCAAACAAGAATAATAAGACCTCCAACTGTGAAATGAACATCATCTCCATATATAATTATATCACAATCTCACTTTTAGTTCAATTTTATTGTTTTTACATTAGTTTACAAATATACGTACAATCAATCATTTGAAGTCCTATTTTTGCTGCTTATTATAACAAGTGTGATTAGGGTCGCGTATTGCAACAACATATAAAACTTAAATACTTATGAGAAAGAAAGTTAACATGACTTTTGTAAATTTTATTTTCAAAAAGATAAATTATCAACACACTTAAGTTACCTACTCTTTTCACATGATATCTCACGCATATTTTAACCGAGTCATAAATCCACAACCTCTTGTGAAATTGTTATATTTGAGATTCTCTTCACAATTGCATAGGTAGTTTTTCTTTTCTATTTTTGTATTGAAAAAGAAAAAGAGGCAACGAAGAATTATATCAACACTAGAGAAATATAAAGCTTCCAAACTAAAAATCCAAAGCAAGGGCAAGCCTTTTCATTGAACATTTCAAGTTTCAACATAGCAATGTTCATCGGTTTATTCGGTTTGGTTGGTTTAGTTAAAATCTTTTTCAAGGTAAAATCGAAAACCGAATCGAACTAAATTCAAATTCGATTAAATCTAACCAAAAATTGAATTTAAATTCAAATTTGATTATGTAATTCAGGTTATTCGTTTATATATAAAAAGCTCGGTCAACCCAAAACCGAACTGATTTAAATTTAATTTTTGGTTTAGTTAAGTACAACTTGAATTCGATTCAGCTTTACCAAAAAAAATTAACGAAACTAACCGAGCCGATTAAAACTTAAACCCAACGAAACAAAATGGGCTCTATAAATAAATATAAAATGGGCCTTCTATTCAAAATACCCAAACCCATTAATCCTCTTCTTCCCCATTGGTGTAGCTTAACACAGCAGCAAACAGTAACATAAACGTTTAGAAGCCATGAAACAAACATCAGATGTAATTGAGGATGTCCGGTCAGTTGTTTTTAAGGAATCAGAAAGTTTAGAAGACACGTGTCCTAAGATAAAGGGTTATGATTTCAACAATGGGGTTAATCATTCTGAGCTTCTTAAATCCATGGTTTCTACTGGTTTCCAAGCTTCTAATCTTGGTGATGCTATTAATATTGTTAATCAAATGGTAACTACTTTTTTTTTAAATGGTTTCATATGAGAACTTTATTAGTTGGTATGAATTTTGATGTATAATGGTCTGTTGGGTATTGTTTAAGGTTTTAATATATTTAGGAACTTAGTTATTGAATTAATTATTGTAGCTCATAAGACACACTTCTTCAGAAAGCAAACAAAGTACTATGAATGGTTTGCATCAATAATAATTATGTGAAGCGTACCACACTATACTTATCGGACCGTTACCATCACGACATTGAACACCTGTGTGAAGTCTATTGTGATCATGCTGCACGCAATTATTCGTGTAGCGCATAACATATCAGTTGCAAAGTAGTAGATAAAGTGGGCCTGAAACATCCTAAATCAGTTGGCATGCAAATGATGGAACTTCATCAGATAGATACCAAGATTTTAGCCAAATGCTTCTGTTGCTGTAATGAAATGAGCATAAAAACCACTTTTAAGGTTGGTCGTAAGCAACATGACGGCGATTTCCATGTAACTGCAGGCCTTCTAACCTGATAAGTACTTCTAAATTTAAGACAAAGTAGCCTGAGTTGTAATAATACACTTCATAACCGATTAGCTAATGCACTTTTTTAAGCACATTGCCACATGAAATAGGCCTGTTGACATTTTTCTTTTTTAGCTAACTTTTTTTTACCCGATGACCTGTTAGAGATTGAAGAAACCCCAATTGACCCATTCATGAGTAAATGAATGGGATTTGGATTATATCAGTTTTAACTTCTAGAAATAACTATTATAGAGGCATTTAATTTGGTTGTAAGCTGCGTGTTTCTATAAGATCTTTCCCTATTATAGACCTTCACTTGACCAAGAAATACAGCTTTTTTGAGTTAGGTGTTTATTTGATGTATTGAGGGGTTTTATTTTTATAATTGAAGCTAGATTGGAGGCTTTCACATGAAAAATTAGCAGAAGATTGCAGTGAGGAAGAGAAGAATCAAACATACAGAGAGTCTGTCAAGTGCAAAATATTCCTTGGTTTCACTTCAAACCTCATTTCCTCTGGTGTCCGAGACATTATTCGGTATCTAGTCCAACATCATATGGTTAGTGAGTTTTATCCATTCAAATAATTTTTGATAAAATATCTGTATTTGATTGATATTTTCGTATATTTAAATCCAGGTGGAAGTGATTGTGACAACAACTGGTGGGATTGAGGAAGATCTAATAAAATGCCTTGCAAACACATATAGAGGTGAATTTTCTCTACCTGGAGCTGCATTGCGTTCGAAAGGACTAAATCGTATTGGTAACTTGTTGGTGCCTAATGATAACTACTGTAAGTTTGAGGATTGGATTATCCCAATATTTGACCAAATGTTGGAAGAACAAAAAACAAAGGTATTGTTATACTTGCACTCAGGTGTTCTTTATTCTGCAGTTTTATAATTTATGAACTCTGCAAAGATTATGAATCCTTTCCTACATAATTGGCTACTAAGATTTAACTAACCAAAGAAGAAGTTACAAACATACTTGTTTTTGAATAGGGGTCTCTCATAGCTAGCCTAAATCTATGGGTAGTGGTTATTACTGATTTCTGTAGGAAACGATGCATAAATGGTGCTTACAAGTTTAATAACTGACCAACTTTGAGCATGTATTTTGAACATCTTCTTTGAGCAAGTTGTGTAATAGAAATTTAACTGTCTATTTGCTTTGTGTTAAACAGAATGTATTATGGACACCGTCAAAAGTGATAGCGCGTTTGGGGAAGGAAATTAACGACGAGAGTTCATATCTATATTGGGCATATAAGGTAATCACATGTTTGGTACTATTTCAAGTTAATGTTAGTATGTTACAAATCATTGCACTCTAACATTCATTTTCGGCCTCCTATTCTGAATGTCAAACTAGTATCACAAATCAAATGTCTGTGTACAGCTGAAAGTAGCTTGACATTCAAAGTTACAAATAAGACAACTAATAATTCTGTTAAACGTTATATTTGTCTGTGTTTTAGTTTATTCTCCTCTTTATCTTTTTGTGGGTGGGTGTGGGTGGTTTAGGCCATAGCTTACACCATAACATGATAATATTTTACTGTAGAACGATATTCCCGTCTTCTGTCCCGGCTTAACAGATGGATCTCTTGGGGACATGTTATATTTCCATTCGTTTCGCAATCCAGGTCTTGTGGTCGACATAGTACAAGGTGAGCATATTCTATTATATCAACTTTCTTGGTCAAACAAACTACATTTTCCAGTGACAACTTATATGTATGCAATCTGTAATTCCACAAGAGGACAATTTTAGACATCATTTAACTGAAACTGAATTTTACTTAAATGTGTAAAAACATCAGGAAGTACCAATATTTTACTCTCATCCTCATGATTTCATTATACAGATATAAGGGCGATCAACGGTGAGGCTGTGCATGCAAACCCTAGGAAGACTGGAATGATAATTCTAGGAGGGGGGTTGCCAAAACATCACATCTGCAACGCGAATATGATGCGTAATGGTGCAGATTATGCTGTTTTCATCAACACAGCCCAAGAATTTGATGGTAGTGATTCAGGTGCTCGTCCTGATGAAGCTGTCTCATGGGGGAAAATACGTGGTTCTGCTAAATCTGTCAAGGTTTTTTTTTATCCTCTTCACCATTATCACCCATCCTTAAATGCCTTTTTTGGTTAAAATGGCTGTAATGATAAGTATTCATGTTAATTGTTTCAATCCAGGTGCACTGTGATGCAACAATCGCCTTCCCATTACTCGTTGCAGAAACATTTGCTGCAAAGAGGGAAACCAACTGAGCCAGTTCCTGATACATTGACCAAGTTTCACTTGTTAAGAGTGGTCAAAATCATCAAGTCTATAGCAGTAATTGCATGAGTGGCGATAATGAAGTTCACCATATATGTTGTATGCAGAACTGGTTAAATTGATGTACTATTGCGCTAATGTATTTGAGCTTTTAATGAATTTTGATTGTGTGACATATCAAAGTAGTTATTGTTTTGGCTAATAATATATCATTGAGTGAAAGTACCATTTGCTCTTTTCCATAACTAGTTTTGGAGCCCCTTGCACGCAAGGGATTTTGACATAAATAATAATTATTTGTGTTTATATATTGAAAAAGTGTAGATAATTAGTATACATAAATTTAGCGGTTCATGGTCTGCGATTCAAAAAACATGGTAAGAATTCGAATGGCAGCTCATCATGAGATTGAGTTCAACGGCTGCTTGTTTGTAATAATTGTGTTGACAGGAGAATGGGTGATTTTTCAACTAAAATTTTCCAATGAAGTTTACAATCAAATAG
Source organism: Chrysanthemum lavandulifolium (assembly GCA_022545495.1). Classification (NCBI taxonomy): domain Eukaryota; kingdom Viridiplantae; phylum Streptophyta; class Magnoliopsida; order Asterales; family Asteraceae; genus Chrysanthemum; species Chrysanthemum lavandulifolium. The sequence goes on along the minus strand of CM040243.1, from coordinate 109,344,796 downwards.
ACGGGAAAACAATCTTCAAGTCACGGTTATCTGCTGTATGCAAAACTCGATAACTGTATCTACTGTTCTGTCGATGTGTCCGAGCTTTTCACGAATTTTGATTGTGTAGCATGTCAAAGCTGCAGTATAATGTTTTGGCTAATTGTCAATTTTATGAATGGTCAGACAATGCTATATCATTGATTAAAAACTCTCTTTGCTCTTTTACATTGAGATGCAATGAATTGGTGGAAATAATCCTACCAGATTAGTGATTCTGTTCCGGAATAAGACTGGATGAAAATCGTCCAATCAGTTTTAGTGACTTCCTTAAGAAATATGAAAAGAGTGCACATGTATCGGTCATCCTTTATGTTACAACATTGCACTATAGATAATCAATCTGACACCCCAAAAGCATTATTAGCAGCAGCAGAAGCCGCGAAAGAAGCAGAGGTAAGTGAGAAAGCGAGGTCAGTGATATTCAAGGAATCAGAAAGTTTAGAAGGCACTTGTGCTAAAATCCAAGGTTACCATACAATGATTGGATTGGTTATTCACAGCTACTTAAATCCCTAACTTCTACTCGCTCCTAAGCTTCTGATCTTGGCGATTCCACTGAAACCGTTAATCATAGGCTATTTCGCTCTCCTTGATTTAACAGACTAAAAAAATCCTAAGTAATTCTACTAAATCTGTCAAAAGTGTCCAATTATATCGTCATAATTTAAGTTATCTACGATCACTCGAAACGTTCAACTATTCGTCACCTGTGACAAAATGAAATCAATGATATCAACTATTTTGATTGTTTCTTTTTAACGGCGTCATAGTTCTAATGCTAATCATTCATGTTAGTTGTTTCAGTTCAGTTCACTTAGATGCACTCACTGCATTCCCATTACTCGTTGCAGAAACATTTGTTGCAAAGAAAAACCAGCTGCTTGATTAACATATATTCAAGCAAAGCTTAGAGTGATCAGGAGTCACTTAAGCTCATTCAACATGATCAAATGTGGGTATGATCAAGTCCATTGTGTCAGATGTGTCAACGTATAGGTTTGGGTTTGGGCAAGAATTAAAACTATTGTACGCAAATGATGGAAATCATGTACCCCTATATCAATGTATTTTAGTTTTCAGAGAATAAGTTTCTCGGCAGTTTGAATCAACCAAGAGAACCACTATATCATAAGATTCTTAAGATAAATTACAAGGACAAAACAAATCAATAACAAATCATTCATAATACAACCGCGCATAAAAGATAGGTCCTCTTCTATAGTTCTATTATTAGTATAAACAAACCAATTCAATGTATAGATCAGCAACTGCTCAAGCAAAAAAACTCAAGAATGTTGTATGTATTATGTGCACAAAATGATATATATCTATATAATTACTTGTTATCCGTTCGCAGGGACTGTAAACGAGCAGCTAATGACTCGTAATCAGGAAGCTTTGGATGAACATGACTTGCTTTCTTGACTAAACTTTCTCCGGACACTTTTTCAGATGCCATATCCTGTTTTTTTGCAGCCTCATTTTTACCTGATTCAACCTTACTTCTTGAAGGAATGTGTTCACGTGTTGAGATCTTAGGCTCAGATGTGGTTGACTTTGTGCTACCAATTTCTGCTGTTTTTCTTAAAGGACTGACAGGTTGTTGTTTATCAGGTACTTGTTCTTCTTTATACTTCCTTGTATAGGACCGAGGCTCGGCTGGAACTTCTTCCGAATAAGTGGGAATTATTCTTTCGGGTGCGGGGCCCACATGACTCTTCAAATGAGGAACTGAAGGAGCCCCACGTGTCCTTCTAGATAGCCCTGGCCCCAAACGTGGCCTACTGGGCACTTGCTTTGCGACATCCTCATCAGAGTCGGATCCATCATCATCAACAAATGCCACAGGAGGTGTAAATCGTAATCTGGTGTTAGCTTGCTTACTTGCTTTCTCAGAAGAGCGTACCCGGAAATTGTCTCTGTGATCATCTGAATCAGAGTCGGAACTTGGTTTTTTATCTTCCATTTTGCTCACTCTTGAACCTAAAGAACTCCCAATGGATGTTTCGATTCCCGTTATGGAACTTTCCTCAGTTGACTTCTTGGACAAAATGGAGGTGTCACTTGTTGCACTTTTGGTATATGGAGGAAACTTAAGACCACCTTTGTTTCGAAGACCGCCTGTTAATGTCCCAAAGTTCAAGGAATCGTATCTATCTTCCAATGTATCATACGATTCTTGGTCTTCATTATGCTTCTTTAATTCATGTTCTTCAAGTAGATGACTTGAGGACTGTTGAGATTGTGGTTTTTTCTCATCATCTTCGGAGTCATAAATGGATGATTCCCCTTCAACCAAATCATTCAATTCAATTCGAGTTTTTCTTGGCTGCTGAGGTAATGGCTCAGGGTCAAACTTAACTATTTCACTTTCACTGTCAGAACCTGGACCATCGAAATGATCATAACTCGCAGGCTCGTGATCGTCGGCTTCTGAACGTCCAACAGATTTTACAGAACGGTCACCAAAGGAGACACTTTCTGTAAACAGATGTGATTTAGAACTCGTGTTCCTTCTAGGGCTCCAAATGTGAGTATTTTCTAAAGAATGAGTAGCCTCGACTTCGTCATAATCAAATCCTGTATCAAACTTCGGGCCACTGTCATCATCAGAAATGACCTCATCATCTCTTGGCGAATCAACATTGGAGCTTGTATTTGTGGTCTCCTTAAAAAGATTTCCTTGATTAACAACGGCAAATGGATTTCCAACAACACTCTTCTTACCAACTTTATCATGAACAGGCGCATCAAGTTCATCACCAGAATCGCTAGAATGAGAACGAGAAGAATGAATACTTGGTTGCTTTCTAGAAGATTCATCAGCAAAATAATAACTATTTTCATATTCGGAACGTTCTTTCTGACTACTCCCCATCTCAGTTTTAAAATCTTCAAAATACTCATCTTCCATGTGGACATCGCTTACAAATTTCCCATCCTCAAGTTTATTATCATTCGATTTGAAAGCAGTTGGTCTGCTGGAACTTGTATTACCACCATATCTTTCAGTAGCTCTATGTGAGGTATCATATTCATTTCGATCAACATGCTGATTCACTATCTTAGGTCTTCTATCATCCAATGAGCTTTCAGTAGCTTTTTGTGATGTATGCTGACTTTGATGAACATGCTGACTAGTGATCTTAGGTTTTCTATCATCGGAGGATCTTTCATAAGAATCTTCAAAACGTCCTTCATCAATAGATCTTTTAGGAGCAGACACATGAGTTTCATCTCTAATATTAGACACATGTGATCCAGCTGGACGCTGTTTGGCAACCTTTTCTTCTTTCGAAAACTGAGCGGCAGCTCTGGCAGCCATAGCAGCTCGTTCTGCAGACTCAGCAGCGGCATGTGCTGCAGAGGTAGCATCCTTAAACTCCATGTTCCAGTTCTCCCTCCTCTCTGAAGTTGTTCCTGAGTAGCGTGAAAAACAAACTAATCACTAACATAGCAACAACTTAAGAACGAAGATTAGTATAATGAACAATAACTATACCTGATGAACTCATATCACCATGAGTAGTAGATGAAGTTTCAACGTCGTTATCAGTTGGAGTTGTATTCTGAGTACCAAGTGTGAATCTTTTGTTTTGCTCAGAGTAGTTAATAGGTGCATTCCGCTTTTCTTCATGGCTAGGCACAGCATTCACATATGAAGGTTGAACCTTCGGAGGATCAGTAGTTTCCATGCTGGCCTTCTCAATATTAGACGGCCCGTTCTGCTCAAATTATACAAGTCAGAAAACAATAATATAAACAATAAAGAAGAAAAGGGAATAAACGTAACCAAAAAGTCAATCTTACCAATAAGTCGTTTGGAGGCTTCGACTCTGTCATTTCAAACGAAGTTGCATCCCAATCAATGTTGTGCTCTTTTGCCACAGCACTTAAAACTTTAACTTTTGTCTGCACATCAGGAGCTACTGCAGACAATTTCTCAACTAACTGAAAACAGAACATTGCAAAAGACATGTTAAATACCATTATCAAGATGAGAGACTTAATGAGTAGGCATTCGCCAACTTACCATACGACTGACACCACAATCAGGGCGTAGCTCAACAGCTGCAGAAACAAAATCCTTCCCATACTTTGCTTTGAATTGTTTTTGGATATTTGCGAGTTCTGGTATGTCGGAACATCTAGGAGCTGCAAATATCACACTCGTAACTGCTTCCTTCAGGTCAATCGGACAAGTTCTACAAAAAAATATTAACCGATTATCACCATGAACAAATTTTCTTTCACTACAAAGTATATAAAATAAGGAGCATGCAAACATTGTTCTAAACGAATAAATTAGCTTACTTTTGAGTTTCGATAATGGGCAAACGAGCTACAATAAGTTCACAATAAATCTCAATCAAATCATAAGCTGCCACCATCTTCTCTTCCCTAATCACATGTTCAACCTGGTAAACAAAATAAAGATGACATAAAATCAGACCATATATCATATCCACAAATAATCACAACAACATGCACATAAAACAATATCATTATAAAATTGCAAAGTAGTCCGTATTATCAGACCATATATCATATCCACAAATAAGCAACGGACTAAGTCAAGCGAGCAAGAAAGACTAGTCCTTCTTAGCTCCTTGGGCTATATAATTGCTTCATAGGGCCGGTATTAGCTGCTGAGTCGTTGGACTTATCCACCAAAGAATTCGTGGAATTCCTATGGATTGCGTTGGGGGATGTGTTCAAACCCCGTGGATAGTCTAACACTAATTCATTTATACTCCATTTGTCATAGTGGGGCATATGTAAAAGGTACAATTTTCGGGTATAGAAACTAATAACATAAATATAAAAAAACATTATCAAAGAAAGCAAAAAAGCAACGTACTCGAATACGAGCAGTACGATCCTGGCCAGTCTGAAGAAGCTGAGCCAAATCTCGATTCATTTGATTAATCTGAACACCTTTTTTATTCCTCATCAACTTTATCCTTGACGTTGCCAGCTTTAATGATGTCTTACTGTTAAATCAAACAATCAAATCACCATACATACATACAAAAATAATAGTAATAATCATAATTGAAAGTATAAAAGTGGTACTGTACCATTTAGAAGACTTGAAGCTTTTGTGAAGCATTGTGAATGATCCAATATTATTATTATTAGGGTTTGTTTATTACTGTAATATAAAATATAAATGAATGGTTTTTTAAAAAGGGTTCGTTGATTGATTTATGAAGAAAAAAGGATTGAATTTAATGGTTTTGGAAGATGGGAAATTGAACCGAAAAGATAGATGATAGATAGATAGATCGACTTCTTCCAGGAAAGTGACCTCTTTACGTGTCCGTTAGGTCCAACTGTATTTTATAGTTTTTCTTTTTTCTTTTCTTTTTTATTTGCGTGTGGTTGATGTGTGCATATACTTTTACCAACACTAAAAACATTTTTTCTTCTAGACTTAGTTTTGACTTTTCTTATTTTTATAGAAACAAAATTTTGATTTTTGATTTAACTATAGAACAACCAAACATCATATTTTGTTGGAACACACTTGGTAACAACGAAGTGGCCACTTCTAGGGATGAGTCTCGTGATCGGTTGGAGCCGGAACCAGACTCGATGGATCTGGGAATCGAATTTTTATGATAAGTAAAAACCGAGAATCGAACTGAATATACTTGTCGGTTCCGGTTTTTTGAGTCTATCCGACTAGAAATCGATTTTCTGCATTAATTGTTTTTCAATATCTTTCACAATTACATCGTCATTAACAGGGAAGAGTAAAAGAACAAGAGCACCGGACCGAAACTAAGTTGCGGTTTTGTTAGATCCAACCAAGACGTGTCACTGAGTTGCTCATGGTCTTAGAAACAAATGTTTTCCATGAAATCTTTGAATATGAGTTGTGGCAAACCTAGAAGCAAAACTAAGGTGATTTCTTAGCGTTGTTATGATATCAACAGATTAAGAGGCTAGGATAATGGGTCAAGTCAGGTTGAAAATTTAACACGAGCACCTTATTAATTTGACAATATTGATGACCAGATCACATTAATAACTCAATATAACTTTCATTGTTGTAGTTATTCATCAACAAACTATTTTTTGAATATAGTTTGTAATTTGGATTCGCTCATCTATAATACTTAAAGCTTATCCCCCTTAATTTAATGTACAAGGGGGGTTGTGCACAACCAAAAGTACGGTACATACATGTCTATTTATACCGAAATAACTACAACTCATTTCGTTTTAGGAGGCCCTCATATTCAATGCAGATTCAGTTTGGTTTATGAAGAGGCTCGAATTGAATGAAAATATCCCTGGCTTAATGCATGTTGTTACAGAAGACCAAAACGAGCCTTCAATTCAATTCAATCCAAAGAAGACAAACCATCTGTGGTTAGTCTTTTAGTTTGCTCATCCTTTTCATTTTCATCTGTTATATAAAACTTTTGGGTAATGAGCAGCTATAAATATGTATTTTGATTTCAGATTGTCCAAAACAAAACCAAATCCTATAACTAGACTCAACTCATATAAAACCACACCAACCATCACTATCCTAATCCCACACTCCTCAATCTTCTCACCGTTACAACACCACGACTCGAACAAAATGAAAATACAAAGATCTCAGTATTATATCTTTGTGTATTCGAATATTCATTCAAAGAACATAAGCACAAGAGAATAATCATCACAGATCCTTAATCCGAAAAAGAATAAAGAATCATAACAAATATGTTATGTTTTATCTTTGTTTCGCTCAAAGACACAAAAACAAGAAATGAAAAACAATATGTAGAACCTACCCGAGACCCTCCAAAGGATCTTGAAATCGGGTCGAAGTTAACTAGAGCAGATATAAAGAGTGTTTGCAGTTCAGATTTTGGCTGCAAAGTGTACGAAAGAAGAGTTAATACAGATACTGTTTGTGTGGTTGCGGATGGTGTATGTGTTAGAAATTAGGGTTCTCTCATGATAGTGTTAGATGTGTGTTGCGGATGGTGTATTTGCTAGACATTAGGGTTCTCTTATGATAGTGTTAGATGTGTGTTTTTGTTTGGTGGCTATGATAAAAACCAAACCCTAGGAAGACATCTCTGTTTATTTTCTTTTTTTATAAATCAGAATGAATAATAAATAATTTTGGGCCTTGAAGGTTGTTTTAAATCCGGAGATGCCTTTGTCATAATGCCCGACCCATTGTGAGTTTATAATATTGGTTTCAAGTTTACATATTATGGTATATCTAAGAAAGACTCTGTAAGTGCAACATAAATGTATTAGATAGAAGTCATGGATCAAAATTGTTAAAACTATTTTATCAACATGTTGATGATCTTGCAAATTTTTTACTCATATAGTTTGCAAGAGGTCTTTCAACAAGGGATTGGAGCTTATGTCTCGAGTCCTTCACTCCTTCTACCCTTCTCGACAACGAAGGGATATGGTGGAGGTTTGTTTCTGTCTCTCATTAATTCATTAATATATTTTGTTTAAAATATTATATATTTAAAAATGTAATTCTAGAAAATGTGTTGACATGTTACTGATTTTTGGTTTCATGTTTACTCTTTTAAGCTTCTTTCAACTATCCTTTCAATGAGAAAACGTTTTTCCAAGAACTTCACAAAGGTAAATCATAATTGCAATTGCCACTCCTCGCTTATAATGTGGATCTATATGTAAATATATAACTTAACTTGATTCTCAGGTTTTAGCCTCTTCCTCTGAAACTAGTGGCATCATTCTATATATAAAAAATATATAAAGGTTTCTACAATCACCACGAACATATGGTTTGTTCGAGAAAATGTTGAAGAGACTAACGGGGTCCACATTAGTTATTGGGTCTCGAATGTCAGAAAGTGGAAACACAAAGGATGCAACAAGGCTTGAACTTTCAAGAGAAGATGAATTGTTTGAGAAATGGTTGAAGAGTTTAATGGGGATTCCATTAGTTCCTAAGTCCCAGGAAAGTGTAAAAGTGGATGCGAAAATCAGTAGACTATTTCCGTACAACATTGAAATTAACCCACCCAAAGACAAGTCTCATTTTAAAGATTAGGACACACAAGTAGAAAAACAAAAGAGGAACAACATGTCTCAAGATAATAAAAATCATATTGCTTTGTATTCATTTTATCTCATGCATAAAATTTACTGTATTTATTATGTCATATCTAAACCTATATTTGACCTGTGCCATCGATGATTAATCTAGCCATCTTGCAATCTTTTTTTGGTTGTTTGTGAAATTCTATATTTTTGAAAAGTGGGAATCAATATAATTTAATGTTTTTAACGATATGGAATCGACGCGCTTGGCAGTGAGGCAACAATTTTAGTTGTGTCATGCGTGTAAAAACATAGAGGGGGTGAATACGTTTCGCTTCAAACTTAAAACTTTTGTATCAAATATAGTATAAACCATTGCATTTGCTAATCTCGACGCGAGGATGCATTTAACGACACGGCATGTAAGGCCAACCCTTGACATCACATAAGATTCCATAAGATTAATGGTTCATTATAAATCAAGTTTCACCATTATTAGTCCGGTTTCTTTTTCTTGATCAAGCATGTCATATCGTAAAGTGTTGAATATAGTTTGTGACTATATGAAAGACCAAGTATGCATCACAAACATAGACATCCACCACATAGAGAATAAACAAAGTAATTCAAGAATAAAAGTAAGCGATAAGTAAAGGATAGACAAACCAACACGAGGATTTATAGTGGTTCGCTACAAGGACACCTTCCTTGCCTACTCCACTCCCCGAGTCACCTACTCGAGAGTTCGTAAGCACTACACCAATCTCCTTATGGCGGAGAAGCCTTCACAACGCCGCTTAACCTTTTTCCGTACAAAGCTAAATACCGAGTTCTTTCACACCAAGGCGAACCGCACCTAACACAACGTCGCTTACCCTTTATACGGTGCTAGGCTAACCACCGAGTTCTTTCACACCTTGGAGAACTAATCCTATCACAATGTCGCCTACCCTTTATTAGGTACTAGGCAAAGCACCTAGTTCCATTACTATGGAGGAACTACTACCCATCACAACACAACACCTAATCTCAAGGAGATCCACTCCTTGTTACAACACCATCAAGGATATCACCATCCTTGGATCTAAAAATACTATATGTATAACGATGCACCTCATCGATTATACGACCTAGGCATTCTTCACTAATGCCATTTACACGATCCTTCAAAGACCTTTCACTAATGCCTTCAACACGGATCTTGACTCTTCACTAATGCCTTTGACACTTCTATGACACCCGTTATGTTTTGTGCCCAACATAACAAACCTTGTGTTTTATGGCACAAACACATAAACCATCTAGTCTAGTCATAGATACAAGAATATGATACTAGACAATATCCAAGACAACGTGTCTAATGGATATAAACTCCTAGACTAAACATCAAGAACCCAAAGCATGATGTAGTTAGTCTTCTATGAATGAAGATGACAAGTTTCCCAAGCTTGTTGTATAAGATCTTCATGTGCTTGTATCTTGTGATGGGTGATCATCCGGAGGTAAGGAAGCAAGATCTCTAAGCTTGCTTTGGAGGATCACCGGAGTATGCTTACAACAAATGAGAGTTAGAAGCATTATGATCACATGAGATGAGGTGGTTTACATGTTTCCTAATGATCTAAATATCCTAGATTTGGTGGAGAAACTATGTGTAAAGGTGTGAAGAAATGGTAAGAAGTGGTTTGCTATTTATAGGCAAAAGACCAAAACCATGTTACGCTTCAAGGATCCCTTCGGAGGATCCGCCCTTGTAATTCCAAGGGATCCGTGGGTCATTTGAGGTATCCGTGCACGCTCCTCTTTACCCATAGTTTATGGGTTGAAACCATGGGCTATGGGTCATGGTTTTGAGTACCCACCAAGGTACAATGTATCTAGACATTGGGTATGGGTCTTGGGTCATGTGTCATGGGTCATGGGTTTTACCCAACACATTTACTTATGTTTATGTATTTTACAAAGTGTTTAACTAAACATGTTTAATGGTTTGTTAGGGTTTTGATCATAACGCAACACATTTACTTATGTTTATGTATTTTACAAAGTGTTTAACTAAACGTGTTTAACTAAACATGTTTAATGTATTTTACCTGTGTTGTAGCATATAAGGACTTGAGTCGTCTAGAGGTGTTGAGAGTATGTTGAGACAAAATATAATTACAAGTAACTTATACATTTTACATTATGTATTACAAGTTACATGTTTGTCATCAACAAAACAAATGAGAATGTATAGATTAAATATCGTAATATTTGCACTAACAATCTCCCCCTTTTTTATGATGACAAAATATATGTAAACGTAATAGATAGGTAAAATATCAAAGTTACTTGTGTCCGTACTTCCTTTACATTACCTTCTCCGTTTACACTCTTCTCCCCCTTTTGTCGAAACAAAAAGGGTGTGTCCTTTAAACTTAATTCTTCCCAAGAATGGCGAGTTTGCATCATCCCTAGTGAAGTTAAAACGAAAACACCTTATTGCTCCAATTGGCACACTACGCCAATACCTTCAACACGAAACACTAATAACGAAGCTTAGCAACTCATGACCTTGAGCTTGCACGTCTTCAAAAGGTGGTGATCTCGCCTTTAAGTGGAACCTAGAGAATCACACACAAAAAAAATAGAAAGATCCTTTGAATTGTAACCATTATTCCCAACGGCTCAATGGATCAAATTTTTGAGGCTTAACCTACATCAAGGTTAGTGTTAAGAAGAAAAGAAAAAGGAAAAATATGTGATGAGAAAGAATCTCCCTTTTGTTGAAACATAAAGGAATTTTGAAGAATGAATGTGCATGCTCCCCTTGACGGTTGCTCCCCTTGTTAAAGGCGTCAAGTATTTTAGGAAGGCTAAGGCGAAATAATTGCAAAATTTGCAATGTTTTTGCTTTGATGAAAAACTCCCTTTATTGAGAGTCAAGTTCTCCTAGTGTGTTTTGAAAATCTACAAAACAAAAAGTTAGTGCAAAATTATATTCATCCTTGGACGAGTAAGTCATATCATGCACTTTATAAATGCTCGACGAAAGCTCCCCCTAGCTTGAGGGCGTCAAGAAGAACCTACAAAAAAAATGTAAAAGTTTGTCCATAAATAGACGAGAATCCCATACACATCAAAGTGTATATATATGAACCTGCAAAGAAAAGATTAGTGTCAAAAAGAGAATACTCCTACTACTTGCATCATCATGGTTGGTTTAGAGGTTGTAGGTTTGTTCAAGGTAAGAAAAATATGCTTAGGGATGAGACGCATTTCATTACGAAATTCACTTGGCTTTTGACAACATAGATGTTTGTGGAGGATGGTTGAGCGACCATGAATTGTAGTGGGTGTGGTAGAACATGAGACATACTTCATCACGTAGATCATGAACTAGACCTTTGGACACGTTGATAATGATATAAATCATCATTATGACTTAGAGGTATGGAAATTGTGGTAGAGGTGATGAAAGGTATCAAGGTGAATCTTTGACTTGGTTGATGACTCAATAGAGGTGGTAGACATGATGACTTTGTGAGTAGTGATAAAAGCGGAGTAAGATGGTTAGGATGATGCAAGATTAGAAATAACAAAAAAAATGTGCGAATGAGCACAACTTGACTTGATGAAATCGACCATTGTCATCCTACAAGAATCCAAAGAGTTAGTACAAAAGGAAAACATTTATACCAATGGATAAATTGTTCACATAAAGTCATGAAACAAAAAAGGAAGAACACATAAAGACTCATATAAATGCAACTCATTTATAAAAATATAGGAAACAGATAATCCTAAGTGTTGAGCAAGAGCTTGTGTGGGAAAAGGAAATTTGAAATGATTATCTAAAGAGATAAAGTTCCTACTGTTCCACGATTCCTCCGGTTCCCTCACTAGAGGGATCCGACTAGCTTAAGTCTAGGGATCCGGCTAACAGATGAGGTGAAAATGAGGTGATTGGGTTCTAGCAAGATCTAGAACCTACATATCCTAAGTTACTCAGTCTATTAAGTGTCTTATATGAAGATGGACTTAAATGATCAAGAGAGAGTGATTGATGGTAGCTAATGATTGCCTTTTATGGAAAATGGGGCTTTATGAGCACCGGTGGATGATCAAAGATGACACTAAGAATTTTGAGAGTGTCAGTGGTGTTAAATGATCCTAGAGTTCGATGATAACTTAAGAGATTTGGAAAATTCCTTAAGAATCATAATAAATTAAAAACTAGTTTTTGGCCTATTTTGAGGTAAGGATGACTAAAATCAATTTGCTAAAATTGAGAGAAATATCAAAGTAGGTGTTTTGAGATGAGAAAAACAATGTGTAAACATTGGAGCGGAAAGATGGTGAGTTTTGTACTAATGATAAATCAAAAAATACTTCGGATGTGATCCTAAGTCATCCATGAGTGAATGTGAGATCAACTGAGCCGAAGGAAAGTTTAAGTGATCCTAATGTAGCAAGTTTAACTAGTCTAATAAGGTCTAGAATGTTGGATTGATGCAAGGAGGCTACAAAGGAACACATCACCGGATCCCACGGATCCTTCACTGAGGATCCGTCTAGTTACATCTAAGGATCCGCATCCGAGACATGATTTTCTTATGAGAATAGTTGCGAATTTTGCTCTATGTTTGAATTATGAAACAAATAGTTTCTACAACAAGCATACATGTATACACGTTAAGCAAAGCAAGGAGAGCATGTAGAGATCACATATAGGCAATCAAATGAGATCGAGCTCACAAATAACATAAAGGTTTAGCAAACTTTAAAGCACTATTCAAGAAGTCCAAAAGCAGTTACGGTCTAGATTAGTAAATCATTTAAACTAACAATGACATGAAAGGTATGTGTCTAGAAAGAAAAGAGCACATGATGGTGTTCAAGACAAAAGAGTTGTGAGGTGCTAGTTTAGAACAATATATTCATTACGGATGGTGGTTAGCATACAATGAGCTTCGTCCATGAAGTCATGTAGCTCTTCTCGATCAAAGCGAGATAATCGCTTGATGAGGCAAGTGGTTGTGATTAGCTAAAAGAAAATTAATTTTACAACTTGTTTGATTAGTAATCCTAAGACAATACAAAGTATTTCCATTGTAAACTTACTTTAGGAAAACATAGGAGTATAAATTTCTCAAGTGAGAGAATGAATATGAGACTATTACTAGCGGTTCTCAATTATGGCTAAACACGACCATTTTTACGGGCGATTCCACATACCCAACTTCTATCAAGGAAGCAATTCAACCGTTAGGTCAAATTGAGTTTCTAGTGCAATAAGTTCTCCAATATTCATTCTCAAGTTAGGAAAATTTATATTCCTACAATGGCCTATCAAGAGTAACAATGATGATACTTTGCTCGCTTTTATTAATATTATACTTGAAACAACTACGGTGTGAAGGTGTCAAAACAAAATTAAAAGTTGTCCATATGGTGAACAAAAGATAGTTGGATGAGCAAGTTCAACATATGTTGTTGGAAAGCTTGAGTTTGGACTTTCGGATATGAACAATTATATTTGCGTTGCAAAATAATTTACTTGAGTATATCGGATGAAATAATCAAGTTGTCAATCGCTCATGAAGCTCTGAGAGCGATCATGAAAAGGAAAACGGGAGAGTACATCATCAACACAAGTGTAGGTTATGATCCGATGTACATTCTTGTTGTTTTAGAAAATGATACAAGAAAATATGAAATCAAGAAATCATATAAGAACATTAAAAATTTATGTTGCACACATGACAAACTCAATCAAAAGGCCATTTAGTGTGTTATATGTTTTAAACATTTTCAACTTATAAAACTAACATTTTCGACACAACTAGATGTTATCCCAAACACTCCTTCAAATAGCACATTGATTAGTAGACTATTACTAAATCGACAAACAAGAGAATGAATAGCAAGGTAAGGAAACCACATATGTTATTCAATCAAACAAGCACAAAATCTATTTGAGATAAGCAAACAATCAAGTAATGCAAGGAAGACAATTTATCATTTAGCATAGCATACGAAAGTTCTTTTCATCGCTTTGTTTTAAATATAAACATGTATACCAAGCTTGATTAGTTTCTTTTATGTATATAAATATGATCAAAACCTTAATTTCAAAAGAGGACACATTGTTATTCAAAGATGAAAACATCCGTCTCCAATTAGATCAAAAGTTGTGCAAAAGTTATGACCAAAAATGACTTTCTATTATAAATCAATGATTCTATAAATTTTTGTTTTGAATTAGTTTATGAAATCATTTTAAATGAAAGTAGACTCAAATACCTTTAAAACGATAGGCGGTAACGACTTCTAACTCCTTACGGTTAAAAGTTATGAATTTTGAAATTCGCACAAAACTGCTTCTCGTACCACGGATCCCACGGATCCCTTGCTTGAGGATCCGTCCGTTGTAACTTGAGGGATCCGCGGATCCGACTATGCGCAATTACACAAATGCACGTTTTGACCCGACGAAAAGGTTTAACCTTTGTAGACTTATTAGTGAAGTTATATTAACCATTTTACCTTTATTCAAGCTTGATTAACAAGATATCTAACAACAAAACTTCAAAGAAAAAAATAACAAAACACTTTTCATATTATGCTTGACTTCACTAAAAATTTGATACGAGGACCTTACTGCTTTTAAAACCATTTGTTTTAAAACTAGAGCCAACCCGCTCGATACCAATTGTAAAACGTAGGGGGGTGAATACGTTCGCTTCAAACTTAAAACTTTTGTATCAAATATAGTATAAACCATTGCATTTGCTAATCTCGACGCGATGATGCATTTAACGACACGGCATGTAAGGCCAACCCTTGACATCACATAAGATTCGCAAGATTAATGGTTCATTATAAATCAAGTTTCACCATTATTAGTCCGGTTGCTTTTTCTTGATCAAGCGTGTCATATCGTAAAGTGTTGAATATAGTTTGTGACTATATGAAAGACCAAGTATGCATCACAAACATAGACATCCACCATAGAGAATAAACAAAGTAATGCAAGAATAAAAGTAAAGCGATAAGTAAAAGGATGACAAACCAACACGAGGATTTATAGTGGTTCGGCTACAAGGACACCTTCCTTGCCTATTCCACCCCCGAGTCACCTACTCGAGTTCGTAAGCACTACACCAATCTCCTTATGGCGGAGAAGCCTTCACAACGTCACTTAACCTTTTCCCAGACAAAGCTAAATACCGAGTTCTTTCACACCAAGGCGAACCGCACCTAACACAACGTCGCCTACCCTTTATACTTGCTAGGCTAACCGAGTTCTTTCACACCTTAGGAGAACTAATCCTATCACAATGTCGCCTACCCTTTATTAGGTACTAGGCAAAGCACCTAGTTCCATTACTATGGAGGAACTACTACCCATCACAACACAACACCTAATCTCGAGGAGATCCACTCCTTGTTACAACACCATCAAGGATATCCCCATCCTTGGATCTAAACAAATACTATATGTATAATGATGCACCTCATCGATTATACGACCCAGGCATTCTTCACTAATGCCATTTACACGATCCTTCAAACACCTTTCACTAATGCCTTCAACACGGATCTTAAGACTCTTCACTAATGCCTTTGACACTTTATGACACCCGTTATGTTTTGTGGCCCAACATAACAAACCTTGTGTTTTATGGCACAAACACATAAACCATCTAGTCTAGTCATAGATACAAGAAAATGATACTAGACAATATCCAAGACAATGTGTCTAATGGATATAAACTCCTAGACTAAACATCAAGAACCCAAAGCATGATGTAGTTAGTCTTCATGAATGAAGATGACAAGTTTCCCAAGCTTGTTGTATAAGATCTTCATGTGCTTGTATCTTGTGATGGGTGATCACTTCAGAGGTAAGGAAGCAAGATCTCTAAGCTTGCTTTGAGGATCACTTCGGAGTATGCTTACAACAAACGAGAGTTAAACATTATGATCATATAAGATGAGGGTGGTTTACATGTTTCTAATGATATAAATATCCTAGATTTGGTGGAGAGAAACTATGTGTAAAGGTGTGAAGAAATGGTAAGAAGTGGTTTGCTATTTATAGGCAAAAGACCAAAACCATGTTCTCGCCCCAAGGATCCCTTCGGAGGATCCGCCCTTGTAATTCCAAGGGATCCGTGGGTCATTTGAGGATCCGTGCACTCTCCTCTTTACCCATAGTTTATGGGTTGAAACCATGGGCTATGGGTCATGGTTTTGAGTTCCCACCAAGGTACAATGTATCTAGACATTGGGTATGGGTCTTGGGTCATGGGTCATGGTTTTTACCCAACACATTTACTTATGTTTATGTATTTTACAAAGTGTTTAACTAAACATGTTTAATGGTTTGTTAGGGTTTTGATCATAACGAAACATAACAAACATGTACGAACCTGTGTTGTAGCATACAAGGACTTGAGTCGTCGAGAGGTGTTGAGAGTATGTTGAGACAAAATATAATTACAAGTAACTTATACATTTTGCATTATGTATTAAAAGTTACATGTTTGTCATCAACAAAACAAATGAGAATGTATAGATTAAATATCGTAATATTTGCACTAACAATGCGCTTCTTCTTTAATTTGAAGTATACAATCATGAAAGGAGTTGGAAGTGCAAGGGTCGCCAGAATTGATCACATGGTATTTAGTATAGAATTAAAATTCGGTTATGGATTGAGACGAAGTTGAAAAGGTTGCAAGAATTTGTTCTAATGAGACAGCCTAAGTTATACATTGTTGTATATTTTAGCCTCACCATCATGGTAAAAACTCAGTAATTTACTCAAACATTTCGCAATCAACAATCAGATACAATTTGTGCGACACACGGGTTCGTAAATTTTGTTATAAAGTCTATCTAAAGATTACTGTGTAATTTGTTGCGTTAATTTTTTGTAAGCTAGTTTCTCAAAAAATAGTTGATATTAATGTCTATCATCAACATTGAAATTGAAGTAAGTTCTTTACTTTCTGATGATAAACTTTTCAAGCTTTTTCATGACTTCGACACCCTTGCCCCTAAGATCGAACCTCAAACTTTCAAAGCCATAGGAATCTAATTAGTACCAACCATTTAGCTATGAAATATTAGACACAATCGATGTATCGCACGGGTTAAAAAAACACGTATATATTCAACCCTTAATCAATCGGTGCAACGCACGTGTATTCATTTTTTTAGCATTTGACTCTTCCTCACGAACACCGTCTTTAGCTTGCTTAAACAAATTAACTAACTTTTCAAGCAATACACGATGCCTCTCTTGAGTCTTTCTCAAAGCATCAATCGAATCTAAAGCTACGCCACGATGACCTAACGCTTTCATGTTTAAAATCATCGTGTTGTTTTTTGCCATTACACGCCTCAAATGATGACAACAATCAAAAGCAACTTTGATAATGCATCATCTTCACATGCTGCAGACAAACCACAAACGCATACAATCATGCAATTTAGATGATCCCGAAATATTCATCAAATTCTCTAACAACTCAAAATATGCCATTGAAGAGTACAAATAGTTATATAATTCCAAATAACAAAAGTCACAAATAAATAAGCAACAAAACACTTATGTAACTTACTCAAATTAAAATACTACATATGAAAAGACTATGTTAATAAAAACTTTTGATGAAAATAAAGTAATATAAATACAAAAGTAATTATAACATTATTAGGCATCTAAATATAGATTCCACTAAAATAATATAAACTAAAGTAATAATAACATTATTAGCCATCTAAATAATAAATACAATGCAACTTCTTTAATATGTATCTAAATACCATCATATACAACATTACGGATAAAAATATCACCCCTCAACCACTAGACCGTGCATCGCACGGGTTGAGGGAAGCCTCGTGTATATAAAAACAAACTAAATACCTTAAACTGAAACAAATAACAATATGTTATGAATAGTTATTATATGATTGTACACATTAATCTCCACATTCATATCTCATAACTAGTAATCACCTTTATGATTGGTCTTGTAACATCCCATTTTGTACTTAATACCATTCATGTTAAGGTCCCTATAAATAGAGGCACCTAATGTATTGTGAAGATACACAAATAAAAAGTTCCATCTTTCACTTTCATACTCGCTTATATTCTCTTGCTTATTGTTTTTATCGTGCTACTAGGCTCGTTGTTATACAACACGTTATCAGCACGCTCTAGTGATTCTTGTTTTTGTGAGATGACTACGTGCCTAGCAAGATGCATTAATTAAAGCGTTTGGGTTGACAACTAAAAAAGAGAAAACAGTCTAATTTGAGCAATCACGAGAGGTAAGTCTCCCACTCAAATTATATGTTAATTCCGTAACTTGTTAGTGCCCGTATAATAATGAAAATTATATGACAATCAGATGGCATATTAACAATGAGAAAGAATATGAAAAGTTGATAAAAACAAGCTCTATGTATGGGGTGTATGAAATTAGGTGCTATAAGTTCATAATTTTATTGAATAAGAAAAATCAATTAACTTTGTAATTACTTTAATTGAACTGGTATCGTGATACTACGAAAATTACAACTTATAATTCTCTATATCATATTCTTTCTTGTGAGGTAGGGTGATGTAAAATCTAGCTAGTTATATGGCCGAATCGTTTTGCGTAAAGAATTATTAATTTATCTAAATATTTAGAAACTTATAAGTTATTACATATGTATACATGCACTAGCACTTGATTTTATCCTTATATACAAATATAATACACCCTCTCTTGATTTACAAATTAACCATCTCATTCAAACTCATTGTTGTTTTTAGTTGGTATGAATGATAATTTATTAAGAAACTTGTATTAATTTTACATTTATGATTTGTCGATGGAAGTTGTGTTTTGTAAAACTTAAAAGTAAATATATGTTTCGTAGGTGTTTAACATTTGTTTGTTGTGTTTGTATGAAACCAAACATGAATTAGATCAAATCATGATATAGAAGAAACAATGTCAAAAAGATATAAAATGTATATGCTATATGTGGACTTGTCATGTATATCAAACATGATATTAATTTGGATTTAGAGATGTGTGATTCGAGCATATAGATTGGTTTAGTTGTCGACTAAAATAAGTTTACGTTGATTATCTAGTTGGTTTGTTATCATATGTCAATTTTAATTTAATGATGTAGGAAAAATTTTCTTTTGATCAATATGGTTTTATTAAATATTTATGCACTATGATTTTCTTGTTTTTATATTTAATTCATAATATGTAGCGGGGTTATAATCTGAAAGCTACATAGCGAAAGAAACAAGGCTCTTGTTTAGGCTTAGATTTGCATCGAATTACTATTTTCATATCTTACTATTCATTTAGTAAAATTGATTGTTTATTTAGAGTCCTTAGCTTGGCAAACTAATCTTTCGGTGTATATGTGGACTATTATCCACCTGTTAAATGGACAGCGTCAAATATTTTCATATTATTACCTAACTAAATCAACATCATTTGTTCGTAAAATGTTGATCCAAGTTGATTTTGCAATTATGATCATTGACTTTATACTTCGTGTTTGTTCTTTATTACCGTCACATACTTTAGTTAAAACTTTGGAAAAATCAAACAACAAAATTATTTGGCCAAATCTTGCATGATGTGGAAAGTAAATAGCAACGTAAAACTTGTATAATATTGTTTGTTTAGTTCACATTTTTTGTTACTTCTTGTTTGGTCTTTTAATTACTGCCCAATATATGCATGATACTATACTAAACAATGGAGTTATATTTTTAACGTAATCGATCTAGATTTATTAGATATAATTAAAGACGAGTTACAATTTAATTTGATAACAGTAATATATTCATTCAACTTTTAATTAATTTGTGTTTTATTTAAGTTGGTCATTACTTGCTGAAATTATTAATGGAGAATATGTGATGCAGCCTTGTTTTAGTAGGCCAAACTCCAAGAATAAGGGAGAGAGACAAGAGACAATTGGGACAATTTTCTTCTTCTTTTTTTATTCACAATGCAACAAGTACAATTTATAACCAAAGGGAAAGACTAGTAACTGCTATCCACTAACCTATTAAAAGGGAAACGTGCATGGATGTTGAAACATGAAAATAAAACATGCATGCATTTTACTTCCACATAGTGAAGCATATGCTTATTCATAGCCTACAAAGTAGGAACATGATGTCTAAATATGCAATGCAACTCATGGCAGACTTGACTCCTGGACAACAGTGTTATCAATGCCCGCCGGTGGAACTACGACCTTGTCCTCAAGGTCGTTACTTGTTGTAGACTGGTGTGATTCCCCACATAAGGTTACTTGTTTATCGCGATAATTGAAAGTAAGTTTAGGCACTGAGAAGTCCGCTGTGACAGGCCCGAGGGTACTAAGCCACGACATGCCTAGCACGATGTCGGCACCTTCAATTGGGAGAACATACGGAGCTATTGAAAATGGGGTACCGGCAAGGTGAAGATCGATGTTAGAACACAGTCCCACGCATTGTAGAAATGTACCATTCCCAATCATCACTGAAGATGAGAATTGGTCATCGGTTGGCAAGTGAAGGAAAGAGACCACACTAGGCTTGATGATATTGTGGCTACTTCCAGAGTCCACGAGTACAGTAACTTGTTTCCCATTGATGTGACCGGTAATACGAATTGCGAGTGGTGATTTGGTGCCGAGCAATGCTGCCGAAGACAATGCTAAGAAAATTGGTGGCTTGTCACGGGCATTGTCTTCGAGGCTAGTGTCAATGGTTAATGGAAGTTGTTCATCAGTTTCAAACAAGAGAAACTGAGGTGGGTTACATCGGTGACCCGGAGAGTATTTTTCCGGACAGCGAAAGCAAAGACCTTGACTACGGCGAGCTTGCACTTCGTCGGGTGAGAGGCGTCGTGTTGGTAGCGGCGTGGTTTTTTGTTGGAGGGTTTGGGAGTATGGCCGGTGGGGTAGTAACGGGTGGAGTGGTGCCGGCAATGAAAGGGGGGTGTGTGGTCGATGAAGATTGTGACTGAGAAACGGCTAATTTATCCTCGATGAGTTTGGCTAGACCATATGTTTGGTGAAGTGTGGTTGGGTGATAAATGGCTATCTCCTGCTGGATATCGGGTCGAAGGCCCGAGATGAAACAATTGAGAAGAGCGGTGTGGGGCAGACCCACAACACAATTACTAAGGCGTTCAAATTCCGTTTGATAAGTAGCTACCGAGCCATCCTGTTTGAGTTTAAAAAGTGCCGCCTGATGGTTTTCAAACGACGATGGACCGAATCGAAGTTCCAAAGCACGAGTGAAAGTTGTCCAATCACCAAGGAGGCGGTTATTATGCATGTACTTGTACCAACTCAAAGCGTCACCTTGAAAGTGGAAAGACGCAAGAGCTACACGTTGATCATAAGGAATGCTGTAAAAGGTAAAGTATTGATCAGCTTGAAAAAGCCAATCCAAGGGAGACGAGCCGTCAAACGTGGGGAGGATGACTTTCGGGGATTTGTGAGTCGGGTTGTGTGGTGGAGGTGCCAACGGGGGATGGGTTAGTATTGGGTTCGTCGTCTCAGTTTGGAATCGAGTGAGGGCAGTGACAAGATTTGCGAGGGTAGTGGTTTGAGTAGCGAGTTGTGTCGAGATGTTCTCAAGCTGGTTTGTGGCAGCGGTGGATGCGGTGAGTAGGTTTGCCATGTTGTCGGCTAAAGACGCCATGGATTCGTCAAGGTTAGGGTATTCACGTCGGGGAGGCATGTTCAATGAAAGCACCAATGATGCAGCCTTGTTTTAGTAGGCCAAACTCCAAGAATAAGGGAGAGAGACAAGAGACAATTGGGACAATTTTCTTCTTCTTTTTTTATTCACAATGCAACAAGTACAATTTATAACCAAAGGGAAAGACTAGTAACTGCTATCCACTAACCTATTAAAAGGGAAACGTGCATGGATGTTGAAACATGAAAATAAAACATGCATGCATTTTACTTCCACATAGTGAAGCATATGCTTATTCATAGCCTACAAAGTAGGAACATGATGTCTAAATATGCAATGCAACTCATGGCAGACTTGACTCCTGGACAACAGTGTTATCAATATGACACATATAAGCTAACTATTTGAATCGGGCCTTGTGTATATGTATGAAGTGCATGTGAAGTCAAGAAGATTATCGTTCAACTTTAATTATCCCACATTAGTACTTCTGTATAATATAGTTTGGGATCCTAAATCATTGACTCGCTCGTGGAGATATTATCAAATATTATAACTTACCCATTAATATGGTGATGGAAAAGATATTTTTGTTTGAGGTATATGTTGGTTATTTTGCGTAGTAGTTGAAGATATTTTTGCTTTTAATGGTTTCTACTCTGATTGGAGATTCGTTTTATTGCTTAACATGAGTAAGTTAATTTTCGTTATATGTTTGAGGTTGGTGAATTTACCATGTAACATTAACATATTGTGATATACCCTGACAAGGTTAAGATCTTGACACGGTCTTGTTTATCTGCAACTAATATTATATGTTTTATCAAATTGGCTTATGAACTTAAATTTTCTTTAGTTATTTGTTTATAGACAATGCTATATGAGAATTTGAATATTATCTACAACTGTGTGAAAGACATAAAAGAGCTAATCAAAGAAATTTGAGCTTTACATATCATTTAACTTTTATATAAAACATAGTGCAATTAAAGTATATATGGTCATAAAGTATAAGTTTATGAACCAAGATTATTGTAGTAATTGGCATGACCGGTTGGACCATCCCGGGTTAATGATGATGCGAAATGTATAGAAGAACCATAAGATTCTTCAAAGATAGATTTGATTGTTCTCAATAGAATGGAAGCTAATTGTTCATATATCACCACCATACTTATAAAGTTTTGGAAAGAATATAACGAGGATATATGTAGGCCTATACATCCGTCATGTGGATCATTTTGAATTTTAAAATCGATGCATTGTCAAAATGATCATCAAATACGCAACTTAAGGTTAGCGTGATTAGTGGCTCGACTTATAAAATGCGAGCACGGTTTTCCACATTGTATTATTGAGAATGGTGGTGAAAACTTCTAAGTATTGGGCGATTATTGGAATAAGTGTTGAACTTTATGTAGCCCAAGTTCATACGCGAATTGCTTTCGTTGAAACGTTCATAAAACGTCTTCAGTTGATTGCAAAGCCAATAATTATGAGAACAAAAATCTTAGATTATGGGGCATGTTATAAAATATGAATTCGCATCATGCCAACAAGATTAATGAATACTCCCCAATAAAATGGTTTATGATCACGAACCATATGATTCCCATTAAAGTTTATGAAAATGTGCGAAACCTGTATTGAAAATCCACCACAACGCACAATAATGGGATGTTGTAATTGATAATTCATTCAGGGGGAAGAATGAGCAGCGAGAGAAAAGGAATGAATTATAATATAAATGTTGATCCTCAGACTAATGAAAATGAACTTGAAGGGACAATTTACATTC
This sequence comes from Chrysanthemum lavandulifolium, assembly GCA_022545495.1. Taxonomy (NCBI): domain Eukaryota; kingdom Viridiplantae; phylum Streptophyta; class Magnoliopsida; order Asterales; family Asteraceae; genus Chrysanthemum; species Chrysanthemum lavandulifolium. Next base: position 109,321,184 of record CM040243.1, on the reverse strand, counting down.
CAGATCTAGTAATTGCCAGACTTGGTTAATGACATAAAGAAGTGACTAGATCATATATACGCTGCTAGTGCTCCAATTATAATGTATGTCCCAAAAATGAAAATCAATGATTGGTATTAAGTCTATGGCACGTCTGCAACTTGATTGACTAATCGATTCCAAATAAAAGTCCTCAAATAAATAGATAAAATGGAGCAAGAAAATTCAGATGGTCTAATCGAGGTAATAAAGACCCCATAATAATTCTCTTATAGAGACACTAGACATGAAGGTAATTGAAAAACCCCGGGTACTTGAAAAACTATGAGATATCAATAAATGATATATTGCAATGTCTAGTAAAGTGTGGAATCGAAAATATAAATGAATCGACGTCGATGGTGATATTGCATACAATAATATATATGATAATGATTATGTAAATAAATAAGATAGCGCTATAATCATGGTGAGGATCATGGAAGCATACCTGCAGGAAGTACAGATGTATAAATGAATGGCCAAAAGAAGTAAAGACGCAAAGAACAAATGAAAGATTAAAATCTCTTGTGGCGAGACATGGTTACTGGGACTTGAAGTCCGTATATATGAATGTGTAAAATTATTGGATATGCATTGGTCATTATGAGAGAGCGAAATTAAAGTATTGAAACTATTATCTTTAAGACATAATTGATGGCACACAAATATTTTCGCAAAGACTTTGTATATAGAGACATGATCTCATGTGGTGGATCCAATAATCTATTTAATATTTATAAGTCTGGTGATAATCGATATGCGTCTAAAAGAAAATGAATATAGCTCATTTGAAGTTGAGATTCCACGAGGGATATAAAATGCATGAAGCATGTCTTGTGATTTAACATGCTGAAAGCATATAAGGAAGTTTTCAAGAATAACACTTGATCAAGATGAATATATCATTATATAAGTGAAAGGCAATATGGTATTGGTTAAAAATGAGCCATTGAAATAACAAAATTTACCTATGTTAGTTTTAAAGAGATTTATATTTGAATATGGTATAAGTTACATATGTTTTGATGAGGTAAATGTGAATGAAACTCATGAGGATAATTTCAAGATGGTTGAATACCTTGAAATGAAATACATAGTTTTGTCTTGTTTTATGAATTAAAGATCTTAAAGACGAAATCATTTTTCATAATGAAAGCTAAAGAAAGATGCTATATATCTTTATATGGATAAACGACGCTCATGTTTATAAGGTTAATTGATGAAGAAAGACCCCTTTACTTCTAAAGATGATGATCACAATATCTATTTACATGTGTCATACTAAAATGGGTATATGTGAAGTACAAGGATGTACTTAAATGAGACGTATGACAGATACACGAACAACATGTAGAGAGTAATTATTCATGTGATTCTATCAAGAAACATGAAGGTGCATTCACTGATTCAATGAGCTTAAGTGATGTGATCATCAGGGGGAGCGAAGATACGCGTTGCATTTTTTTCCCCTTGACCACGGTTTTGTTCCCATAGGGTTTTCCGGCAAGGCTTTTAATGAGGAAACATCCCCGTGCGTTGATGCGTGCCAAACAGTCAAGCTAAATCACACAAGCCCGCCACTTGTGAATGGCGGACCGTAACCAGCTTAAAACTGCTTAAACACGAAATCAATGAGGATCTGAGGAGTATAGAGTCTCCCCGGGTCTTTATGTCCCAGCGAGCTATGCAATGGATTATCAAACGTATAGTGATCGCGAGATTTGAACGGAAAAGGAGATTTGGAATAATTATAACTACGGAAAAAGGACATAAACTACAAGGGCTTAAATGCAAATTAAAGAAAGTTAAAAAGATAAAATCTATTAAATAAACGCTATCACTATATTTAAAATGATGAACGTTTAAAACTTAAAACTAAAAACTTACGTTTAAATTAAAATTACGTAAACGTACAAAATAAAAAGTGAAACTTATACAATATAAATCCTAAAAAATATGAAAAATACATTTTTACAATCCTAACTATATAAGAAAATTTTTAGAAAAAGAAAATTATTTTTATAACTATTTATCTAATTATTATTAATTAAAAACTATTTTTAACTATTTAATAATTACCTAAAATACAAGAAATTAGGAAATAAAGCTAGAAAAATAAAATTATGAAATGGAAAAGTCTAAAATATCAAAATAGACTTTTCAAAACTATTTTTGTAATTTTCTGATTATTTTTCTATTTTCTAGGAATTTTAAACTATTTAAAACTAAGTAAATTATTTAAAAATACAAATTTAACTAAGAAAAATATGGAAAAATATTTTTTTCTCTTTTTATATTTATCTTAACTTAAGAAAAATGAAAAATTATTTTTTTGAACCTTTTCTTAATTTTTTGTATTAAATACTATTTAAAAATGCTTGAAAACTAATTTAAATTAAGAAAAATAGCAAATCAACTTAGAAAAATCTGAAAATTTCAGGAAAACTCTAAAATGATGTAAGGAATAAAGGAAAAATAGAAAAAAGGGTGCATGTGTGGAGGAATAAGCAACTGATGAGAAAGTGCTTATTGAAATAAGCACTTAAATAAGCAAATGGAGTTCAAAAGCCACCAAACTGATACACAAGATGCAGTATGCTAAAGTAACTAAGATGGAACAAGTTTAAACAAGCTACAACCTTTGATTCACAAGCTAGATCAGATTGTTGACATGAGATTAAAGCTAAAAGGCAGTTCTGGGGGCCAACTTGCAGCTTATGCACAAGCCACTCAATAAGCTCAGACTCAAAATAGAAAATGGGAACTTGACATAGACCGGCTAACTACTAATGAACCAAAATGCAGACTTGGGTGAGCTAAGATGGCCCTTGTGCAAGTTTGCATTACTCACATGCACACTCGCATAATCGAGTGTGTACAGGGCAATTGAGCCTATTTTGACAAGCATTAAAGAAGCTTATAAAAAATTAACAAAAATCAGAAAAAATCATATTTAGAAAGTAGACCAAGTGAGGTACTTAAACCCATAATTTCATTGGATTTGGCTCACAAATGAGTTCATGAAAAATCCCCTTAGATAGGCTCAAAACAAGATTTTCACTTTTTGACTTTTTATAAGAACATGGAAGGTTGACTTATTCCAACTTTGATCTGATTTTATGGATTGATTATGAACTTAATGGATGAAATAAGACTAAAGCTAGCTATATCTAAGACATTTAAACACAAAATAGGAATTTGATTTGTTAAAACTCCAACAGTGGAGCTGCTAAGGGCAGATTCAAGAAAAATTGACTTTAGGTGGTTGCAGACTCAATTTTATGACTCAAATGAGTTTAACTGAGCTACACAAGCATGAACAAACAAGAACCAACCACTGTACCAACCTTAAAGACAGATTAATCTACTAAACCAAACACTCCTTTTAAAACTGAAATGAACTCAAAACTAAATTGGATACTTAACTAACTACTTTCACTGATCAAAATAAGTTTAAATTATCTAATTATAGCTAATTAAACATATAAAAGCAAGTTGTGATCACAGACACACTTACAAGCATAAAATGCAAATTTGGCTTGAAAATTAAAAGTGAGACAGATACTCACATGTGTCCAGCTGGTGTAGCAGGCTAAAACCAGACCAATCCTATCCTAATTAAGCCTAATCCAACCCATTTACACCACTGCAACATCCCATATCAGCTTCCATTTCACATAGAGTCCAAGATTGACTTTCATTGACCATGGGTTAAAACTGCTTAAAATTGTAATATGAGCTTGTAGGAAGCTTTAATAAGCTATCATAAGCTTGCTTAAGCTTATAAATAAGCTTCTAACATCTTTGACATTGGGATTTGAGAGTTGAAATTTCAACAAATGAGCTTAAAAGATGAAAATGAACATTAACTTGAATTAAAACTTAAACGAGTTGCAAATCACTAATGCCTTTGTTTGATACAAATAAACTGAGAAATACAAATGAGAACTAGTTAATACATGTTAAGCTTAAAAACGACATTAAGAAAATTTTATATAACTAACTACTGCCCTCAAGCCTTCCTCTCTCTTCCTTTTTATACCCAAATGACTTTTCTCTCTCTTCTCAGTGAATCCCATCAAAAATCCATGGCCCTTGGATGTTTTAAAGTTATCTTGGCCATTGAGTGGCTTTTGGCGGGAAATGAAGTTTTAACAGTGAGTGAGATTGAGTGTGGGGAATGGTTGTAATCAAAGTCTTTTGGATTGTAGGAGGTGTGGGGGGACAGGGAAGAAGATAAGGTGATGGCTTGGTTGAGTGTTGCAGGAGATTGCAGAGAAAGTGGGGGAGGAGAAGGTGTTGGCGCCAAAAGGTGTTGTTTGACCTGTGGATTGACTGACCAGGTATTAGTAACAAAAGGGGGGGTTCAAAAAGCGTATATGGCAGGGGGTCAAAGGTATCAAGGGTCCAAATGGTGTGTAAAGAGTTAATAATAACAAGGACCATTTATGTAATTCCTGAAAATGTAAGGACCAAACTGCCAACTCATCAAAGATGCTCCAAGGGACTAATACTGACAAGCTTCAAAAGTACAGGGACCAAATCTGTCATTTTGCAATTTTCCAGGGGCCATTTCTGCCAATTTTCAAAGTTGAGGGACTAAACTTGTAATTTTCTCAAACTTTTGATATTTTTCACCAAAGGACTAAATTTGACAGGTTATGATTTTAAAAGGACCTTTGGTGACTTTTCTTTTGAAATTATGTGCTCGGGGACCTGCTTTTGACAACTTTTGAAACTGGGGACTAAAACTACAATTTTTGCAAATTTGATATGTTTTTCATCCGATTTTGATATTTTGCATTTGAAACACATAAAACACCGATTTGTGATATTTTGATCATTTTGATGTGTTTCGAGTGTTTTCGATGATTTTGCGCTTTATTTTAGTACAAAATGATGAGTATTTAGACACTCATCATGCGTATAAAGGAATTATGCATTTTCTTTCCTTCACTAGATTTTGTCCCACTGGGTTTTATCTAGTAAGGTTTTAACGAGGCATAATCCTCAAATGGACATCCAAGGGGGAGTGTTATGGATAATTATAATATGGATGTCCATATTTTATATGATACTGATTAGAGGTATTTGAGTTATATTATAAGATTACATATCTTCTTCTATAATATTTGACCCTCACAATGGTCGATCTTAAACTGGATATGCATCTACAAGTGGAGGAACCGCAATTTCACGCCATTCAGCTAAGCAAACGATCTCAACGAATGCAGAAATTTTAGCCATCCATGAAGCAAGCCGATAATGTGTTTGGTTAAGAAATATTTTACATGATGACAACGCAACAAGCATTGCTCAACTCAAGGAAGGGTTTATTAAAGATGATGTAACCAAGCACATTTCATCAAGTTCTTTTCACTCATGACTTACAAAAGAATGGCAATATTATTGTTCAAAAGATTCGCTCAGCGACAATCTAGCGATTTATTTACCAAGGCACTCCCTACCTCAACATTTAAGAAATTGGTATATGGCATCGAACGCGGCATTTTAGTGAGCTCAAGTAAAGTGATTATGAGGGGAATAATACGCACCGCACTCTTTTTCCCTTAGCTATGGTTTTCTCCCACCGGGTTTTTCCTAGCAAGGTTTTAATGAGGCGGTATCCAAAGCGTATTTTGAATGATGTACAATCTGGGGAATGTTATGAATAGTTATTATATGATTGTACACATTAATCTCCACATTCATATCTCATAACTAGTAATCACCTTTATGATTGGTCTTGTAACATCCCATTTTGTACTTAATACCATTCATGTTAAGGTCCCTATAAATAGAGGCACCTAATGTATTGTGAAGATACACAAATAAAAAGTTCCATCTTTCACTTCCATACTCGCTTATATTCTCTTGCTTATTGTTCTTATCGTGCTACTAGGCTCGTTGTTATACAACACAATAGCATAAATCGAATCATAAAAAGTAGCAACTAAAACTTAATACACAAATTGAAAACTCGATTAGGCATTGAAATGGTTATGTTAGTGGTCTAATGATTTTATCAGTTGAACTGATAAAAAAACCAGACAACGTTAAAAGGAATTCATGTTATAACTAGCTAAAGGATTTACAAAATTGATAAAATATATTGTTAACGACTTGTATTTTTTCTTCGTAAAACCACAGATTGATAAGTAAAGAAAATGGGAACATAGAAAAGTTATATTTGCTTTGAAAGAAATTTCATAAGATCATGTTTTCTATAATATAATAAAATGGTAATAAAAACTTGGAGGAAAAACTAAATAAATAAACAATTATCGACATCTACTCTTACCAAGCCAAATAACTAAAATTGACACTATTTTTTCACATTATCAAAATCGACATGGCAAGCAAATACATTTGCCCGTCACAACCATTTGCTCGCTACTTATACATTTTGCTCGTCACTTTTGTTCAAAAAAAGGCTATTTAATAATATAAAAAAATGACATGGCAAACAAATGGTTTGCTCGTGTATTAAGTTTGCTTGCTACTTTTAAATCATTGAAATCACTCACCAAACCAGTATATATATATATATTAAATAAAACAAATGAAACCATTCTAAAAAAATAAAACAAATGAAATTACTCACCAAACTACTTTAAGAAGTTTGCTTGCTACATGATTCAAATATTAGGCGAGCAAATGAGGAGGGAGAGCAAACAAATTTGCTTGATATATCCCGATAGTTAAGAAAATATTTTCCTTCACAAATTGAATGAGCAAATGGGGAGAGAGAGAGCAAACAAATTTGTTTGCCACATACTTCAAAGCGAGCAAATGGGAAGGGAGAGCAAACAAGTTTGCTTGCCACATACAATTGTCAACACCATATTTGATTTGAAAAATAAAAAAATGTTACGTGTACAAATCTTATTCAAGACGGGCAAATAAAAGGGCGAGCAATTTTGTTTTACTCTCTAAGTCGTATTTTGTAACACAAAAATCTAAGATCGGAATTCACAAAACGTTTTTCAAAACGTCTATTCTAGAAATTCCTTGAAATAAAAAGCCATAACTCTAAATAGGCCAACATTTTACTTTACTCTTCCCCTACCTCTCAACAGTCATAAACAAACTTCGTTCATCTTCTCCATATCTGATTTATTTCTCACGTTTTTACAATATTTTTGGCTTAAAATTAGAATATTTCGATCTATGGTAGGCCCTGCTATAATTCCAAGGTAGTTCCAAAGAAAATATTACATATTTTCTCGCACGATTTTGATTCGTAAAGTGGTTCCCGAGAACCACCTTAAACACATATAGGTCCGCTTATGAAAAGTAAATAATATTAAATGTTTTTACAATTATTGGGTATTCAGTTTCGGAACTAAACACATGTGGACCGAACCAACCAAACCGACCCGACCTAAAAATCGAAAATCTCAAACTTGAGAACCATAACTGAAACCATCGGGTCCAGATCTAATTCGGTTCTTCTCGGTTATGATCCGGTTGTTTGATTCTTTTGCTCATCCACATAAACCGGCTAACTTTTCTCACATGACCAACTCATATGAGTCATATACCTTTTGAACCGGGAGCTTTATGCAGCACCCCATGAGGGGTTGTAGGGGTGTTGGGGTGTTGTCCTTTCCCAATCATTGGGTGAGGTGATGGGGGATGTTTTTTCTCGATTTCCGTGCCAAAATCTTAAAAGAGTTGTTTTTTTTGTTGCTTGGTTAGCTGTGGTGACAGTTTTTTTTACAAGTTTTTTTGGGTGCCATTAAATGGTTTTTTACAAGTTTTACAACTTTTTTTATAACTTTTACTTTTAGTTTTACAACTTTTTTTACAAGTTCTTTTTTACAGTTTTATAACTTTTAAAAAAAAACGTAGTCGGAAAATTTTTGAGGCTCAGATTCGAAGGTTGCAAAGTGAGATTTTATCTCACTTTGCCGTCCATTCGGTTTCGGTTATTATCATCACCTCGGAAAATTTTAAGGCTCAAAATCATCATCGCCTCGGAAAATTTTAAGGCTCAAATTCGAAGGTTGCAAAGTGAGATTTGATCTCACTTTACCGTCCATTCGGTTTCGGTTATCATCATCGCCTCGGAAAATTTTAAGTCACAACTGCACAAAGTCACAAGTTCACAGGAACTGCACAAGTCTCACAAGTCCAAAACTGCACAAGTCTCAAACTGCACAAGTATCACAAGTCTCAAACTGCACAAGTCACAAGTTCTCAGGACACAAGCCTCACAAGTTCAACAAATTTCACAAGTTACACGTTTTCAACATGAATGTGGTAAGTAGGATTCCAAAATTGCAAAAGTTCACAAGAAAGTAACTAAGATTCTCAAAGGGGAGCTGCTATGCAGGCACTTCAGGCTTATAATGCCACAAGAAAGAAACAACACCACAACACCAACAACACCAACAACACCAACAAGAAAGCAACAACACAAACTAAAAACTAAAAAACTAAGCACCAACAAGAAAGCAACAACCAACAACACCAACAGCAATTGCATATAATTATATAGTTATAAGTTTCGTGCACGCACAAAGTTTACACATAAATCAAATTTTTTTAACATTTTAGTTCCATTTAGTCTATATCACAGACTGCATTTTCTTTAATTCCATTGTATCTATACTATAGTTGGAGTTCATATATCATTTTATACATGATTTTGAGTGGTTCGTAACGTTAAAACACATTAAAACAACCCAAACTCATTAAAACAAATAATATTAGGAAAATAAAAACTACACATAAACGAATAGAATTAACTGAAATTAGTTTACAGATAGATTTTAGCATAAATCGCTTACTCATTCATATAAGCAAAAAAAATGACCAAGTACACATTTTCACTATATAAGAAGAACTGATTAGAAAAAACTGATAATACGGAAGCTAAAAATTGTAAAGGAGAACACGTTGACGATAGTATGACTACTACTTCCAGCATGCTACCATCTGATACACTTTTTAGAATTTCAAGTGCCTCCCTTTCTGAAATCTTTAATCTTCGATTCGCTTGGTGTTTATCACATTAAAACCGAATGAGATTCTTAACCTTGGCATGTGTATGTTGTAAGATGATGCGATTCTTTAATATCGGTTTCTTATTTGGATTAAAAGAGGTCAAAGGAAGGGTGTTTAGGATTGCTTGTGAAAACTGTATATCTAATATAATACAATAATTGGTTGTAAAAGTCAAACTTATTAATAGCCCAAGTACATGTTATAAACGAATCCAATAACCTTCAAATATGCACTTAACACTCATCATTAATACATCAATTATGTAAAATTAACAATTAAACGCGATCATACGTTGTACAAACCAAATGGAAGATCGCAAATCATCGTAAATGTAGTAGATGATCCTTCTATAGGAACCATCTACTGATAGTTCATCCACCTATAGACACACAACCAAAAAGTGATGATACGTTGCTGATTTAGTGTTTTCAATCATTCTTTGTAAATTGAGATTAACTTGAGGGTAAACTCAAATATGGGCTATTAACTGTATGATTAAAAAACATGTTAAAAAATGTTCACAACTAAGCATGTTAAAAATTGTTCACAACTTCAGTAGCAACTAAAGGTATAGTGCTATAAGATATTTAGTGGATTAATTGTAGAGGTTTATGTTTATAGTTTACACACTTGATCTACTATATATCTACAAAAGACATGCATAACATAAAGATTATCTATGTTCATGTACTTCATTTACAAAGGCTTCAAAATATTATAAATCCTTCTATGGTAATACAAATTCTATTTGTACAAAGAAACACCATAAGCCTACCAAATATCAAATGCAATTCAATATATTTGATACCAACTTTACATAGCCATGTTTCAACTTGATACTTATGCATCAAAAAAATATTGTGAAATTTAGTTATATTGTTTTGTAAAACTGGTTTCACTTTATTGCATAAATATGGTATGGTGCTTAGGATTGCTTGAAGTGCTTATATGCACTTATGCACTTACTAAAGTGTAAAATAAGCGATATAAATGAACTCATTTTGGTTGATATTACTACACTAACTCCTTGTCACGACTAATATTACTTCTTATGAGTTTAAGTTGATAATGGTTTGATTCAAACCTAAGTAAACATGTTCAAAATCACATCTTAAAATAGTTAAGAAACAAACTTGCCTTGCAAATTTCACTGGGAACAACTAATGTTTTATATTCAAATGTCAACTATATGATCAAAACATACCCTTCATAAAAACACAACGATGGAAGTCGAGAGCAAAAAGATCAGGACATCCATAAGCTAAACTCATAATTCCCGTGTCATCAACTCCTTCGCACCAACCATAATTTACGATTTAAGTTGACAACAGTAAATCCAATAGCCTGCAAACAACCTCAAAAGTTCGATTTTGAGATACACAAAAATTGTTATCAGCCTATAATAACATATGAGTATAACAGGTTCACTTAGGGGCTGTTTATTTTTTGCTTAATGTCCTGATTGGATACATTTCCTTTCACACAAAGGAATTACTCTTGTTTCTTTTTTGCTTATTCTATGCAAATATCCTTAATGTGGATGACCTTAAAAAACCAACTCCTTCCCATCTAGGATAACAAAAGACAACTAATACCCTTTTCTTTTTCTCTTCCATTTCATTTCAATCATCATCATTCATCAAGATTCAACAGTAAATACACTTCAATCTTCCATCACTACCACCATTCTTTCCTCTTGACTGTCTACCTCCTTCCCCACATGAGTTGCGTACCCCGACAACCCTTCTCGTCGGAGTTGTCTTTTCCCGTCAAGGCTCACTTCACTCTAATATTGCTTCCCTCAAGGTTTCATTATTTGTTTTTGTTGAAAACACACAGACCTTGACAGATCTTGAGCACTCGTAGATCGTTAGTGTTGCCTATGTAATCATAAGCAAACTAATAGAAAATCTCTACAACTCGTATTCTATAGCGGAATGTAAATACAAGTTGTTATAACTAAGAACACTTAGATCCTCTATGGATATTTTATTAACTGAAACACTATGTTTCGAATGAGTTATCTATTACATATTATCAAGTTCCTTTTATAGATAAGGAACCCTAAACTATTACTACCCAATCGACTAATCATGCAAGCATGCATTTAATGGCTAACACACTAAACAATATTGAGCAAGACAATAATACCCATGCTAACCTCGGGCGGCTCAAGAATAATGATGGGTTAGCATTTAAATAATAAAGCGCATGCGAGATCCTAGTCGACTTCCACTCTTCAAGAGATACACGGCACGGCTTTTATACTTCAACAGAATCTCTTCTTTGGCAAATTGCTTACCTCAGCAGAATCCTTCAGCGATGATGAAAGAAATCCTACTTGCATAATTCCCAACAATCCTCCCTAAACCGGAATTTGACATGGTTAAGTTCCAGCTTCCTAACCTTGATAGATCTTAGAGACTGCAGATTAGAGGATTGTTTTCAAACATCAAGAGTAAAGAACCAAGAATAATCTCATCTCTATGATGACCAAACTTTGAAACGCTGTGTCTTTGCAGAACACATGACATAGTGTACATCAATACTTATTAGTTGCAGACTATTCTCATCACATCCGTGTGTTAACTCTCGTGAGAGGTGAATCATTGAAAATAATGGATTTGATGTCTCTTTACCAATAGCCATCACTACCGGAGTAGCCAAATGTTTAAGTCCGAAAACTATGGTACATTGATAACCATATGATTTATTAGCAAATCAAGAACTATATAAACGGATTTGATGTGTCTTTACATGTAGCCGCTTGCTCGGGACTAGTCAATTCTTAGAATTGGTGAATTGATAACCAAATATGGATTCGCTTGCCTTTACCACAAGCCATATACTTTTGGGCTAGCCAATTCTTGGATTCCAACAAGGAATATACCATGGTGAATTGATGACCATACAACTCTCAAAGAATTAAGCATGGGTGGTTGCGGACCACTATGATTTTGAGCAAATCATTACAATTTATCAATGATTTGACGTGTCTTTACCAAAGTCTGCACTTTGGACTAGCTAACTCTTTGATATACACAAGGTATATCGGTGAGTTAAAACCATCAACTATATACAACAAACCCGCAGAAAGTTAGTTTTTTTTTTTTTTTTTTTTTTTTTTTAATTTATTTATTTATTTATTAACCAAGAACATAACAAACAAAACAAAGAAAATAAACAACACAAACAAAACAAAAAATAAACAACACAAACCATCGTACATATAACAAAAGACAATGTAGATTACCGCGTTCATGTTGAAGATGCGCTTGAGCTTGCGAAGTTGAGCCTTGATCAATCCAACCGGTCGTTCGCCTAGTCTTTCATTCCCCATGGATCCGGAGGAATTTCCAACTTCGACAAAGCATCATTTCCATAAGTCTCTTGGACAATGGATAAGTTCTTCAAGAAACATGCATACCGTGATTCCACCCTTCGTCTCAACTACATGCACACGAGGTGGGGATAAAATCTCCATGACTCAACCCGCCATCGATGCGAGTTCTTCCAAATGAAATGCCCTTTACCATTGGGAGATTGAGAGTTAAACAGACATGAAGATCTCCCAATAAGCACATCCCGAACCTTGTGGTGCAAGATTGCAAGAATGGTTGGTGACAAGAGTGTCTGAGTAAGTATATCCGCCTGTCTACCAAATGAAGTATTTCCTTCAAAAGGTGAACTCCATTGAAGTTTCGTCCAATCGATGAATGACATTCATCTCATCATTTATCGAGACCACTTGACCAACACATTTTGATATCCCTCAGAAAATCGAGCGACCCTTCTTTAATAAAGGTTGAGTCATCATCCTTTAGGTCCAAAGGAACATGCTTGGGTGATGGCTTATTCTTCGATGCATGAGTCCTCGCTTCTCACGGATCTTCTCGTAGATGTGTGTTTTTTCTGGCCATCCTCTTCATCCTTCTACCGTGTAAATGGATTTCAAGATGGAATATCTTTGGTTTCTTCATTAACGTCTCGTAGTAGGACTTGAAGAAGTAGATGTGGATTTAGGTGAGACATCATCACGAAGGGAATGCATTCTGTCAAGAACCTTTCTTGCCTTTTTAGCTTTGACATGGTAGTTTTAGCTTCTTTAATCGGACCACCTCCTTACGTATCAAGAGATCCCACAGATGGAGCGTAAGCTTGTACATTAGGTACTTCAGAGGAAATGGTGGTCGTTTCAAGAGATGAGATCTTTTCAGTTGAGCTAGTGACTTCAGTAGAAGCTTCAGCAGATATAACGATGAGGTTCAAGATAACTCGGTCATCTTCCCAACCAAAGTACCTTCTTAGCAGCACAGATGCCACGCTTGGGTTAGATGAGGGCATAACTAGGGCATCGGGGAAACAAATTGATGGTTCGCCAGAAGGGACCTTGTCAGACGAAGGAGTGACTTCAGAAGTTGCTTCAAAAGAAACCATTTGAGAGATCGTCTTTGGTGGAATATCATCAAAATCATCCACAATCTCAATAAACTTGGGTCTTTTGGCCTTTGGTGCAACTTCATTCTCAGCAATTCTTTTGATAGATGGTGTTAAAGCAGAAGAAGAAGTCTTCATAATCATATTGTACAAGTGAAACAATCTTGCATCAGGTAAAGCCAAGACTTGCTTCATTGTTAAACCACGGTTAAGCACCGAACAACTTTGATTTTTCACCGCAATCCTCATCTCTGTTTTCTTCTGAGCTTCAAGAAGAGGTCTCTCTCTCTCTTTGCCTTATTCTTTTCAAGACTAAGGGCTTTCCTTTTCGCACCGCTTCTTGCTTCCTTTGTTCTCCAAGCGCCATCATTCGAGCCACAAAATTTTCACTATCAAAGTCTGCACCTAAGATACTTTGAGCAAGTGTAGGATTTGAAGTGGTTTGCTTAGTAAGAGCATCCCATTGTGCAGCAGGCATCTGAGTAGCTAACTCATCCAATTCTCTTCGTCTCTCAGGAAACAAAGAAGAAGAATCCTCTGCTTTAAGTTGTTTGGCCAATATCTCACTCTTCTTTAACTCTTCATATTCAGCAATCCGACTTTCTTGGGCTTATCTTTCTTGTTCAGATATCAGATCTGAACCAAGATCATCTTCAATCGTTGCACCTTTCCCTTTATTAGCTGACTCGTGAACAACATCAACAAGAGGAGTATCACCAATTTGAGCTTCAGAAGAAACATTTTGAGTGTAACACCCCAACCTGATACGGGTCAGAATGCCACATTATGGTGTCATACAAAGCATACAATAACGCAAGCGGAAGTCTTATCATACAAATAAAATGAAGTCATGAACATCATAACTCCAAAATGATAAATACAACCAGAAATCCAAAATAGAAATACCAAAGAAATACAAATCTGAAATATAAATCCATAATTAAGTGAACATCAAATTGGGGTAGGTCTTCTAAGTTCCAACTCTCACTCTTGCCCATAGCCCTACTAAAACCTGCCGCCACAGAAAAAGAAAAGGCGGCTGAGCTTACAAAGCTCAGTGAACAGATATAATAGAAATTAAAAGCTAAATATAACAAAGGTACGAAACAAATCCAAATGAAATAACGAAATCGTAACGAATGAACGGAAAGGAATGAGTCAATGAGAAACCTGCAGAAAACATCATAACATATATCCACCAAGAACGTAATCAAATAAACCCCATAGCAAATAGCACATCCGCAAATACATACAATCACATACAACTATTCAAGCATTCAAGGAATCACATAAAAGATGAAAGGCAACATCATAATTAAACATGTAACCAATATTTGAGAGCATATCAAGCAATGAACGACTAGCAACATGTTATGGCAAAACAAGCAAGGCAAAGAAATGAAATACATATAACTTGATTATACTCTATAAGCGGCAGAAACAACATAATATAGCTCAAGTATGGCAATTACTCCGCATGATAAATAACAACGACAAGTTGTACGGTCATCATACCAAGTAGCATCATCAGTAGTAATACTAAGCAAGATTATAACATGGCAACTAAACAATTCACATAAGCACATCTTAACATGGTAACCGATTAATTTCATACTAGCATGGCAACATATAATTCAGGTAATCATATAACAGCGTGGATAGTAGGCGAATCATGTAGTCATACATCAACATAATAAACAAGAGAATCACTTACTCATATCATAGCATTATAAACATATGAAGTAAAGTATGATAACATAAGTTTGGCAACCACATGGAATGAAAGCATATTAAATTCAAATAACTATAACCCCACATAGTTGTTGGATGGACTAGAACAGGATTCTGGGTAAACGAAAGGTCAAACGAGTAACTGAATGAAGGCACATGTATCAAATGAGCAAAGATAACGAATCAAAGTGAATGAGAGATCATAAACAATAAAGGATCAGGTCATGAAGAGAACATAATGAAATACCAAAGTAAAAGGTGTTCAACATGCCACATGAAGAACACAACAAACATACGAATACATAATCCAATGAAGTATAACGAATTACAAATGAAGGATGCCCACGAGCAAATAATCCTATTCGTCCAGCATGCCACATGAAGGACACTACTTACAAAAGGGTTCAGGGAGGGGAGACCTCACAAGTACCAAAGTGCGAGAGGGGGTGCAAGGCACGCACAGCCCAAACGCCAAAGTCATACAAATCATATCAAATCATAATCCTAGGATGCATCCATACGCCCCCCAAACATACAAAAGGCAATATGTACCCCGTTAGCTAGACAGGTATACACATGCAAGTAAGGCGCCACAAATCACAAATCATATCATATCAAATCATAATGGGGACGCGGGGACTAATCACACCGCTCAGATAGTGTCATGTCATTGGTGCCATCACGACATGGCCATGGTACCTCCATGGCTAGTTGGCTCGTAACAAAAGGGGCAGAACGTATAAATCATAATCATATCCAAAACATACCGAATCATAAGCGTACAAATCATAGCAACTGAATCATATCATAACATATTATGCGGAAGTCAAAATGGAACGAATCATATCGAAGAATCATAGCATACGAATCAATTCAAAAAGCAAACAAAGGATCATCATAGGGGAATCATAGCAAAGGATTATATCAAAGGATCAAAACGTACGAAGGTATCCCTACTGAAAAGGGAAAGAATATCTGTACCTCAAACCGTAACGCAAACCACCAGAATACACAAGTAAACAAAGGCTTCTCCTCCCTCCGCGAATCTACACGAATAATGGTCGTTTAAGTTTTTGAAACCATTTCATATTCATAATTGTTCATATTTAGAGTTTCATTCTATTTTAGAAACTTTCCAAATCAAGTAACTTTCATATTTAATAAGTTTCCTAAATTAGTAGCTTTAAGGTTCATATCCTTAATTAGTCAATATATAGTTAAATACAATAACTTATAATAATTGAGGGTTTAAAGTGTAACTTATTAAAGTTTAAGGTTTATTGCGACAAATAACTAAATATTAAACACTTTATAATATTACTATTATAGTCTAAGGTGTAAAGTGTCAATTCATGATAAATCAAGGTTTGCATGTGACCATTCTTAAAGATAAGGGTTTAAAATGAAAATATTAAATATTTAGTATGTATTCATAACAACTTCACGTACAGTAATCACCATTTCATTTTCTTCTTATGTCTTAACATGCCGAGCTCGAGCTTGCTCGCGGTTCAAATGGCTTACCGACACAACTATATAAACACGTATAATGATTTACACCCGACTCTATTTCCCCGAGACACTTTCAACATGCCGAAAAACGTAGTCACCAATCCCGCGAAGACCCTCAAAAGTACCTCATTTAACTCTTTTATAACTAAGCATAGCTTAACCCAACGAGTGTCTTAGTTCAGTTCCCATTTACACTAGACACCACTAACCCGAGCCATTCATTTACCCGATCCTTAACATCCCATTCGACCCATTTTGCAACCCTTTCTCATTTCTTATTCGACCTTAAACACTAAGCCATATAGACCTTTTAACAATTCATTTGATACCACACAAATCGTTTGGTTGCGTACATGAAATGACACGTAAATAATTTTGTAACCAACGACTCACCTTCATGAATTCAACACATCCTTTTATATTAGGCACACATGTTTAGCTGATTTACTTTAGATTTCAAAAGAGCTCCTAAGAGATTGTCGTACATGAATTACACATGACTTACTTGAGACACCAACAGTATACATTTTCGGCATACATATACATGCATGAAATAATTATTTTATGTGACGTTTTTCTGGTGCTAATCGCATTCAGTTTTAACATAGTCACAAATGATATGAAGGCCTCATTATATAGATTACTTTACTTGTTTAATGCTTAGATTATAGAGTATATATAAGTGTGTCGACTGAATAGCAACGAGGAGACGTGGTACCTTGGCTGAATAGAAGATATGTCGAGGGACAGGAACACATACACCAACGATTTACCACCTTGCCCAAACCAAGCTGACTATCACCTACTATACCTCGTACCCTTTTGATTTCTTGGAAGAAAAATAAACAGCCGATTGTAGTTTAGTATAGGGTTTTATTGTGTGAGCGAATTTGTGAAATACCGTTCCTTAAATGCAGAAGATATGTGTGAGGTAAGGGGATATGGCCGAACTTTTTGGGGGATAAGGGAAGACTCATTCACTTCAAAATTTAAAATTCTTGGGACTATATCTTGGTTATATTGTGCACGAAATAACAAAAGAAAATGGATTTTATTGAGACCATGTATACGTTTTATTTTTATATAGATTGAGTCGACATTGTGTAGTTTCAGGTTATAAAAATTTCATCTTAAAATATACTTGTAGCATATTTACGTAACTTATCTAAATGTTCAAAAGCTTTAAGATTATACACGTACTTTATGTTCAATTGTTGATTCGCATATTTTCAGGTTATTATAATTCTTCCCCTCTAAAAATAAAATTTCGTCCTCGAAATTAGAGTCGCAAAAGTAAAGGGAGACGTAATAGTTTAAGGCAGACGTAGCAATCCATAGTTTCGCACAAATCATAACAAATTTCTGGTCCAATGGGTACAGAACTTATACGCAACAGATGCCAGTGAGAATCTTGTAAAGAGGCACATAATTCAAACGAATGTGAAAACTGACAAATAACGGATTTGAGTCCTAGTCCATCCAACGTACCAACCTCAGGCATTACCCAGGACGTCGTATGATTTCAATAAGTTCAAATTATATGATCTCGGTATTATCACGTTGATCAAAGGCCATAATACTTGCATCACATAACAAGTCCTTATTGTCATCATATTCTATCTCGGGTCATGACGAATCACATAACCAACATCGCGCCAAAACAAATACACATACAAATAGCAAGTAATATACCAAAGCAAATCAGATTCACATACAGGCAGCACGTAATACATCAAATCAACTTACCATTCTATCAAAGGCAGAAAGTTGCTGTTTTGCTCGAGAAAGTTCCTCATGACTCATGACTGACGATCAAAATAGCCTTAGGTTCACAAAAATGACAAAGTGCCGCAAAGTCTAACCTTACTGATACAAATCATATAAGCATAATGGATGAAAATTGCGATTTATCAAAGAGATATGAAACATAACGCAAAGTTGTAGTAACACCAAAGAATCAAGCCATAGGACTCCATCATCCAAGCTAAGCCTCAAACAAATCGAAGAAAACACCACTGGTCAAAAACCACGTGACGAAATATCAAACTAATTCAAAATGCATGATGAAACAAATGAGAATAACACGAATCGCGCCCAATCATATGAAGCAGATGAATCTTCTCAGTATCTCAACGGTTGGACTGTTGACCATAATATGCCCGAATCTTGGAAGTAGTTTCTCCGCACGCCTAAAGTACGCTGGTCATAGTTCTTCTGCTCATACGTCTTCCAAGTGTCCACCAGTTGAATCTTGTCTCCGTCTTTGCTCATCAGGTTGTTCCGTCCAGCTCCCTCCAGCAACATCCTGATGTCTCCAGCAGCATTACAATCGGGTGCAGCTTCTGCCTCATGAACCTTTCCAGTCCAACAACGCAGGGTCGGCGCCACCATCTTCGTCTCTACAAGTAGTCTCCATCTAACAATCGACAAACGATTGGGCAAAGATAAAATAGACAAAAAGAAATGCTAAAAGAAGAAGGTAAAATCAGCGAAGACAAAAGAATATCGCATTCAAATCTGAACGAAAATCAAAAGAATTGGAAAAGATCAAAACAGACGAAAGCCTAATGTCTACCCAAGTCCTCACAGGTCATTCCTAAGGTCAACAAGATGAAACCTGGCTCTGATACCATAATTGTAACACCCCAACCTGATACGGGTCAGAATGCCACATTATGGTGTCATACAAAGCATACAATAACGCAAGCGGAAGTCTTATCATACAAATAAAATGAAGTCATGAACATCATAACTCCAAAATGATAAATACAACCAGAAATCCAAAATAGAAATACCAAAGAAATACAAATCTGAAATATAAATCCATAATTAAGTGAACATCAAATTGGGGTAGGTCTTCTAAGTTCCAACTCTCTCTTGCCCATAGCCCTACTAAAACCCGCCGCCACGTAAAAGAAAAGGCGGCCGAGCTTACAAAGCTCAAGGAATGATATAATAGAAATTAAAAGCTAAATATAACAAAGGTACGAAACAAATCCAAATGAAATAACGAAATCGTAACGAATGAACGGAAAGGAATGAGTCAATGAGAAACCTGCAGAAAACATCATAACATATATCCACCAAGAACGTAATCAAATAAACCCCATAGCAAATAGCACATCCGCAAATACATACAATCACATACAACTATTCAAGCATTCAAGGAATCACATAAAAGATGAAAGGCAACATCATAATTAAACATGTAACCAATATTGTGAGAGCATATCAAGCAGCGGAACGACTAGCAACATGTTATGGCAAAACAAGCAAGGCAGCAAATGAAATACATATAACTTGATTATACTCTATAAGCAGGCAGGAAACAACATAATATAGCTCAAGTATGGCAATTACTCCAGACAGATAAATAACAACGACAAGTTGTACGGTCATCATACCAAGTAGCATCATCAGTAGTAATACTAAGCAAGATTATAACATGGCAACTAAACAATTCACATAAGCACATCTTAACATGGTAACCGATTAATTTCATACTAGCATGGCAACATATAATTCGTGTAATCATATAACAAAAGCGCTGGATAGTAGGCTAATCATGTAGTCATACATCAACATAATAAACAAGAGAATCACTTACTCATATCATAGCATTATAAACATATGAAGTAAAGTATGATAACATAAGTTTGGCAACCACATGGAATGAAAGCATATTAAATTCAAATAACTATAACCCCACATAGTTGTTGGATGGACTAGATCAGGATTCTGGGTAAACGAAAGGTCAAACGAGTAACTGAATGAAGGCACATGTATCAAATGAGCAAAGATAACGAATCAAAGTGAATGAGAGATCATAAACAATAAAGGATCAGGTCATGAAGAGAACATAATGAAATACCAAGTAAAAGGTGTTCAACATGCCACATGAAGAACACAACAAACATACGAATACATAATCCAATGAAGTATAACGAATTACAAATGAAGGATGCCCACGAGCAAATAATCCTATTCATTCAAAGATGCCACATGAAGGACACTACTTACAAAAGGGTTCGTGGAGGGAGACCTCACAAGTACCAAAGTGCGAGAGGGGGTGCAAGGCACGCACAGCCCAAACGCCAAAGTCATACAAATCATATCAAATCATAATCCTAGGATGCATCCATACGCCCCCCAAACATACAAAAGGCAATATGTACCCCGTTAGCTAGACAGGTATACACATGCAAGTAAGGCGCCACAAATCACAAATCATATCATATCAAATCATAATGGGGACGCCGGGGACTAATCACACCGCCCCAGATAGTGTCATGTCATTGGTGCCATCAATGACATGGCCATGGTACTCCATGGCTAGTTGGCTCGTAACAAAAGGGCGAACGACAAATCATAATCATATCCAAAACATACCGAATCATAAGCGTACAAATCATAGCAATCGAATCATATCATAACATATTATACTGAAGTCAAAATGGAACGAATCATATCAAGAATCATAGCATACGAATCAATTCAAAAAGCAAACAAAGGATCATCATGGGGAATCATAGCAAAGGATTATATCAAAGGATCAAACGCATTTAAGGTATCCCTACCGAAAGGGAAAGAATATCCGTACTCAAACCGTAACGCAAACCACCGAATACACAAGTAAACAAAGGCTTCTCCTCCTCCGCGAATCTACACGAATAATGGTCGTTTAAGTTTTTGAAACCATTTCATATTCATAATTGTTCATATTTAGAGTTTCATTCTATTTTAGAAACTTTCCAAATCAAGTAACTTTCATATTTAATAAGTTTCCTAAATTAGTAGCTTTAAGGTTCATATCCTTAATTAGTCAATATATAGTTAAATACAATAACTTATAATAATTGAGGGTTTAAAGTGTAACTTATTAAAGTTTAAGGTTTATTATGACAAATAACTAAATATTAAACACTTTATAATATTACTATTATAGTCTAAGGTGTAAAGTGTCAATTCATGATAAATCAAGGTTCGCATGTGACCATTCTTAAAGATAAGGGTTTAAAATGAAAATATTAAATATTTAGTATGTATTCATAACAACTTCACGCACAAGAATCACCATTTCATTTTCTTCTTATGTCTTAACATGCCGAGCTCGAGCTTGCTCATGGTTCAAATGGCTTACCGACACAACTATATAAACACGATAATGATTTACACCGACTCTATTTCCCCGAGACACTTTCAACATGCCGAAAAACGTAGTCACCAATCCCGCGAAGACCCTCAAAAGTACCTCATTTAACTCTTTTATAACTAAGCATAGCTTAACCCAACGAGTGTCTTAGTTCAGTTCCCATTTACACTAGACACCACTAACCCGAGCCATTCATTTACCCGATCCTTAACATCCCATTCGACCCATTTTGCAACCCTTTTCTCAGCCCTTATTCGACCTTAAACACTAAGCCATATAGACCTTTTTAACAATTCATTTGACAGCCACACAAATCGTTTGGTTGCGTACATGAAATGACACGTAAATAATTTTGTAACCAACGACTCACCTTCATGAATTCAACACATCCTTTTTATATTAGGCACACATGTTTAGCTGATTTACTTTAGATTTCAAAAGAGCTCCTAAGAGATTGTCGTACATGAATTACACATGACTTACTTGAGACACCAACAGTATACATTTTCGGCATACATATACATGCATGAAATAATTATTTTATGTGACGTTTTTCTGGTGCTAATCGCATTCAGTTTTAACATAGTCACAAATGATATGAAGGCCTCATTATATAGATTACTTTACTTGTTTAATGCTTAGATTATAGAGTATATATAAGTGTGTCGACTGAATAGCAACGAGGAGACGTGGTACCTTGGCTGAATAGAAGATATGTCGAGGGACAGGAACACATACACCAACGATTTACCACCTTGCCCAAACCAAGCCGACTATCACCTACTATACCTGCACCCTTTTGATTTCTTGGAAGAAAAATAAACAAATTGATTGTAGTTTAGTATAGGGTTTTATTGTGTGAGCGAATTTGTGAAATACCGTTCCTTAAATGCGTAAGATATGTGAGGTAAGGATATGGCCGAACTTTTGGGGATAAGGAAGACTCATTCACTTCAAAATTTAAAATTCTTGGGACTATATCTTGGTTATATTGTGCACGAAATAACAAAAGAAAATGGATTTTATTGAGACCATGTATACGTTTTATTTTTATATAGATTGAGTCGACATTGTGTAGTTTCAGGTTATAAAAATTTCATCTTAAAATATACTTGTAGCATATTTACGTAACTTATCTAAATGTTCAAAAGCTTTAAGATTATACACGTACTTTATGTTCAATTGTTGATTCGCATATTTTCAGGTTATTATATTGAGAGAGATCTACTACAGAGGGTTTTTGAACAGATGCATAATTATAAAGTTCAGATGCAACGTCCTCCTTTTGAGCTTCAGCAGATGCAGTATTGTCAATACTTGGTTTCTTAGTTACTTCAGAAGATCCTTTATACAAGTGAGATCTCTTTCTTCTTCTATAAAGAACAGGTTCCTCATTCTTTAAGGATTCATCAACCACTGAGGAAGGAACAACTATCTCCTGAGCCACATCAGCTAAAATATTTAGAGAAGCAAGCCAAGAGTCCTCATCCTCCTCATCAGAATAAATGACTAACTTCCTTTTGCTACTTTTTCAAGTCGCTCCTCTAGGTCCTTAACTTTATTCTCAGTTCCTCAATCTTATCACCAAGAGTAGACTTGGTCTCAAGAAGCTCTTTTGAGATCAATCACCTCACCGTGACACCGCTAACAAGAGCATAGACAGATGTAAGAGTAATAGGGTCCTCGGCTCCACCAGCAGATTGCTCGTGGTAATGGGAGTTTCATTGGACCTTCGGTGGAAATATGGTCATGCTCAAATGAGGAGGTACTTCATCGAAGGTTCCTTTGAGGACTCGGTGTGGTCATCCTGTTCAGGTCAGACGCACACTCATCAATTGAAGCCTGTGTAGGTGGTAGACTCGGTCTGGGTGATGGTACAGGTGAAGTATGATCAGGAGCAATATAAGATGCTTCAGCAGAAAAAGAGGGACCCTCATCTATATTAACTGATGGATTGCCATCAATAGCAACATTTGAAGAGGGTGGGATATTAGCAACATTCTCCTCATCAGCAGCCTCATTGCCTTGAGGCAACATAGCAGTTGTAAAGGATGATGTGCCCCCTCAAAGTGAGTTCTCATGGAGGCAAATAGTTTAGAAGAAAGAGCTCCTATGGGATGAAAGGCTTGGACTTGGGTAGAGGTGTCTATGATTATTTGTAAGAATCTAGGGTACATTAAAAACTTATGTTGTTTCCTATTTATACTTTCAACCATATTATCAAAAATAAATTTAGAAAAATTATAAGTTATCCCTTGAGATAGACACACAATACCACAAGCCAATTCGTAGAGAATTGATCCCACGCCAGATTTGTTGCTAATGCATCAAGCAGAGTGTGAACTAAAATCTCCACATAGGGCGTAAATGCTTTTCAACCATATGTCCGTTTGTACCTTGATACCCAATGGCTCTCACCTGAGAGAATCTCCTCTCGACTGAGAGATAAACCCCATTAGCATCATCCAAACCGAGCCACCGAACCTTGCTTTAAACGCCATCCATATGTCCTTTGCATCATCCATGTGGTGAAAATCACCCAAGTGATCTTCGTGAATAGCTTGAAGAAGGATGGTTCTTACTTTGTGCTCTTTTGCACAACTAAAATCTCTTCAAGAGTTTTGGGAGGCGAAATGGTAAACTTACCATCAAGATCCGGATAGTCTTCTTCGATCGCTTCCTTTCTTCACGATCTCCCAAAGATTCCAATCAATATTGAGATCCGCTCGATCTTCATTGTCCACATGATCATACTCTTCCTTTTTCGATACGGAAACTTACCATTATCGTTGGAAAGACTAAGTTGTTACATAGAGGTGGTGTTCTTGATGTTGTTGTTGGTGACTTGGATTCATCATCGCCTCGGCATGTTGAATGTATTTTTGGTTGTATGGGGTGAGGTTAAATATGGTTCTCGAGATCGTAGATACTTTCCCGAGGCTCGATACCACTTGTTGAAAACACATGCACCTTGATGATCTTGAGCATCGAGATCGTTAGTGTTGCCTATGTAATCATAAGCAAACTAATAGAAAATCTCTACAACTCGTATTCTATAACGGAATGTAAATACAAGTTGTTATAACTAAGAACACTTAGATCCTCTATGGATCTTTTATTAACTGAAACACTATGTTTCGAATGAGTTATCTATTACATATTATCAAGTTTCTTTTATAGACAAGGAACCCTAAACTATTACTACCCAATCGACTAATCATGCAAGCATGCATTTAATGGCTAACACACTAAACAATATTGAGCAGTACAATAATACCCATGCTAACCTCGGGCAGTTCAAGAATAATGATGGGTTAGCATTTAAATAATAAAGCGCATGCAGATCCTAGTCAGCTTCCACTCTTCAAACAGACACACGCAGACGGCTTTTATACTTCAAAGAATCTCTTCTTCACAGATTCTCGCTTCGCTTCAGCAGAATCCTTCGACAAGATTGACAAGCAGAATCCTACTCAGATAATTCCCAACAGCTTTGTTTTCGCTCAACTCTAAAAAGCTTCAACTTTCTTTAATGGTGGAATCATGGGTATGGAGAAGATGGTTACCAACTTTTTTTAGGAAAACGCTTATATAGAAAATAAAATGAGAGCTATGATTTAAATATATTTTAGTTTTCGCTGGATCTATATAATCCCGATTTGGTTCCTAATTTTCTTCATGGTTAGTTTATATAAATGATTAGATTCAATTGGGTTTTTCATATTTTTGCTAAATTAATTTGGGGTTTTATGCTTTGTATAGGGATTACATAAAATTTCTTCTTTTGTTAGCAAAAAACATGGATTCAGGTACAAAAAATTGATTCAGTTGAAATTAAAAATGGGTATTCAAAAAGTTTATTCATGATGATGAACACCAATCAGATAAAGGGTACCATGGTCATTTTCTTTATTATTCTTTGTCATTAATAAAGAAAAGACTAAAATACACCGTTGGTCCCTAAACTTGTAGCGGAGGATCGCGATGGGACGAAACCGGGCATAATCATCGCCACGGGTCCAAACAAGAGCAATTAAATGCCAAATCAATCCTTTGACCAATTCTGTTAGTCAAAGTCTCATATAAGTTAGGTGTGCCTTGCACATGAGGGTAAACTCGCATTTCATTTTTTTGCTCTATTTTATTTCATCTTCATCTTCCTCATGGGCTAAACCCAGATTCCGACGACCTTAAACCCGTAATCCGCGACCCTTTGTAGGACAATCATCATATATTGGTGGTAGTATGAGTGTAAGTTTAGGAAAAATAGGTATTAATACAACAAAGGGCTCAAGGTTATGGTAAGCAACAGAACCCTTGTTTAAAAAGAGTAATGATAAATGATTTTTAATTACTTTCGAGTCAAGATAGCTTAATTGAAATTGAGTAATTAGTTAGAATTAGCGAAAAGTTACCTTCATAGTGAAACCTTATCTTTTATGGTTTTTTAGCCCTCTGTTGTTGCACTTGTTCCGATATAATATGTAATGTTGGTAACTGGTAATTGGAAGTAGAACCTGAGGATTTATGTTTTACATTTAGCATACTTGTTAAAAAATGTTACTACACATGGCCAGAAAAAATTACCTTTTGTATGTTAACCTTGATCTTTTTTGCGGGGTTTTTAAACATGTTGGAAATAGGAACAACTGATTTTTGTTTTATATTTTCCCTGTTCTTTTATGGGATTCTCGATGTTCCTGAGCCAATATTCTGAATTTTTAGCATAGGTGTAGTGATTATTCATGGTACAAAAATATAGCCGTGTATGTGTTTACCTGCTTCCTGCGTAGTTATTTCTCTTATTTTCATACCACAGTAACTATCGACTTTTCCATATGACCTTATATTTGTATGTGAATGAATCATTACGAGTTGTGGATTATGTTGGACATGGATGGAATCTCGGTATTGTTGTTAAGTGAATCAGAAATAAATCCATAATTCTAGTTGCATGAACAATTTAAATATATTAAAATTATTAAATTTAAACATACCATGATCCATAGTTTCATAATGATGGCCATTTTCTTGTCCGCATAAGGTACTAAAGATGAAACATATATTTGGAGAGATATAGAATGAAGAAGTTGAATAGGTTGCCTTTTGGAATTTTATGATGTAAATGCTACATTTATTGATTATGGATATGGAAAATGATATCCATACAATCTCACAGAAAAAAGTTTGTGGGTCATCAACAATAATGATATAAATTTAGGCCAAAACAAACTCAACAATGATGGTGCAAGTTTTCAAATGCCTTCATGGCTTTTTTGCCGGGTAAACCTGTTACAAACATGTATTGGGTCTATGTTTTATCTCTTATAACAATCAGCTCATAAGATAAGATGCGGAGGGAAATAACAGGGACATTCATTAAATAAAAACACAAAACCAAACATGAGTTATTTGATGAATAAGGCATAAAGCTACAAAATCCTAACAACACCTGTGATTCATCTTATTAATTTTTTCCTAACTACCTATTTGTGGAGCGCTTTAATCATCGTGTTCTTTATCATGATACTTGGTACTGTAGGGCGGCTCATAGCAAACTTACACACTCATACTACCACCAATATATGACAGATTGTCCTACAAGGGTCGCCGGATTCTAGGTTTAAGGTCGCTTAACTGGGTTTAGCCCATGAGGAAGATGAAGATGAAATAAAATAGAGCAAAAAATGAAATGACGAAGTTTACCCTCATGTGCAAGGCACACCTAACCTTACAGACTTTGACTAACAGAGAATTGGTCAAAGGGACTGATTTGGCATTTAATTGCTACTGTTTGGACCCGTGGCGATGATTATGCCCTGTTTAGTCCCATCGCGATCCTCCGCTACAAGTTTAGGGACCAACGGTGTATTTTAGTCTAAAGAAAAAGAAACACAATTTCTTCACAAAGGACCAACTCTAAACAGATGCTATTTTGTAAAAGGACATATTTTCCAAACAGGAAAAAAAAAGAAACAACCCCTTAGTTTCAAATAAGATAATGGTCAAAAGTCAAAAAAAAAAAAAAAAAAAAAAAAAAAAAAAAAGAGAGAAAAGTTCATGAACCAATTGGGCTATTAAAAGATGATTTTGCAAACCCAATTATATATTTGCAAATTTACACATAAATCAACAATTAAATATAAACAGATGATTAATTATGGAATATCATAATCAATAAATTCGTCAAGAACATACCATCGATCTGTAGCTTTAAGAACTTTGGGTTTTGTGTTTTGAGAAATTTCGATGGTAATTACTTTTTTTTGGATGATTTTGTGTAGGATACGATGATTACAATGATGTGGGTTGTTCAATTATGTTCTTTGTTAGTGAAGAGGTAAAGGTTTTCTAATTGAGTTTTCGATCTTGATGATTCCAGGTTTTGTTTTTAAGTAGTTTAAGGTTTTGATCCATGGCTCCCGTTTCTGTTTTTAAGTAGTTACATTTGTTACCCCTGTAAACTAAACAATTACTATCAACCCCATGTGTTATGAAATTTTTTTAACAATGAGTTGTATATAGCGAAATTTTGTAAAGTTTGACCAAATTGGATTCAATTTTGACTTTTTATTGACCAATTATATTGCTTGATTTCGTTTACGTGGCAAAATGGAGTTTTACTATTGGTCTAATTTTTTTTTATAAGAATGATTTTGCAAAAACACTCCGAAATGATGTAATTCTTTTATAATATGAAAGATATAATCAAATGGTAATAAAAACTAGGAGGAAAAAATAAATAAATAAACAATTATCGACATCTACTCTTACCAAGCCAAATAACTAAAATCGACACTATTTTTTCACATTATCAAAATCGACATGGCAAGCAAATACATTTGCCCGCCACAACCATTTGCTCGCTACTTATACATTTTGCTCGTCACTTTTGTTCAAAAAAAGGCTATTTAATAATATAAAAAAATGACATGGCAAACAAATGGTTTGCTCGTGTATTAAGTTTGCTTGCTACTTTTAAATCATTGAAATCACTCACCAAACCAGTATATATATTAAATAAAACAAATGAAACCGTTCTAAAAAAATAAAACAAATGAAATTACTCACCAAACTACTTTAAGAAGTTTTCTTGCTACATGATTCAAATATTAGGCGAGCAAATGAGGAGGGAGAGCAAACAAATTTGCTTGACATATCCCGATAGTTAAGAAAATATTTTCCTTCACAAATTGAATGAGCAAATGGGGGGAGAGAGAGAGAGAGCAAACAAATTTGTTTGCCACATACTTCAAAGCGAGCAAAGGGGAAGGAGAGCAAACAAGTTTGCTTGCCACATACAATTGTCAACACCATATTTGATTTGAAAAATAAAAAAATGTTACGTGTACAAATCTTATTCAAGACGGGCAAATAAAAGGGCGAGCAATTTTGTTTTACTCTCTAAGTCTTATTTTGTAACACAAAAATCTAAGATCGGAATTCACAAAACGTTTTTCAAAACGTCTATTCTAGAAATTTCCTTGAAATAAAAAGCCATAACTCTAAATAGGCCCACATTTTACTTTACTCTTCCCCTACCTCTCAACAGTCACAATCAAACTTCGTTCATCTTCTCCATATCTTATTTATTTCTCACGTTTTTACAGTATTTTTGGCTTAAAATTAGAATATTTCGATCTATGGTAGGTCCTGATATAATTCCAAGGTAGTTCCCAGCAAAAATATTACATATTTTATGCACGATTTTGATTCGTAAGGTGGTTCCCGAGAACCACCTTAAACTTACGCTTATGAAAAGTAAATAATATTAAATGTTTTTACAATTATTGGGTATTCAGTTTCGGAACTAAACACATGTGGACATGAACCGAACCAAAACGACCTGACCTAAAAATCGAAAATCTCAAACTTAAGAACCATAACCGAAACAATCGGGTACGAATCTAATTCGGTTCTTCTCGGTTATGATCCGGTTGTTTGATTCTTTTGCTCATCCACATAAACCGCTAACTTTTCTCACATGACCAACTCATATGAGTCATATACCTTTTGAACCTGGAGTCGCTATGCAGCATCCCATAGAAGGGTTGTAGGGGTGTTGGGTGTTGTCCTTTCCCAATCATGGGTGAGGTGATGGGGATGTTTTTCTCGATTTCGCGCAAAATCTTAAAAGAGTTGTTTTTGGGTGCTTGGTTAGCTGTGGTGGCAGTTTTTTTTACAAGTTTTTTTGGGTGCCATTAAATGGTTTTTTACAAGTTTTACAACTTTTTTTTTATAACTTTTAATTTTAGTTTTACAACTTTTTTTACAAGTTATTTTTTACAGTTTTATAACTTTAACAAAAAAAAAACGTAGTCGAAAAATTTTTGAGGCTCAGATTCGAAGGTTGCAAAGTGAGATTTTATCTTACTTTGCCATCCATTCGGTTTCGGTTATCTTCATCGCCGGAAAATTTTAAGGCTCAAAATCATCATCGCCGGAAAATTTTAAGGCTCAATTGAAGGTTGCAAAGTGAGATTTGATCTCACTTTACCATCCATTCGGTTTTGTTATCATCATCGCCGGAAAATTTTAAGTCACAACCGCACAAAGTCACAAGTTCACAGGAACTGCACAAGTCTCACAAGTCCAAAACTGCAGAAGTCTCACAAGTCTCAAACTGCACAAGTATCACAAGTCTCAAATTGCACAAGTCACTTGACTAACTGCACAAGTCACAAGTTCTCAGGACACAAGCATCACAAGTTCAACAAATTTCACAAGTTACACGTTTTCAACATGAATGTGGTAAGTAGGATTCCAAAATTGCAAAAGTTCACATGAAAGTAACTAAGATTCTCAAAGGAGAGCTGCTATGCAGGCACTTCAGGCTTATAATGCCACAAGAAAGCAACAACACCACAACAACACCAACAACACCAACAGCACCAACAAGAAAGCAACAACACAAACTAAAAACTAAAAAACTAAGCACCAACAAGAAAGCAACAACCAACAACACCAACAGCACCAACAACACCAACAAGAAATAAGACAACACAAGTGGTCCACCACAACAAGCAACAGCACCACAAGCAACAACACAAACAAGCAACAACAACAAGCAACAACACCACAAACAACCATGTCTAGTTCACCATTTGACACACAAGAGGCAAGGCTCAGATAATTAGCTCTTTATGAGACATAAACAATCATGTTGGCTGCAAATATGAATGTTGCAAAGTGAGATATAAACTCACTTTACCGTCCATTCATATTTGCCATGCCAAAACTCTTAAGATTTTTTTTTTTATAAAAATCATCATTGCCTTTTTTTTAAAACATATTTATTCATTTAAAGTTGCAAAGTGAGATAAAACTGCTCACTTTACTATCCAGTAATGAAACTGCATAGGCACCCCCAACAAGTTTCAATAGAAACATCACCACGAAAATAATCGTGTGACTCATTATAGTATCACCGCAAAACATCACCACAAAAATAAATCATTGCCACGTAAATGCTTTACCACAAGGATACCAAACGTTTCATTTTTTAGATCTAACAAGTCAACTTTTTCAAGATCTAACAAGTTTTAGTTTTAAAAAATCGGTCTTTACCGGATAAACAGTCTTTACCACAAAGATCTTCAAAAAAGTTTTCATCTTTTTTGAAGATCTAAAAGCTTGTTAGATCTAAAAAATAATCAACGAAACCAAACTACTTGCAGAAACATCAACCACTTTATATTTTTTTAGATCTAACAAGTTATTAGTTTTTTTTAAAAAAAACAGTCTTTACCACAAGGATACCAAAAGTTTTCATCTTTTTCTAAGATCTAAAAGCTTGTTAGATCTAAAAATAATCAACGAAACCAAACTACTCACAGAAACATCAACCATTTTATATTTTTTAGATCTAACAAGTTTTTAGTTTAAAAAAAACAGTCTTTACCAGATAAAAAGATACCACAAGATCTTCAAAAAAGTTTTCATCTTTTTTGAAGATCTAAAAGCTTGTTAGATCTAAAAAATAATCAACGAAACCAAACTACTTCTTACGTAAACATCACCACCACAAAATGATAACCTCACGTAAACATCAACCACTTTATATTTTTTAGATCTAACAAGTTTTAGTTTTAAAAAATCGCCTTTACCGATAAACAAATATTACCACAAAGATCTTAAAAGTTTTCATCTTTTTGAAGATCTAAAAGCTTGTTAGATCTAAAAATAATCAACGAAACCAAACTACTCACAGAAACATCACCACCACAAAAACAGATAACCTCACAAAAACATCAACCACTTTATATTTTTTTAGATCTAACAAATTTTTAGTTTAAAAAAAAATCAGTCTTTACCAGATGAAAAGATACCACAAGATCTTTAAAAAAGTTTTCATCTTTTTTGAAGATCTAAAAGCTTGTTAGATCTAAAAAATAATCAACGAAACCAAACTACTTCTCACAGAAACATCACCACCACAAAACAGATAACCTCACAGAAACATCACCACCAAAACCACAAAGCAAAACCACCTCAAGATCTAAAAACTTGTTAGATCTAAAAAGGTTTTAGATCTAGATCTAAAACTAACAATCAACTCAGATAGAGAGACAGAAACGAGAGGATAGAGAGAGATAGAAACCGTTTGATATGAGAGGTGAGCGAGAGAAACCAGAGTACTAGTACACCACACACACCAAGCAAAACCATGTGCGCACACAGAAAACGCGTACAACTCACACACCACAAAAACCAAACACGTATATACAACCGAAACCACACACACCATATAACCTTTTATTTAAATAAAAGTATTATAAATAAAAGTAATATAAATAAAATTTTGTATTAGTTTTTTAAAATAAAAGTATTATAAATAAAATTTTGTATTAGTTTTTTAAAATAAAAGTATTATAAATAAAATTTTGTATTAGTTTTTTAAAATAAAAGTTGTATTTGTTTTTTAAAAGTTGTATTAGTTTTTTAAAAGTATTATAACAAGTTTTTTAAAAGTATTATAACTAGTTTTTCAAAAGTTGTATTAAAAGTTTTATAACAAGTTTTATTAAAAGTTGTATTTTTTAAGTTTTAAAAAAGTTTTACAAAAGTTTTATTAAAAGTTGTATTTTTAAAAAGTTTATTAAAAGTTGTATTTATTATTTTTTAGGTGTTTCGTGATGAAGTTGTTTTAACTGATTGGGAGCAATCTACTGATCAATCGAACGGTTTTCTTATTGTTAAAGGAAGAACTAAAACAGATAGGGGCTATAAGTACTCAATCGAATTTAAGTGTTCTAGACATGGGACGTCAAGACGTGAAGGTTTAGAAGATGAACTTCAACGGCATCGGTACCGCTAAAATTAATTGCCCATTCAGACATCGCGAAATATATAAAAGGTAGAACTGTACCGCTAAAACTAGTGGTTGGATCTTGAGGGTCAAGTGTCTGAGGCATAATTATGATTTTGTAGACTCGTTCCATTGTTTTTCACAGGCCATGCGATTAAAATAAAGTGAGTTAGTTTTGGTGGAGCAGTTGACAAAACATCAAGTAGCACCACAAATTATACTTTCTTCACTAAAAGAGAGCGATCTAAATAACGTATCTAGCATTAAAACGATATATAATGCACAAAACAAGATACGCGGCGCCATTCGTGGTGATTTGACTCCGATACAACTCCTTTTAGTACATTTGAGGCGTAAAGGTTATACATACTACCCCAGGGTAAATGACCACACTAATGAGCTTGAGGAAATATTTTTGTTCACCCGACGTCATATGCCATGTGGACAACATTCCGGAAATCATGTCGATGGACTCCACATACAACATCACGTTGTTTAAACCGCCATTCTTTACAATTGTTGGAGTTACTTCAACAAATGTAACATTCTAAATGGCGCTTAGTTTTTGAACTGTGAAAAAGAGCCAAATTTCAAATGGGTGTTGGAATGTGTTAAGTTGGTGATAGAAGAACAATATTACCCGCGGGTTATCGTCACCAACAGAGATTTAGCGTTGCTTGGGGCATGCAAAGCAGAATTCCCAAACGCTAACAGATTACTCTGTCGATGGCATATCAATCAAAATGTGCTCAAGCATTGCAGACACAAATTCGCTACGGAAGAGGAGTATGAGTCCGTTAGATGGACATGGGACTTGATGGTTAAATCTCCGATCGAATATGTGTTCACGCACTATTATCATCACCTACAGGATTTATTGGTCCAAAAACAGGGTACTTACCCATTAATACATTTTTTATTATTATTTAATAAATAACTACTCGAATTGTTTTCTCACTTTATTAATTCATTGTTTTCTCAGATGTTTTGCGATATTTTAATTGTAACAACGCGCATTTTTCGGGATACTTTTCATATTTTTGAAAAGTTACTATTTACTTTCACTATTCATCCCGTAAAATTTTTATTTCACATTCTCGTAAGATAAATTGTTTTAGTAATGACCTGAGAGTTTGACAATCGTTAGATCATTTTCGCAAAAGTTATTAAGAAAACATCGTCTTAAAGTTTCATTTTGGTCGGAACACCATTTCAACATCCCGCGCATAACGAAAACCAACTCGACAATTTTCCCACACCGATTAATTTTAGATCACTCATAATTAATTTGAGAATTTTAAGATTTCTTTTAAATGTTACCAAATAAACCTCGAGCCGCATTTAAACTAAACTTAAATTTTAAACAAATCTCGAGACCCAGACTTAACCATTCCTGCACGGTATTTTCTAAGATGTTTAGAAACTTTTACATTTTTGGAAAAGTCAAACATATTTCCCTCCTCCTTTGACCATAAAGAAATTAAGCTTGTACGTTCTACATTTTTCTTAAATCGCGTAACTTTTAAACTTCACGTATAACTGTTAAGTAATCCCACGTATAACGAAAACCATATTTTGACATCTCATATCACTTTTAGACTAATTTTAGTCTACTCCAAATAAATTCACGATCATTTCCATGAAATTTCATTCTTTTCTGATAAACTGCGAATTACGCGTTTTTGACCCGTGTTTCCAGTTTTAAGAAGCTTTTTTGCACCCAATAAGAATTATCACCCATTCTATATTTTTAGATGGAGTATAATGATGAGTTTCATCATTCCTACAAGTTTCGTATTTTTACGATACCCGGTTTTACGTTTTATGGCTTAACAACTTACGGTTGGCATTTAACGGAACCAAATCATGCTCTAAACTCAAGATAATACCAAAAATATCCACCTAAGTCATCTTATCTTGTTATGGCCGACATAGGGGGGGGGGGAGTCATCATCTTGGTGTCTTAATCCTAACCATGGTTCATTTAGATCATTACATGTGTCTTAACTTAACCATGGTTAATATTTAACCCAATATATGGTTAACCAAACTTACCCTCCTATAAATAGCAAGTGAAATACATCCTAAAGACCCTCAAACACTGATTTGGGTCATTCATAGCATAAATCATTCATATCTTCCATAATTTGATCTATAAACTCCAAGTTTATGCAAAGAAGTTTCAAGTAGTAAGTTACTACATCAAATCTCTAGCAAGTTTAAGTGATCTTCTTGAGTTTAGATCCACTCAAGTCACTTAGTACTTCATCACCAACTCTTCAAGATTTAAAGGGTGCCAATGTGTAGAAAGCTAGCTCAATCCAAGGTCCTAAGTGTTCAATCGAAGTCCGATCCTTACTAGTTACTCCTTTCTTAATTGAAAGCCAAAAGTTGTAAGCAACTAATCACCACCATCATCTCATCTTTATTATTCATAATCTTAACAATTTCATGCTATATATATAGTTACCATGTTGATTCATGATGTACATAGTGTAAATACTCATCATTTTTGGTCAAACTGAATCGCAAAACATTTAAAATGCTCGTAAATGCATCAAAATATCGAAAATATCTCAAAATTGCATTTTATATGTTTCGATGCAAAATGTTTAAAATCGATGAAAATGAGCTAAGTTTGCATAATTGGCGCTTTCAGTCCCCAAGTTTCAAAAGTTGTCGAAATAGTCCCCGAGCACTTATTTCAAAAGAAAAGTCACCAAAGGTCCTTTTAAAATCATAAGTTGTCAAAATTAGTCCTTTGGTGAAAAATGTCAAAAGTTTTGAGAAATTACAAGTTTGGTCCTTCAAGTTTCAAAATTGGCAAAATAGTCCTTGGAAGTTTGAAAATGTCTATTATGGTCCTTGTACTATTGAAACTTGTCATTTTGGTCCCTTGAAACAACTTTTGAAATTGGCGCTTTGGTCCTTGGTTTTTCGAAATTGCAAAATTGGTCCTTGTATTATTAAACCAAGCCATGACCCCTTGACCTTTGACCCCCGCCAAAACCATTTGACCCCGCCAAACCAATTGACCCCTTGCTTTTGACCCCTTCCATATAATAAACCCGGTCAAACATGGTCAAACAAACACCCTTTCCCTCCTTTTCTTCTTCTTCCTCACCGCATGCCGCGCAACACTCAACCTCACCATCCCTCCACTCAAACCTCACACTCCTTATCCCTCCACCTCAACAACCAAACAAGAAACATTTAATGCTCCTCCCCTTGCACTCAACCCCCACGGCAAATACCATTTTGGCGCCAAAATTGATCAAACGGCCAATATCTTCTCAAGTCATCCAATGGTCCCAAAAGCAAGTGGGAATTGCTCAGAGAGAGAGAGAGAGTTTTGTGTATAAAAGAAGGAAGAAGAAGAGAGAGAAGGAGTAGTACTTAGTTTTAAAATTTCATGTATGTCGCTTTTAATATAAATGTTTTAGTTTTTAAGTTTAAAAGTTGTAATCTTTTGTTTCTATGTACTAAACTCAAGTTATTTTATCATTGTAATCTACTTTCAAGTATCAATTCAAAGTTTTATCTAAGTTTCATGTTTTTATGTTTCTCGTTAAAAATTCGTTTCATGCTCTTATATTCAAGCTTCTAGTAGCTTATTTTTAAGTTCAAATAAGCTTATTTAAGCTACTTATAGCTTTTGGTAAGCTTATAATTCAGTTTCAAGCAACTTTGGTATTTGGTCAACAAAAGTCAAACCAAGCATGAATTTTGGACTTGGAAATGGAATTTGGTTGATGCGAGCTTGGATTTGGGTTGAATTTGAGTTAGGTATAGTTTAGAATTGGTTAGTGGTTCTTGGCTTCAAATAAAGCGGACAGTGGCTAGGACCATCTGTACTTTCATTTCATTATTCATAGCATAATCTGTATCTGTGGTTAGGATTAGTTTTTGTGTTAAGTGATTAGTTTAAATCTAGCATTATGCTTCATTAGTTAGGTTAGTCAAAGTTAGATTAAGCATTGGTTTGTAACTATTAAGTAGTTAGTTTAATTTACAAAATCAATGATTTAAGCTGGTGTTTGGATCAGAGCTTAATTTGAGTTTGAGGTTTGTTTGGTTTGGACTTGTTGTTTTAGTCTTATTAGGTCACTTGAGTCATTTTAGTCATAAAATTGCATCTCGCATACACTCAAAGTCAAAATCACCTTTAACTCATTCTAATTTCATATCTGTTAGAATTTTTAAAATCAAAAGCTTGATTTGTGTTCATAATTCATAGGAGTAGCTTAATATAGCTTTATAATAGCTTAAAACATCATAATCAGTCCATAAATTGGCATCAAAACTCACAAAAGTCAAACTTTTCAAATCGCTTCAAAAGTCAAAGTTGAAAATCTCGCCACCCAACTTGGGTGATTTTTCATGGATTCAATTTTGGGTCAAATCAAGTGAAATTTTGGGTTTAAAAACTTCAATTGGTCAAGTTTCTTAAAATGATTTTTGTTGAATTTTTGTAATTTTTACAAGCTCCAAATAAGCTTGTCAATTGGTCAAAAGTCCTCGTGCACACACTCATAAGTCACCGAAGTGCATGTGTTCTTGCAGAGCTTGTCAAAAGCTCATTTGAGCTTATCTCGGCTCATTTTTGGTTTTAAGTAGCTAGCTGTGTCTACTTTAGGTTCCAACTTTTGGTTTTGAGTTTCACTTATTGAGTAGCTTATTTTCAAGCTACAAAGTAGTATAAAAACTGCTTTTAGCACTTAATTTCAAATCATCAAACTGTAGTTTGCACTTTAGAGGTTTAGGATAGTTGTAATTAGTTGCTTTTGAGTAGTTTTAGCATATTATAGCTTTCGTGATCATTTGGTGCTCATTTGGTACCTTTAGCTTATTTTGAGTGCTTATTTATAAGCACTTGTCACCGCAGCTCCATATTCTCACACATAAGCTACTGTTTTTATATTTTCTTAGATTAGAATATTATTTTAGACTTTTCTTGAATTTTTCATATTTTTCTAGTTCTGCTTGCTATTTTTCTTCATTTAAAACAGCTTTTAAGCCTTTTAATTAGCTTTTAATACAATTAAATCGAAAAACTTCAAAAAATAAGTTTTCATTTTTCCTAGGTTAAGATAAATATAAAAAGCAAAAAATAATTTTTCAGATTTTTCTTAGTTAAATTTGTAATTTTAGCAATTTAAGTAGTTTCAAATAGTTTTAATTCATAGAAAATAGAAAATAATCGTAAAAATACAAAATTAGTTTTGAAAATTCTCTTTAGTTATTTTAGATTTTTCTAAGTCATAATTTCATTTTTCTAGCTTTATTTCATATTTTCTTGTATTTTAGGGTATTATTAAATAAGTAAAATAGTTTTAATTAATAATAATTAAATAAATAGTCATAAAAATAATTTTCTTTTTCTCAAAATTTTCTCTTATCATTAGGTTTGTAAAATGTCATTTTATATTTTTAGGATTAATATTGTTTCAGTTTCACATTTTCTTTTGTACGTTACGTAGTTTTTAATTTAATTTTATAAAAGAAAATCAAAACATCATTTTAAAAATAGTGATAGCGTTTATTTAATATAATTTATCTTTTAATTTTCTTTAATTTGCATTTAAGCCCCTGTAATTTATAAACTTTTTCTTTAGGTATAATCAATCACAACCTTTTCCCGCTCAAATTCTCTCGATCACTATTCGCTTGATTATTCATCGCACACTCGTTGGGACTTAACGACTGGGAAACACTATACTCCTCTTGATCTTCATTGCATTGGTGTCTCGAACTGCTTGAAGTTTATTACGGTTGACCATTCACAAGTGGTCACTTGTGTGATAAAACTTGACGGTTTGGCATCGATCAAATTTTGGCGCCACGCCGGGAGTCAGTGCTAATTATCTTACGCTTAGCGATTAGTGATTTGAATATTCACTCCTTGTTCATACCATCCATCTATATCTATATATATTTTCTTATAAAAATCCAAAACCCAAAACATCTTAAAACATATAAAACACAAAAATATTTTTCTTTTGTTTCTATATATATGTATAACCATAAAACTCAAAAGAATCTTCTTTCCCCATTTTCATAATTCCTTCCTTAACTCGAGATTCCTTAGAGTTAACTCTAGTGCATGCGCACTGCTCTTCTAGATCATTGAGTCCCTTGCGTGATCTAGCGAAATTCCTAGAAGACGTTCTCGAGACGCGTCGCCCAAATAGTCGAACCCGAGATTCGTACTATTTCAAGCAACAATATGGCGATTTAACGAACTATGGCGGAAATGCTCCGTGCACCCACCGAGGGTTATGGAGATGCCATCATTTTACCAAAGAATCAATTCGATCACTTTGAATTGAAGACACATTTGATCCAACTTGTGTCTCACAAATCAATTCCACGGGTTTGATCGAGAAGACCGTATGCACACATCCGTTGGTTTAACAAGTTGACTTCAACTATCAATTTCAAGGATGTGCCACAAAAGTAATCAAGTTGATGCTATTTCCATTCTCACTGAGGGACAACCGGATTTGGTCGAAAAGAACCCCCGATCCATCGAAACTGGGAGGATCTTGTTCAAAAGTTTGTCAATTATTTCTTTCCTCCATCAAAGACGACTAATCTTAAAATGAAATTTCGGATTTCGTCAAAATTTCGATGAAAACTTTGAGAGGCATGGAGAGATTCAAAGATCTCCTCGTGAAATGCCCCATCATGAATTCACGAGCTTCAACAAGTTAATATCTTTTATAATGGGTTGAACGGTAACGATCAAGATTCTTTGAACGCACCGCAGTGGCAATATCTTGAATCGTAAGCCTAAAGATGTGATTGAGATTTGCGAGCAAAATCAAAAGTTCCTATTTCTCGCAACAAAGTCAATACTCCGAACACCGCTTCTTCATCCAAGAACTCTTCCGAGTTAGCCGCTCCGATAGCCGCTCTAACGGACGCCATCCGTTGTATGATGAAAGAGGTAAAGGAAATCAAAAGCGAAATTCATAAGCCGGAACCAATCAAAGCCGTAAACAAGGTGTGTGAAACTTGTAGTGGTCCACACGCAGATTATGATTGTCAAGCAACCGATGCTTCTTTTACCAAGCTCCCGTAGCTTCGTAAACCACAATCAATACCGACCACAAGTCGATCCTCACTACTGCACCTAGCGGTATGACACCACCGGTTTTCCTCCTGCAAAACCATGGCAATCAAAATCGCTTTGTTCAATCAAGGACAAAACTTCAATAACTCTCAAAATTTCAATCAAAACCGAACAATTTCAACCAACCATATCAAGCTCCAAATCAAGAAAGTTATCAACAACCTTCTCAAGCTCCCTACCAAATGACTTCATGAAAATTATCGAGTCAAGCATACGCTCAATGCAAACTCGGATCAATAACATGAGAGTTGAGCTAAAAAGGAAATTGATACCACAATGTCTCGGCAGACAAATGAGTTGAAGAATATGATGAGAGCGCTTCATGAACATGAATATGAACAAAGCTTCATCATCTTCCGGAGGACTCCCAAGCAATACAATTCCTAATCCCAATGCCGAGTTGAAAGTCGCCACCACTGTAGTGGTAAGACGCACAATGGACCTTCGACTCCAATGCCTCCTCCACCGTGAGCAATGAGTCAAGTTACCAAGGATACAACGGACAAGGTGCATTTCTCAAGCCCACGGCATCAAGACACGTCCCACCTTCGTAGTCCAAGCTTTAAGTCCGAAACCAAGTTCAAGACAAATTCGAGCCGAAAACACTTCCATCCCGGCTCAAAAGTCTAGTCACTTCCTTACCCATCAAGAATGCATGATGAGAAGCTCAAAGACAAAAACAAAGAGCAAATGGAAAAATTTTTCCAAATTTTCAATGAACTACACTTTGATATAAGCTTCGTTGATGCTCTCGCTCTAATGCCTAAATTTGCATCCACGCTTAAAGGCTTATCGAGCAACAAAGATAAGCTATCCGAGATGGCTAAACCCTCTCAATGAGCAATGCTCACGGTCCTTCTCAAGAAGCTTCCCAAAAGCTTGAAGACCCGCGCATTTTTAATCCCGTG
Organism: Chrysanthemum lavandulifolium; assembly: GCA_022545495.1. Classification (NCBI taxonomy): domain Eukaryota; kingdom Viridiplantae; phylum Streptophyta; class Magnoliopsida; order Asterales; family Asteraceae; genus Chrysanthemum; species Chrysanthemum lavandulifolium. The sequence continues at coordinate 109,279,968 of CM040243.1, read as the reverse complement.
TGATTGGGATGGTTCAATGCTCCGCCTTGGCCGATCTTGGCGCTAGCATTAACCTCATGCCACTCTCAAGATGGAAGAAACTGCTCTTCCTAAACTTACATCCACTTGTATGACACTCGAGCTAGCGGACCGCACTATAACTCGTCCACTGGGATAGCCGAGGATGTCGTGATGAAAGTAGGAAAGTTTCACTTTCCCACCGACTTTGTTGTAGTAGACTTTGATGCATCCTAGAGTTCCCTCATCTTGGGAGAGCTTTCTTGAGAACCAGTCGTGCTCTCGATTGATGTATTTGTCAAGAGTTGACCATACGGGTTGACAACGAAGAACTCACGTTGAATATCAACCAAAACTCCAAACCTCTATCCAAACAGAGTGTTGCCACAATTGATCAAAATCGAAAGAATCAATGCAACACTCTCAAATTTCACGGTTAAGAGGAGTCACCAAAAAACGCCGAGTTAAAAGCTTTGAAAATCAACCCCGGTTCAAACAAATGGTTTGAAAGTTGTACCGTGGAAGTCAAGAGTGTTCTTGATGATGATGATCTAGAATCGAGACTTTATCGGAAGTGGTGGAAATTGCTAGCTCTAAGAGCACACCACTTGTCCCACCTCCGAATCGCTTTATCGATCGAGTTTGTTAACTCGTGGATGAAACCAAACTCTCTTCGTTTCATCCGAATTGGATGATGATGTTTGTGATCCAATGGGAGACATTCTTCCCATTGAAGAATTGCTCAAAATGATCCATCATCTCCTAGTCTTATTATTCCCGACTCTTCCATCCCTTCTCTCACCCCGATGAGGAAGATGACAACTTTGGAATGAAGTCGATGCCTTTCTTAGTGATGAGTCAATTCCAACAGAATTGATAATACTTACTTTGATTCGAGGAGACATCCTTTTCCGGAAAATCTGATTGAAGAACCGCTTCCCACCCTCCTCCCGGACATCTTATTGACAATCACCATATAAGCTTCAAGTTTAAGCTTAAAATGTCAAAATGGTGATTTGCTTTCATCGATGAGGAATGGACATGCATTCTCATGCACATCTTTATTCCATTCTTCACAGATGGTGTGGTTGCTCTTTCCTTTCTCTTTTCGGAATGAGGACACCATCTTTGACCCCGTATCATCCTTTATAGTTTCTACTATTAACAATACCGCGGTTGTATCTCGTCGGTGTGGAACTTTCGATGTTCATATGTTTATTAACACCGTGAACGAAAGTCCGATCGAGATTGGTTTTCCACGTTGCTTTCCCATGAACCAATGAATGCGGGGTCGAGTCAAGCTAGCGACTCTGGAATCAAAAACAAGAGCATGCCATATGGGTTTTCACCCATATTTCGACTTCTTTCTACTTTCTACCACCCTAGTGTGGGGAGTTGCCCCTCATTGTTGTATATAAAAAAAAAAAAAAAAAAAAATCTTTCAAAATAATGGCCGTAGTATTTCCCTTTACGTTCTATGTTTCGCATAACCGCTGTACTTTGAATATTGAGGGCAATATTCATTTCTAGTGTGGGGGAATTCTCACGAATTTTATCATGTAATTATACCGCCCAATTCCCCATTTTGGCCAATTTTTTTTTTTTTTTGGAGTAAGTGTTTTGCACTTACTCAACTTATGGTTATCATCCGCCATGTCTAATAAACAAAAGGATTGGCTAATCCAGAGCAAACGGCTCTTGGTAAAGATATCTCAAACCGTTGACGGCTTGCAATTTGCCCAAAATTGTATGGTGTTCATTTCACCATATCTTTAATTAGTGAAGAGTTGGCTAGCCCGCAAGTTTATGGCTTGTGGTAAAGGCGTGGAAAACCATAATTGGTAATCACTCACCAAAGATAATATATAATTTATCTAAGAGTTGGCTAGTCCGTAGCAAACGGCTTCGTAAAGACAAATCAAACCGTTGAAGTCGGTGGTTTGCTCAAAATCACATGGTTATCAGTGTACCATAGTTCTTACTTGAACCGAAACATTTGGCTACTCCGTAAGTAATGGCTTTTGGTAAAGAGATTCAAATCCATTAAGTTTTTTCAAAAGATTGCTAGGGACTAGCAATAGTTTAGTGTGGGGATTGATGAGTGTGTAAATACTCATCATTTTTGGTCAACTGAATCGCAAAACATTTAAAATGCTCGTAAATGCATCAAAATATCGAAAATATCTCAAAATTGCATTTTATATGTTTCGGATGCAAAATGTTTAAAATCGATGAAAATGAGCTAAGTTTGCATAATTGGCGCTTCAGTCCCCAAGTTTCAAAAGTTGTCGAAATAGTCCCCGAGCACTTATTTCAAAAGAAAAGTCACCAAAGGTCCTTTTAAAATCATAAGTTGTCAAAATTAGTCCTTTGGTGAAAATGTCAAAAGTTTTGAGAAATTACAAGTTTGGTCCTTCAAGTTTCAAAATTGGCAAAATAGTCCTTGAAGTTTGAAAATGTCCATTATGGTCCTTGTACTATTGAAACTTGTCATTTTGGTCCCTTGAAACAACTTCGAAATTGGCGACTTTGGTCCTTGGTCTTTCGAAATTGCAAAATTGGTCCTTGATTATTAATAACCAAAATTGACCCTTGACCTTATCAAAACCATTTGGACCCCCGCCAAACCCCTTTGACCCCTACCTTTTGACCCCTTCCATAATAATACCCCCGGTCAAACACGGTCAAACAAACCCACCCTTTCCTCCAAAGTTTCTTCTTCCTCACCGCTCCGCCGCAACACTCAACCTCACCATCCCTCCACTCATCTCTCACCACTCCTTATCCCTCCACCTCAACAACCATCCAAGAAACATTTAATGCCTCCTCCCCTTGCACTCAACCCCACCGGCATAAAACCATTTTGGCGCCAAAAGTGATCAAATGGCCAATAATAACTCAAGTCATCCAATGGTCCCAAATGCAAGTGGGAAATGCTCGAGGAGAGAGAGAAGTCTTTTGTGTATAAATAGAGGAAGAAGAAGCAAGAGAAAGAGTAGTACTTAGTTTTAAATTTTCATGTATGTCGCTTTTAATATAAATGTTTTAGTTTAAGTTTAAAATTGTAATCTTTTGTTTCTATGTACTAAACTCAAGTTATTTTATCATTGTAATCCATTTTCAAGTATCAATTCAAAGTTTTATCTAAGTTTCATGTTTTATGTTCATCGTTTAAAAATTCGGTTTCATGCTCTTATATTCAAGCTTCTAGTAGCTTATTTTAAGTTCAAATAAGCTTATTTAAGCTACTTATAGCTTTTGGTAAGCTTATACAATCAAGTTTCAAGCAACTTTGTATTTGGTCAACAAAAGTCAAACAAGCATCATTTGGAAATGGAAATGGAATTGGGTTGATGCAGAGCTTGGATTTGGGTTGGATTATTTAGGTTAGTAGGTTTGTTTAGAATAGGTTAGTGGGACTTGTGTTCTTGAGCTATCTATACTTTGTTGTTCATTATGTAAGTTTATTTTGCAGTATCTTGTTCTTGTTGATTTGTGGTTAGGATTAGTTTAAATCTGCTTATTTAAGTTGTAATTAGGTTAACTTGATTAGTTTAAGCATTAGTTTAAGCTAGTTAAGTAGTTAGCTTAGTTTAATTTGCAAATCAATGATTTAAGTAGTGTTTGGATCGCTTAGCATTGTTTGAGTTTGAGGTTGGTTTGTGGTTAGATTTGTTGTTTTAGTCTTATTTAGGTCAATTGAACTCATTCTAGTCATAATATTGCACCTTAGAACTCTAAAAGTCAAAATCACCTTTAAATCGTCCTAATTTCATATCTGTTAGAATTTTTAAAATCAAAAGCTTGATTTGTGTTCAGAATTCATAGAGAGTAGCTTAATATAGCTTATAATAGCTTAAAACATCATAATCAGTCCATAAATTAGCATCAAAACTCACAAAAGTCAAACTTTTCAAAACGCTTCAAAAGTCAAAAAGTTGAAAATCTCGGCCACCCAACTTGGGTGATTTTTCATGGATTCAATTTTGGGTCAAATCAAGTGAAATTTTGGGTTTTAAAACTTCAATTGGTCTAGTTTCTTAAATGATTTTTGTTGAATTTTAGTAATTTTTTACAAGCTCCAAATAAGCTTGTCAATTTGGTCTTAAGTCCTCTGTGCACACACTCAAGTATACCGAGTGCAAGTGTGTTTTTTGCAGAGCTTGTCAAAAGCTCATTTGAGCTCATCTTGTGCTCATTTTTGGTTTTTAAGTAGCTAGCCGTGTCTCTTTAGGTTCCAACATCCGGTTTTGAGTTTCACTTATTGAGTAGCTTATTTTCAAGCTACAAAGTAGTAGCCCCAAAACTGCTTTTAGCACTTAATTTCAAATCATCAAATCTGTAGTTTGCACTTTAGAGGTTTAGGATAGTTGTAATTAGTTGCTTTTGAGTAGTTTTAGCATATATTATAGCTTCGTGATCATTTGGTGCTCATTTGGTACCTTTAGCTTATTTTGAGTGCTTATTTATAAGCACTTTCACCGCAGCTCCATATTCTCACACATAAGCTAATGTTTTTATATTTTTCTTAGATTTAGAATATTATTTTAGACTTTTCTTGAATTTTTCATATTTTTCTAGTTCTGCTTGCTATTTTTCTTCATTTAAAACAGCTTTTAAGCCTTTTAATTAGCTTTTAATACAATTAAATCGTAAAAACTTCAAAAAATAAGTTTTCATTTTTCCTAGGTTAAGATAAATATAAAAGCAAAAAATAATTTTTCCAGATTTTTCTTAGTTAAATTTGTAATTTTAGCAATTTAAGTAGTTTCAAATAGTTTTTAATTCATAGAAAATAGAAAATAATCGTAAAAATACAAAATTAGTTTTGAAAATTCTCTTTAGTTATTTTAGATTTTTCTAAGTCATAATTTCATTTTTCTAGCTTTATTTCATATTTTCTTGTATTTTAGGGTATTATTAAATAAGTAAAAATAGTTTTTAATTAATAATAATTAAATAAATAGTCATAAAAATAATTTTCTTTTTCTAAAAATTTTCTCTTATCATTAGGTTTGTAAAATGTCATTTTATATTTTTAGGATTAATATTGTTTCAGTTTCACATTTTCTTTTGTACGTTACGTAGTTTTTAATTTAATTTTATAAAAGAAAATCAAAACATCATTTTAAAAATAGTGATAGCGTTTATTTAATATAATTTATCTTTTTAATTTTCTTTAATTTGCATTTAAGCCCCTGTAATTTATAAACTTTTTCTTTAGGTATAATCATAATCAATCATAACCTTTTCCGCTCAAATTCTCTCGATCACTATTCGTTTGATTATTCATCGCACGTACTCGTTGGGACTTAACGACTGGGAAACACTATACCTCTCGATCTTCATTGCATTTGGTGTCCGAACTGCTTGAAGTTTATTACGGTTGACCATTCACAAGTGGTCACTTGTGTGATAAAACTTGACGGTGTGTGAGTCTATAGCTCGCACTACAAACATAATGTGTTCAACCATAAAAAAACTCTATGAATTTCACTCAACCTTTGTGTTGTGCTTTAAGCATGTATTTCGGGTCCATATTATGCAGTCTCGCACGGAGGAGCACGGATACTCAAGAAGGCTATAAATTTTATTATCATTCGAAAACCAATTTAATGTATTTTTGTAAACTTTGAACCATTTGGGACCTCATTTTTGTAAACTCTGATATTTATATAAATCGAATGATAAATCTTTTAAAACGACTCCATTAGAGTTCGTTTTCTATTGTTATGACAGTTGTGCCATGAAGTAACACCTAGTTTGAATTCCGCTGCGTATCACGAAATTGGGGGTGTTACATTAATAACCGGCTGCAACATTACGACCGCATGTTTGTATCGTACATTACCGTATGTTTAACCCAATATTTAACCCAATATTGCATCAAAAAGTTAAAACACGAAAGTTGTCCGGAACGATGTTTTCCTTCAATAACAGAGAAGCTCGGACCTTGAAAACGCTTAAATAGGCCATTATCTTTCAAAACCGAATCGCCTATATATAGTTTCACAACTATACTTTTGTCATAACTAAAAGGCAAACCAAGAGGCCTAATGGCCTTAAGCGAGACCACGCCACGGCTAAGGCCAAGGCTGAGTCTCAAGACCATGGTAGCCTAGAACAAAGCCACGGCAAGGCCATGGCTAAAGCCTCGAGGTTTCCTAAGCCGAGACCGTAAACCAAAGGCCTTAGCCTTGACAAACCTAAACGTATACAATACAATTTGGATCTACTCCCTCGATAAACCAAGAAACTATACTTGTAATAACCAACTTTACAATTTATAAAACTTGTAAACTTTTCTTTAAACACTTGTGACATAAATTATAACGATACTTGTGATAACCATTATGATTTCCTAATCATAACCAAACAACCTTGTAACTTGTGTTTACAAACCATATGACACTTATGATATATAAACAAAACATATGTTTTATCTACTAAGTGCTACAAAACTAAGGAGCTTCATGTGAGGGGTTTCATTTGAGTAAAACGTGTCGACGAGTTCTTGGATTCTGATTTAAAGTGTCCTAGCTCCTCGACGTTTACTACATGACCTCTGAATTGTGATGGCCCGAGCGGTAGTACGATATGTATAAACTAAACTCGCTTTCACAACTAGACCATTTCTATAAAACGACATACACTAAAACCATGTACTACATCATGATCAACATAGAGACATATATAGGTTTGTTATTTCTTTCGCATCATTATTTCAAACCTAAGTCGCAACATCCTATTCTAGGTTGCTCAGAGAAGTTCTCACGGCATATCCATCATTCTCATTATACATTTGATATCATTTACTCGAGGTGAGTTCATAGCCCCACTTTCTATTACTTAATTGTTTTACAAACCCTTGGGGAAATACATGCTTTATTTTTAAACCGAACACATTGCTTTGAAAGCGTATGCTTATACGAATGTATTATGTGCACTAAGTACCACTATTGCCAAACTTAAGTCCCTATTATCATGAACCATTAATCACTTGCGAGTGAACGCGAATAATGTGGATAGATCTATCGGGATTGACGAATCCCGTTTGTTTGACCAAGTCCGGTAAGCAAACGCACTCTATTTGAAGAACGGGTTATTAGACAAAAAAGTTACTAAAGTTTGCGAAAAAGTTCACCTAAGTTACTATTGTTTTTTTGGTTACAAAGAGGTAACTTAAGTAAACGGGTTTGTCATTTGGGTTACTCAAAGATTAAAAATGTTACATAAATATTCTTTGCGAGGTGGGCAACCGGTGATTACGGTTCCCTTGTCCACGTCGGCACCATAGTTTAAAATGTTACAAGAAAGTTACTATAGTTTACGGGTTTATGAAATAGGTTATTGAACCTTAACAAAAAGTAACTATGTTTTTTTTTTTTTTTTTTTTTTTCTTTTTTTTATTTTTACATTTTCTCCTTCTCATATCTTTGTATATTTTCGTACATTTCTATCCGTTTTATCGTTTATGAATGTTTTCTCTCTTGTCGTACTTTCTTTACATTGTTTTACGTTTATGCACGTTTTCTCTCTTGTCGTATGTTTTCTCCGGTTTAAATGCTTTTGTCCATTTTTGCACGTTTCATCTATTTTCGCTTATTTTCATACGTTTTCATAGGTTTTCATAATTTTTTATTACATTTGTGTGCGCATTTATATGCTTGTATACGTTTCTTCGTCTTTTACGTTTTCATACTAGTTTTATGTTTTTCTACACCTTTGTATATTTTATACGCTTGTATGTTTTATACGTATGTAAAATGTATATAAAACGTGTATAAAAGTGTATAAATTTTGTGTGGCGTGTAAAATAAACAAAATCGTATGAAAGCGGAAAAACGTAAGAAAAGCGAGTAAAAAGTGTCGAAAACGAAAAAGTAAGAAAAGCGAGATAAAAGCGTAAGAAAAACATACGAAACGTAATAAAGCGGGCGAAAAGGTATAACACGGACAAAACATATAAAAGCGGAAAACGGACAAAACGTAAGAAAATGGACAAAAGCGTATGAAAATGGAAAAACGTAAGAAAACGGACAAAGCGTAAGAAAACGGATGAGAGTGCAAGAAAATATGCGAAACGATAAAACGAGCGAAAACGATATAAAACGTATGAAACGGAAAACCCATAAAAAGGGTCAAAAACGTAAGAAAAGCGGACAAAAATGTATGAAAACCAAATTTCGAGTTAAGTATAAGCGGTCGTTAGGATAAAGGACTAACGGTGCAAACGTTTTTTGCAAATGGCAGTTAGTGACGGAAAAAACTAACGACGCTTAGTCCGAGGGACCATTTTGAAATTAACGAAGAAAAAACCTATAGTAGAAGGTTAAAACATATAGAGTAACTTATATAACCGGTGACCAAACTTAAGTAACCTCTTTGTAACCAAAAAAACAATAGTAATTAGGTGAACTTTTTCGCAAACTTTAGTAACATGTTTGTCTAATAACCCTTGAAGAACCATAGGTTAATTGGCAAATTACCTATTAGGGTAACTGTTTGACCAATACCTGGCAAACTATTATATCAATTTCTATTAGGGCAACTGTTTGACCAAGACCTGGCAAACTATTATATCAATTTCTATTAGAACAACTCATTAATTGGCAAATTACCTATTAGGCAACTGTTTGACCAAGACACTGGCAAACGCACTCTATTTGAAGAACAAGTTGTTAACGTTTTCGGTATCATGAGCTTAGTGCAATAATATCTGTTTTGTTTTCAAACCATTGGTGTGAGTCTATAGCTCGCACTACAAACATAATGTGTTCAACCATCAAACAAACTCTATGAATTTCACTCAACCTTTGTGTTGACAGTTTTAAGCATGTATTTCAGGTCCATATTGTACGAGGCTGGCACGGAGGAGCACGGATACTCAAGAAGGCTATAAATTTTATTATCATTCGAAAACCAATTTAATGTATTTTTGTAAACTTTGAACCATTTGGGACCTCATTTTTGTAAACTCTGATATTTATATAAATCGAATGATAAATCTTTTAAAACGACTCCATTAGAGTTCGTTTTCTATTGTTATGACAATTGTGCCATGAAGTAACACCCAGTTTGAATTCAGCTGCGTATCACGAAGTTGGGGGTGTTACATTAATAACTGGCTGCAACATTACGACCGCATGTTTGTGTCGTACATTACCGATCAATATCGCAGCTTCGGCCAGACAACAACATGTAGAGTTGAGGGTCAACACGCGTTGTTGAAGTTATACTTGGGCTCCACACAGTCTAGCTTAGACACGTTGTTGTGTTCGGTCGACAAGATTATAGTTGCGCAAGAAACTGCGATACGAGACTCTTTGTAACACCCCAACCCGACAAGGGTAAAGATATCGCAAATACGGTTTCATATCAGAACTTTAAATACTATACAATAGCGAAAGCCTTTACAAAATATTCAAAAAGAAAACATAAATAGCTAAACTTCAAAATAAATCTAAGATCCCTATGGTCAAATCTTGCTCTTGTCTCTACTCTCAACCCGGATCGGCTATCCCATAAGCTCATCTTGAATGCTTAATACCGCCGCAGAGAAAGAAAGTGCGGTGAGCTTACAAAGCCCGGTGAATGGATATAACGAAACAAAACTAAACAAAAGCGTAAATACTGAATTGAACAAAGAAGCGAATAACAAAATCGTGGCGGAGCGAGAATAACGAATCATTGAGGATTCGCGAAACACAATTGCGTAATCCGGAAAACAATTAGCAATCAAGGACAAACACATAGCACATTGAAGACTCCAACGCAAACACATCAAAATAACCCGACACTTAACAAATCAAGAAGAAATAGATTACATATAAACCAAACGAAAAGTCTAAGGCTAACGGAAACACTTTCTAGAAAATAAACATGGCATTCATACAAATCAATTAATCTACATTAACATACTTAACTCAATATTGCAGCAGCGGAAATAGCCGTCAACACATAGTAGTCCCACATACCAATGAGAACACCTTACAAAAACTATAATTAAATGAACTAGAAGCATAACATAGCGAGATAGTAAGTTAACAGCCGGACATTATAAATTAAACCATTTTCCCGGATCAAACTTTAGTATAAGCGAAATTTAAACATGGCGGTCACACATACAGACGTAAAACACAGTAGATAAACTATAACTCAATAGACAAGGACATAACACGACCATTAGCAATTATCGAACATAAATCACATGCTAAACCGGTTCTCGATCAAATCCTAACATCAGCAAAGTTTTAACATAGCATATCAAACATAAGCAGATAGATACCCTAACGTATAGACAAAGTTCATAAAATAACTGAACCATCATACATACTAAACTTCCAAAACACTCAATTGTACACTAGCTCATTCATCTCACAAATCAACGAATTTCACATAACGATAAACTAACATAACATCAGATGACAGCCTGCGAAATATATTTAAACATGTTAATCATTTCCTAGCATAGTAGACAGTAGTCACATAAACATACAAAAGCATAAACACCTATTAACAACATATAATAAGCCGAGCACATAATTATTAACACTTGAACATACCGAATCATAATCGAATACTTAACATAGAAATAACGAGATAAAGATTTAGTTAACTACCACGAGCCCGGACATATCATATCAAAACATCGTAACTATATAGAAATAATCTTAGAAAATAATTTAGAGTAGCTAGCTCCCGGAAGTTTTATGAAGACAGCGTGTGCACCGACATCATTCACCTATAATAAATCATATCGGATATGAGATCGGATCTAGGATGCATCCATACGCCCACAAACATATATTGATAATATAATATAACTTGAGCTCATAACAAATAATAGATAAGGGACGGGCGAACTTCACTCTCGCCCTAGAGTCATGTCAATGGTGCATCAACGACACGGACATGGAACCCCATGACTAGTTATTATTTTGGCTCGGTGTCAAACTAACTTAGGTCAAACAAATTGTCATAAATGACATAGATCATAATCAACACAAGGTCACAGATAACATATCAAATAGTTCATATAAGGTTTATATTCAAATATTCAGGAGTAGAAGTTTATATCACAATCACAAATCATACATTCATATCTAGAAGTTCATAATCAAATATTCATAATCAAACATAGCAAGGTTCAATAAATGTGCATATCAAAGTCTTCCTAACATACAGTTCAAATCAAATATTGCATGGTTCAATAAAACCTAAGTTCAGATAAGCAACAGGTCAAACAATCAGGAAGGGTTCATAGCAATGGCATCGGAAACCCTAATAAGTAAAATAGGAAAGCTAACGAAAAGAACGTCATAAGGAACCTTTACTGAAAAGGTCAGAATATCTGTACCTTAAAGCAAATGAGAGAAAAGCAAACGAATGAGTGAATCACGAAGATGTAACATCGCGTCTCCTCCAACGAATCTACACGGAGTATGATTTGTTTAATACTTATTAGCATCATTAAAGTTATAACGGATTAATCACATTAAAATTCTTAGATTTATAAGTATATTCTCATTTTATAAGCTTCTTATGCATTTGTAAGTGTGTTACCTATTGATATCATATTTTATCTTTCAGTTTCTATAACTCATATTCGGACCAGACTTTAGCGATTTTTATAAAATACTTACTTGGCTCAAATGAAATCAAGAAAAATCCCAGGGTTTCCCATATGAGTTAAAAGACTCTCCAAAAATTGGTGGGTTTTATCTCTATGCCAAATGGCCTATGGAAAATCACAAGTCCAGACCTGTCCAGAAAGTGATCAGAAAATACACCTTAAAAGTTTACGCTTATTGGACCTGTTTAGACACCTTGGAAAAATCCCCAGAACTCCCAGAAATTCATTTATGTCATAAATATCACTCCTTTAAAAGGAGAGCTCCCAATTTTTTATGGTTTGAAAATGAAAAATCAAACAATACAACTAAATTTCAAACCCGTTTTCTCAGCTTTGACACTTGATTTTGTAAAATTCAAAAATACGACTTAGACAACTCCAAATCCGACCAAACCACTTGGAAAACTTAACTAAGACATAAAATAAACTTTTCCCACAAAAACCCAGATTATTTCTGTAACACCCCAACCCGACAAGGGTAGAAGTGTCACATTTTGGTGTCATATCAGAACATACAATAAAAAATATTTGCAAACGAAGACCTTAAAATGCAGTATCAAATCATATGAACAGTTGACTGACAAGGAAATACAATATCCAAAATGAAAAGAAAATCTCCAAAACGAAAGCCCATCAAAATAAGTCCAAGATAATAAGGTAACTATGGTTGGTCCACTCAGATAATCCAACTATCAGCCTATCAAAGCCCATCTTCAAACCTAAAACCTGCCGCAGGAAAAGAAATGCGGCTGAGCTTAAAAAGCCCAGTGAACAGATATAACAACACGAAAGCTAAGTAAAATCAGAAATGCAAAATGAAATGAAGGAAACGGATAACAAAGTCGCGGTGAAATGAGAACAATGAGTCAATGAGGATCTGCAGAACACAATTATCTGAGATATCCAAAAGCGAGCAGATAACAAAGAGAGCGAAGCAAAGCAAAGCATCGATGACATATAAACAAGCACATACAAACCGGACATACAGAATCAAACATAAGCAAGCATAGCAGCATCGCATCCACACAACATATATGTCATACAATCAATTCAGAAATCGGAAGACATACAAGCCAAACAGATATCTACAGAAAGCGGAAGCAATTAATTAATAAGTGAGCATGGCAATTCACACAGGTCAAAACCCTTAGTTGAAAACATAACCAAGATCATAACAATGAAGTACTAACAAAGAATCAACATATGGCAGTCACACGTAATAAGTAGGAATACAGTATAAACGATAGAATTAAATGAATTAAAGACATAGCGGGGTAATTAAACAAGTTAACAAGCCAGACGCCATAAGTTGAACCATTTACCCAATCAAACCGTAGTATAAACAGAAATGCAAACATGGCAGTTCAACAACAAGTAGATAAGGACACCACGTATAATCATAGTCCACGAGATTAATCGAACGAGGTACAAAAGATAAACAGATCAACAATCGATTTCACACAAGCACGGTTACCAGACAAATCAAAGGATCACATAACAGTAAGATAGCATATCATCAGATGACAACAGGTAAATCTTATATTGCATACATACATATCATATAGAGTAATCGGTAGTCGTATAAACATGAATATCATAATCAATCCAATGACATATAATAACCCGGTGCGTGAATGGAACCATAGTCCGAAGTATGAGAATAAAAGTGTGACGAGATCAATGCAATGGAGTATCTATATCTTGGTAAAGTGAATCATATAAAGGGTACCGAGTAATGAATAAATGTCTGATTATGGTGCATTGGGGAATACGGAAGGTACAATATAAGTATATCAAAAGTGTAAGGGTTATCGAAATCTACCCGAGCCCGAAACATATCATATCATATCATATCATAAGTAGCCATTGTATTCGGAGGGTGACCTCGGAATACCATACATAATAGGATGGGAGACCTCGGTAACAAATGGAGTAGCTAGCTCCTGCATTGTGAAGACGCGGATTGCACCCGACATCATTCACCATATATATCTCCAAACAGATCAAATCCTCGAAACATATCATATCTAGGATGCATCCATACGCCCGGAAACATAGTGACCAAATCATATACATATAGTGAGCTCATAATCATATCATAATGGGGACGGTGTGGAACATCACTCAACCACACTAAAGTCATGACATTGGTGCATCAATGACACGGTCAGTTACCTTCGACTAGGAAACATATTTGGCTCGGGTATCGATCAAGGGTCAAAGCATATTCATATCATACGGGTTCATATCAAAGTTCATAAGTCAAAGGTGCATATCAGATTTCCATAACATAAATTCATAATCAGAGGTTCATAATCAGGTGGTTCATAATCATAAGGTTTATAACCAGAAGTTCATAATCATAACAAATGAATATCATAGCGAACAGAATCATATCAAAGGATCATAGCATAAGGAAATCATAGCAAAGGAATATCATAAGTGAAGTAAAGTCAAGTATCGAAAAGTCATGAGAAATCCCTACTGAAAAGGGATAGAATATCTGTACCTCAAACCGTAAAGCAAATCTCCAGAACACACAAGTAAAAACGACGACTACTCCTTCCCCCGCGGATCTACACGAATGATGATCACTTAATATTTAGAAAGCTATTTCATAGTTTTAAGGTTCGTCGTCATTCATATTTCATAATTAAAGTTTCTTTCCATTTTAGTAACTTTCCAAATTTAGTACTAAGTATGCCGAACTAGTAGAATTAGTTTTACAAATGCTAATTAAATAAATTATGGTCTAATAAAATTAATTATCATGGTTCAGAGTTTAAAATATAAATAATCCAAACTTAGGGTTTAAAGTGTAACTTATCAAAGTTCAGGGTTTATTGCGACAAGTAATTAAACTTAAGGACTTAATATTATCATTATGATAGTTTAAGGTTTTAATATGTCAATTCGTAATTCCAAAGACTGCATGTGACACATCCTAAAGACGAGGGTTAAAAGTGAAATATCTTAAATATAACATATGATTTTCAATGCTACTGAATTTAAAACGTTTTCATAGTTTTTTTTTTCATCTTCATGTTCGGTCCAAGTTCATGCTCGATTCATGGTCCTTAATATTAATATTTACGGCTAAGTAGGCGTGTGATGAGTGCTTATTCACTCATCATTTTTGGTCAATCTGGTGCAAAACATCTAAAACACTCAAAATGCATCAAAATACCGAAAATATCTCAAAATTGTGTTTTATATGTTTCGGATGCAAAATTATCAAAAACAAATGAAAACGAACAAAGTTTGCATAATTGGCGAGTTCAGGTCCCCAACTTTTAAAAATAGCAACTTTAGTCCCGGAATTTTAAAGATTGACTGAATTTACCTGGACAATTTAAATTGGAAAATAATATCTTTTAGTCCTTTGGTAATTCTAATCATCATTTTGGTCTTTATAAGAATTTATGGAAAATTACAATTTAGGTCCTTGAGTTTAAAAATGACATTTGGTCCCTACATTATTTGAGTTTTACAAGTTTGGACCTTGGATTACATTTTGAAATTCATGAGTGGTCCTGGATTTTGGATTTTACACCTTTGGTCCCTAAAATACAATTTGGATCAAATTCTAATCCTAAGTCCTAATAACTACCCCAAGCCCAACCCAACCAACCCAACTCCTCTAACCTCGACCGGTCAAAGCAATAACAAAACCCAACCCGTTACCTCTTTCTTCTTCCCATTTTTCCCCCCAAGAAACCACGCACCTCTCCTCCTTTTGCCACCCCACAAACCCTACTCTTCTTTCTTTGCTTCCCAAAACACTCGACTGCAGTGATCCTTTTACCCAACTACACCTCAACCCAAAACCCACCTTCATCTCTTTACCTGGGTTTACCCAAATCCCAAACCCACTACCAATTTCCACCTTCTTCCCAAATACCATTCAAGAATCCATGGGCATAAAGCCTCGACCAATGGCTCGGATGTAATCTCAGTGTACCTACTTAATCAAGGGTGGGATCAACTTCAAGAACAAAGTTGGAACCTTGGTCGTTTTCACTCACAAAACAAGCACAACACAAGAGATGAAGAGTTGAAGACCTTGGATAAGTAGTATAAATAGATGTTGTATGCCAGTTATAATGGCAACCCCTAGTTTTTCTTTAAAAATTTTAGTTTTCTTGTATCTTAGTTTTATTGTAATTTCTTTTAATCAATGAAAGTACTCTTTTTAGTTTCATGTTTTGTTAAATGCTTATCTTAGTTTACTAAAAGGTTGTTAAAAGACTTTTAGATCAATCTTTGGAAAATAGTAGCTTGAGTCTTTGCAAAATGGGGTGTTTGTTTATGTGTTTAAGTTGTTAAAAGGGTAGTGTTACCCGTTTGACTTATTGAGTCAAACCCTCTTCAACAAGTTCAAGCTAGTGTAATTGTTTAGAATCTGTTAATCGGTTTGCAAAAGCTTGGATAACAAAAAATGGTCATTTTCGTCTTGTTCGAAGCAGCATAATACAAAGAAAGATTCTTGTACGATTTGGCCACTTTTTCTAGTATAATTGGTCTTAAAAGTGTGTCAAGTTGGTTTTATCCATCCTTGAATGCCAAACTCACTTTAGTTTTATTTTTGTGCTTAAAATTGACCTTTAGCGTAGTTAGAATCAATTTGTAAAGCGGTCCGGTTGCAACATTTCTTTATGCGTGCTTGACCAAAACAACCACAGATAGTGATCTTGGCTTATTTTGAAGTCATAATGACTTCTTGTTGTCCCCACAGCTTATTTTGATAACCCACTATGCTAACTTGATTCTTGTAGCTTGTCCTTGGTTGAAGTCCACCGCTTAGCTTAAAATAAGCTCAAAGAAGCCACCTAAAATTTTTTCACTGCATTCTCGAGAAAACATGTTAGTTTACTTTCACAAGAGCTTATCGTTAGCTACTTTAACTTATTTAGAAAAGTTATGAGTAATTTTTTTAGGGTAGGTACTTAGTATGCGACTTATTTTATTCCCTTTAGAGCTTATTCCTTAGTTGCTTGCTTTCCATTTGCTTATCTCCCTTTTATTGTTTAGGATTCCCCTAGTTTAAGCTCATTTGCCAAGTGATTTTCCCTTCGCCCATCTTTAGTGTAATTTTGGATTCCTTGGCTTAAATTTATAGCTAAAAGTGTAGTGTTGGTAGCCTTTTCATTTAAAAGATCTTCTTGGTATAAGTTTAAGACCGGGTTTTGTATAAAGGAGTGTTTGGTTGTTTGCTAAAAGGGATGTTTGCTCACCGTCTCAAATCGAAAATAATAAGCGATCTAAAGCGCTTGTTGCTAAGCTTTTGAAAAGTTGGTTTCATTAAAATAGCTTATTTTCATTGCACCTTTAAGATTTGAAAAGAAAATTGAAGAAAAAATGTTTTGCAAAAATTGGCATGGTGGGACTCGAACCCACGCCACCCAACTCACACAAATCACTCTTACCATCTGCGCCTTAGGACTTGTCTCACAAGTTTTCTCAAACAAACCTTTTAAGGCATTTTGGCGGTTTAAGGCATAAGCACTTATTGGCTTAATTTCGCTTATTTTCTCAACGACCACCAAGTTTCTCAATTTTCTTAGGACTAGTATGGTTAAAGTAATTTACGTGAATTTTTGATTTTCAAAATAGTTTAGTATTTTAATTAATTAATTAGTGTTAAATAGTTTTTAATTAGTAGTAATTATTTTAAAAGTCGAAAAATTCCCGACTTCTTTCTAAAATTATTTTTAGTCAAATAGAGCGACGAAAATTGATTTCACACCGTAGCCTTAAATTGCAAAACTTTTACGTTTATGGCTCGGGTGGTTCTTGCGTTTACGTTTTTAGATTTTGCACCCTAGGACTTAGTGTAGCTTTGTTTTATCATTTCTTAGGCTTAGTGATAGTTTATTTTTAGTTTATTAGGGTTCCTTGCCTTAATTACCTTCCGTTCATTAAATTGTAGAATACGTAATCAAATCGAATCATTAAAATCCAATTCAAGTTCAAATCACGAAACTCAACGAATCCTTCCATTCACACCTCGTTGGGACACGACCGGAAATCACCTTTCCGGTATCACTTTATCACACCGTGAGATTTGATCGTTGACCTTTTTCCTAAAGGGTTAATTGTGTCGACTTTTACGGTTAATTTGATATATATTGATATTGTGTTTTCACCACTCACTTCACAACGAATCAAATTTTGGCGCCGCTGCCGGGAGGTGTGTTGCGACAATATCGTGAAGTTTTGCGATTAGTGACTTGAAGAACCTTCCTCGTGAAGTTATTGTTTTATAAAAATACAAAAATACAAAAATATTTTCTTTTCTTTGTATATATATGTAAAAGATTAAAAATACAAAAGATTTTCCTTGTTGTTTTAAATAAATAGAAGACACAATCAATATAACATTCTTAATCGAGGTGTTATCATTATAAGTTCCCGAACTAAAGATTTAAAACTTGCCTTTGTGTCGCTCGTGTTTTGGTTTACTTTTATCGGTTTAACAAAGCGTGTGAGGGTATAAGGGCGGCGACATTAAATTGTGGCCGAAAAGAGACGGGTTTTAATAAGCTTCACACGACCTACAAAGTCTCTCCGCTCCTTTGTGCGTTTTACTTATAGAAGTGATCATTTCACGTGGGATTATTGGTTTAAGTTCATTGTTGTTTTGCCTCGGTCTTGTTTTAATTGAAAGTGTTGTTTTGGAAGTGCATGCGACTCGCTTCATAAGCTCGTGAGACGTAACCGTAACCAAGCAAGCGTATCGAGATCGTCTTGTCGAACAAATCACAATGACACATAACCTAGGGAACGAACCTCAAGTCCAACAACTGGTCCACAAAATCAAGCTCCCGATCTCCGAACGATGGAGGAGCTTTGCCAACCCACGATGGATGGACGGGCGGTCCAATGCCCGGTCAACATCGAGGTTACGGATTTTGGACTTAAGCATCACATGATTCAACAAGTCCAAAGTTTTTCCAATTTCACGGATCACGGGTGATGATGCCAACAAGCATCTCGACAAATTTCTCACCGTCACCCAAAGTATGAAGCAAAATGGGGTCACCGATGGCGCCTTCGCTATATCTCTTTCCATATTCCTTGACGCTTCATGCCACCGCATGGTTGGATCGTCTTCCAAAGAACTCAATCCACGTTTCGATGAAATGATCTCCAAATTCTTGGCGAAATACTTTCCACCGTCGATGGTGGCGAAACTACGGAATGAAATCGATAATTTTCGGTGACATCCCGATGAGTCCTTATTTGAGGCATGGGAGCGCTATAAGCTTTCGATTGATCGATGTCCGAACCACAATATGTTGCTTGTCACCCAAATAGATCGTTCTATAACGGGTTAACATTGAGACATCGTGACACAATCAATCTCTGCGGTGGTACCTTTATGAAAAGGCGACCGAAGAGTGCTATGATCTCATTGAAAACATGACCGCCCACCACAATTATTGGGATTCCTCGGTAGAGGAGTGAGTCAAGGAGATCTACCACCCTTCCATCTTCGGAATACACGACTCTAACCAAAAGATTGAAGAAATATCCATTCGCCGTACTTAAAATGAGTCAAAATAATAACAATCAACAAGTGAATGTCGTAAACAAGAGTTGTGAAACTTGTGGTGGTCCACACCCTTATTTTGAGTGCCCGACCTCGGTGGCTTCACTCAAGAGAGCGTTTATGCCGCTTCGGTTCCTACAACACGGAGGTAATTCCTACCAACATGAGGGACCGAAACCTTCTCATTATCGTTCTAACAATTTCCTTGGACCACCCGGGTTTAATCAAAATAAGAACAATCAAAATGTGAAAATAGAAATAATCGGTTCAATCAAAATCGTGGTCGAATCGAATTTTCAAAATCAAAATCAAGGTTTTCAAAATCAAGGAAATTTCAATCAAAACCGATTCCAAGCTCCTCAACAAAATGTGCATGCCCAACCTCCTCAAGCTTCCATTGACATTGCTAATTACATCAAAAGCAATGAAGCTAAGATGGTGTCCATGCAAAATCAAATTACCACTTTGAAGAATGATTTCACTTCCGAGCTTAGAGCTACTAGTAACAAGATTGATCAATCTCATAGCAAGATTGAAAGCATGATTGCTAGTCTCATGAGTCAAAAGAATCAAGCTTCAACTTCGGGTGCTCTTCCAAGTAATACCATTCCCAACCCAAAAGGTGAATTGAATGCTATTGCCACCAAGTGGTAAGTCCTATGAGGACCCTCGATGCCTAATCCTTCTCCGGTGAGGGATGTGGAGCGAGAAACCGAGGTATCAAAGGACAAGGTGCATAACTCAAGCCCACGAAGTACCGCGACAAGTCCAATCTCCGGTGATCTTACCTCCAATTCCGAACCCGTTGTTCGATGACCATTCCTAAGCCTTCACTTCCTTATCCTTCAAGGCTTAATGACCAAAACTCACGATAAAACTAGTCAACAAATGGAAGCTTATCCAAATCTTTCAAGAATCAAAAATTTGTTGAATAACAAAGAAAAGATTTCCGAAATGCTTCTTTGAACGAAAATTGTTCGGCGGTTATCCTTAAAAAGCTTCCCGAAAAGTTAGGAGACCCCGAAAAATTTCTCATCCCATGCGATTTTCAAGGCATAGTTCAATGCTCCGCTTTGGCCGATCTTGGCGCTAGCATTAACTTGATGCCACACTCCATGTGGAAAAAGATTTCCTTACCTCCGCTTACACCTACATGTATGATCCTCGAGCTTGCGGACCGTACAAGTTCTCGTCCGCTTGGTATAGCCGAGGATGTATTTGTGAAAGTAGGCAAGTTTCATTTCCCGCCGACTTTGTTGTTGTCGAATTTGATGCCGATCCCGAGTACCCTCATCCTGGGAGGTGCTTCTTGAAAGCGGGTCGGGCATTGATCGGCGTTGATGAAGGGAAATCACTTTGGGTAAACAAGGAAGCCGTTACTTTCAATCTCAATCAAGTTACGAAATACTCCCCAATTATGGAGACAATTCCGTCAACAAAATTGATGTCCTTGACATTGTGTCGGAGGAGTATTCTCAAGAAATTCTTGGATTCTCGGTGGCAATCCCACTTTGGTTTATCCTATTGTTGCTCTCTCTTCCCTCCCTCACCCCGTTTGAGGAAGTGACTTTATTTTGGAAGAGATTGAAGCATACTTGGCTAGTGATTCCGTTCCATGGGAAATTGATCACGCCCCATCGACATTGAGGAGATATACTTCTCATCGAGAAGATGCTCAATGAAGATCCTTCATCACTCCTCCTCAAGAACTTCATAAAGAGGAAATCAAAGCGATTGAAAAATATAATGATCCTCCCAAGGTCGAACTTAAGGACTTACCACCTCATCTCGAGTATGCATATTTGGAGGATGACAATAAATCACCCGTCATCATTGCTAAAGACTTGAGTGAGGATGAAAATCCGCTCATAAAGGTTTTGAAGTCACAAGCGAGCCATCGCTTGGAACCTTCCGACATTAAGGGTATTGACCGAGATTTTGTACACACAAAATTCTCATGGAAGATGACTTCAAACCGCGGTTCAACACCAAAGAAGGGTGAATCCTAAAATTCATGAGGTTATCAAAGCGGAAGTCATAAAACTTCGATGCGGATTGATTTACCCTATCTCGGATAGTCCTTGGTTTAGCCCGTTCATTGTGTGCCCAAAAGGTGGCATTACCGTTGTTGAAAATGATGAAAATGAGATGATTCCTACTCGATTGGTTACGGGATGGCGTGTTTGCATTGACTATCGAAAGTTAAATGAAGCCACCAGAAGACCACTTTCCATTACCCTTCATGGACCAAATGCTTGAGAGATTAGCGGAAATGAATACTATTGTTTTCTCGATGGTTTCTCGGGTTACTTCAAATTCCATTGACCCCAAGATCAAGAAAAGACCACATTCACATGTCCTTATGGGACATTTGCTTACCGACGCATGCCTTTTGGCTTGTGTAATGCTCGATACGTTCAAAGGTGTATGATGGCCATTTTCCATGACATGATCGAAAAGACTATGGAAGTCTTTATGGATGATTTTTCGGTCTTTGGGATTCTTTTCAACATGTCTCTCCCATTTGGACAAGATGCTTGAGCGTTGAAAATCTGAATCTTAGTCTAAATTGGGAGAAATGTCACTTTATGGTTAAGGAAGGAATTGTACTTGGCCACAAGATTTCTAAGAGCGGGATTGAGGTTGACAAAGCTAAAGTCGATGTCATTTCAAAATTACCTCCTCCCACAACCGTCAAAGGAGTTAGAAGTTTCCTTGGTCATGCCGGATTCTATCGTCGTTTCATTCAAGATTTTTCGAAGATATCCCGGCCTATGACCCGACTTCTTGAAAAAGACACTCCTTTCGTCTTCTCTAGTGAGTGCGTTGAAGCTTTTCAAACTCTTAAGAAGAAGCTCACGGAAGCACCAATTCTAGTTGCCCCCGATTGGGAATTACCATTTGAGCTTATGTGCGATGCAAGTGATTTCGCCATAGGTGCCGTTTTGGGCAACGAAAGTCAAAACATTTCCGACCTATACATTATGCTAGCAAAACTTTGACCAAGCTCAAGCACATTACACTACGACGGAGAAAGAATTACTAGCCGTGGTGTATGCTTTCGAAGTTTCGCCATACTTGATCTTGTCCAAAAGCATAGTGTATACGGATCACTCGGCTCTCAAATATCTCTTTGCTAAGCAAGATGCTAAGCGAGATTGCTCGATGGGTTCTCCTCCTACAAGAATTTGATATCATCATCCGTGATAAAAAGGAGCCGAGAACCTAGCGGCCGATCATCTCTCGTCTTGAAAATCCACATCAAGGTGTGCTCGAGAAAAGGAAATAAATGAAACGTTTCCTCTCGAGACTCTTAATGTGGTATCTCATCATGAAAATTGAGTACCCCTTGGTTTGCCGACTTTGCAAACTATCATGCGGGTAACTTTGTTGTGAAAGGATGTCGTCCCAACAAAGAACAAATTTTTCAAAGATGTTAAGCATTATTTCGGGACGACCCTACTTGTTTAAGGTTTGTGCGGATCAAGTCATCCGACGGTGTGTTCACGGCCAAGAAGCCGATGAAATTCTCAAGGCTTGTCATAATGGACCCACGGGGGGACATCATGGCCCTAACTACACCGCCAAGAAGGTGTTTGACTCCGGTTTCTATTGGCCCACGATTTACAAAGATGCCCATGACCTCGTCAAATCTTGCGACTCTTGCCAACGTCATAGCAACATCTCTAAAAGAGATGAAATGCCTCAAAATGCCATTCAAGTGTGCGAGATCTTTGACGTATGGGGCATTGACTTTATGGGTCCGTTCCGTCTTCTCGAGGAACAAGTATATACCGTGGCGGTCGATTACTTGTCTAAATGGGTGGAAGCGAAAGCGCCCCACCAACGATGCCCGAGTAGTTGTGAAGTTTCTAAAGTCTCTCTTTACCCGTTTGAACTCCCGTGCCATCATTAGTGATCGTGATGCACGCACTTTTGCAACGACCAATTCGCAAAAGTCATGCTTAAAGCACGGTGTCACTCACCGTCTTTCTACGCGTATCACCCACAAACTAGTGGGCAAGTGGAAGTTTCGAATCGTGGTTTGAAAAGAATTTTGAGAGGACCGTGGGTGAAAACCGTGCCTCTTGGTCGGACAAACTTGAAGATGCACTTTGGGCCTTCCGTATCGCTTTCAAAACACCCATCGGGTGTACTCCTTACAAGATTGTGTATGGAAAGGCGTGTCATCTCCGATCGAGCTCGAGCACAAAGCCTATTGGGCCTTGAAGCATGTTAATATTGACCTTAAGTCCGCGGGTGATCACCGGAAAGTTCAACTCAATGAATTAAATGAACTCCGTGATCAAGCCTACGAGAACTCGTTGATTTACAAGGAAAAGACAAAGAAGATCCACGACTCAAAGATTAAGAACCGCGTTTTCAACGTTGGTAACCGAGTCCTTCTTTTCAATTCTAGATTGAAAATATTCTCGGGGAAACTTAAGACCCGTTGGACCGGTCCATTCACCATTGCCAAAGTTTTTCCATATGGCACCGTCGAGTTATCTCAAACCGACGGACCAAACTTCAAAGTGAATGGACATAGATTGAAGCATTATTTTGGAGGGACATACCATCCTTGGTTGTCCGGATCTACAAACTTTCCCCATGAACCAATGAATGCGGGATCGAGTCAAGCTAGCGACTCGGGAATCAAAAACATAGCACACTACATGGGTTTTCACCCGTATTTCGACTTCTTTCTACTTTCTACCACCCTAGTGTGGGGAGTTGCCCATTGTTGTTTTAAGTTTAAAAAAAAAAAAAAAAAAAAAAAAACTCAAATAATGGCCGTAGTATTTCCTTTTACGTTCTATGTTTCGCATAACCGCGGTACTTTGAATATTGAGGGCAATATTCATTTCTAGTGTGGGGGAATTCTCACGAATTTTATCATGTAATTATACCACCCAATTCCCCATTTTGGCCAAATTTTTTTATGGTCATCATCCGCCATGTCTAACAAACAAAAGGATTGGCTAATCTAGAGCAAACGGCTCTTGGTAAAGATATCTCAAATCCGTTGACGACTTGCAATTTGCCCAAAATTGTATGGTGTTCACTCACCATATCTTTAATTAGTGAAGAGTTGGCTAGCCCGCAAGTTTATGGCTTGTGGTAAAGGCGGTTGGAAAACCATAATTGGTAATCGACTCACCAAAGATAATATTGATAATTTATCTAAGAGTTGGCTAGTCCGAAGCAAACGGCTCGGTAAAGACAAATCAAAACCGTTGAAAGTCGGTGATTTGCTCAAAATCATATGTGTTAGGAATTAGAAATTCTAGGTATTAAAGAGTCGGTCACCTCAAGTATATGTAATCGTTAGAAAGCTCGTAGTCGTAGTTCTTTTAAGTTAAGTAGTATTTAGTTAAGTAACACCATGGAGGACGGACGGTCTTTACCACTGTATGCACGATCCACGGCCAAGTGTGGCGATTTATGTAAGACTATAAATACTCTACCTCCCAAGGTAGAGTTGGAACTCATAATAATATCTTTCACTTTCTCTCACTAAGTTCCCTAAACCTCTAACTTTCTCTCTCTAGAATTCCATCTATACGCCACTTTGTGTTATGGTTTGATGTGTATGTGAAAACTAATATCCAACAATTGGTATCAAGAGCCATGGTTAGATCATATCTTACATATCTTTGGATTTCTAGTGGTTTTTAGGTGGTTTTGAGTTTTGAAAAAGTTTAGTGGTTTTTGCATCATTTGGGTGATTTCTAGTGTTAAAGTTTGGATTTTGATAGTACTTTTGTGTTTAGAATCATCACAAGTGTTTAGGTTTTGATTTGGTAAGCTTGAATCATCGTGGTTGGGTTGTTTTTGGATTGAAAAGTGATGTTTATGTGGTTTTTTCTTGCTAGCGACTTAACACACGAAACACTTTCTTCGTAGCGACTTGCTTTACAAATTTGTAGCGAGTTACAATTTTAGACCTAGCGACTTAGAACTAGCGACTTAAAGTACAAGTAGTGGACTTTCCACCACAGGTAGCGACTTGGAGGTAGCGACTTGGTTTGTAGCGAGTTGCTATTTAGCGACTTGTATCTTTAGCGACTTGTGTAGCGACTTGCTGCCAAAATTTTGCTAGCGACTTAATGCTTAGCGAGTTACTACTTAGCGACTTGAAATTGTTTAGCGACTTGGGACTTTAGCGACTTGGTGGTATAGCGAATTAGGTGTTAGCGACTTGGTGCTTAGCGACTTGGTTCAAGGGTTATAGCGACTTGGTTGATTTTTACGAAGAAGAGGTTTGACCAAAGTTGACTTTTTACGTCAAAACTTCAAACGGCCATAACTTTTGATCCGTAACTCCGTTTTCGTGAAATACACATCAAACGACGAGCAGCACTGAATATTGTGAGGTTTCACCACGATGTCGTGAAGCGAATTTTCGAGGCCCAAATCCTCCGAAAGGAAGTTATTGAGCTTTTAAGTTTTAGACCTAAAATTCTCCGTAAAAGCGTGCATCAACCAATCCAAATCTCAACCAATCAACATTTCACCTTTCCTACGAACAATCTAAAGTCCTATCACACAATCTTCTTTCATTGTATCATTCCATCGGTCATCTTAACACCTCTCTTGGTCAATGCTTAATGGTTTCGTCTTGATTTTAGTAAAATCCCATGAAAGATTCTATTTCTCGGTTTAAATCATAGGCGTGTAAAATCCGTGCATCCTTCCACATCATGTCTTACTCTCTTGACCCGATGATTTCGGAAGTGCTTAAAGCTGTATGATGTTGTGGACAACAATGATAATGTATGCTACCTTGAGCGATTAAAGATGATTGAATTAAGCAATGAGGATGTGAGATCTCCGTGTTCGAGAATCTAATGAGAGAGAATTGCACCGGTCAAGCTACGAGAATGCCATGCAAATGAAATTGAGCCCTATCGACTACTTCATACGCACCTCATTCATTTGTTATCCATAGCGGGGATCGAACATGTAGTGCTCTTTTCCGCGGGACTTACCTACATTGACAAGAAGCTTAATGTTGAACTTAGAGCATTTAAAGCTGCAACTTACCAATGAAGAAGTTCAAAAGGATGGTTCTAGTGCTCTTCAAGTAATCTACAAACAATTTGACCATTCATCGATGGGAATATTGATTCTGATCAACACTTGATTGGAATTTCCTTCAAAAACATCTTGGAATGGAAATTCGAGAATTCATTGAGACATTTATCCAACTCATGGATAATGTGAAAAAGTACATTGAGGAAGCGCACAAAAGGATGAAAAAAGTGAATGAGTGTCGAGTGCGGTTGAGAGATTGTTGTGATAAGTTGGGTAATGTATCGTGGAAGAATCGGGTGTTCTTGAATCGAGAATGTTAGAAAACAAATAATGATGAGTGGGACAATGCTAAAATAGAATCTTCATGCTTATGTTCACAAGAGAGAGAGGTGCACCACCACAACCCGTGCAAGCTAATGCAAAGGAACGCTCCATGGAAGCTTGGATGTACCCAAGATAGAGATGCACCGGCACAACCTCGTGTGCGTTAATGCAGAGGAAAGTTGCATGAAAGTTTCTGCGGTACCTAGGTATGCATCTTCTTCTCAAAATGATGATTATGAATTGCATGAGTACCTTTGCATTTGTGCTCGATGATTCCTTGACCCCGAACTCAATACCTATAAGGATCAAGTTGCCATATCTGAGCAGTGCTAAGTTTGAACTTACCACTCGTGAGCGGAGATGGATATCCAAATCGTACAATTATTAGAAAAGTAATTTTAGAAGAAGTATTAAAACAAGAGTTAAACTCCTTACAAGAAAAGCTTTCCAAAGCGCTAAGCAAAACACGAACTTCAAGAAAATGTTAAAATGCTTAAGCAAGAATTCAAGGTTAAGGAATCAAAACTTTTGAATGATTTTTCCAATCTAAAACTTTGAAAAACAAGCTTGAAAATAAGTTGTACGTACAAGGAATACCATTCAAAGCGCTCGCATGATCACTAAGCATCGAGTCTTAAGCGATAAGCATAACATTCCCCTTGTTGAGGAACCAAATCAGAGGTAATTAAAAGGCTAGAAATGCTCATAAGGTGCTTTATGATGGTAATGAAATCCTTAAGCCTAGGCGAAACCTAGTTGCGTTGAGTGCAATGAAGAAGATAAGAAATCGATGAAGTCACTAGGAGAAAATGAATAAGAAGTTAGAAGATCACGAGTGTAAAAGAATAACATAACGATCAAACCCCATAATTACACTAAAGAAAATTGGATCTCCTTGAACAAGTTTAAGCCTCGAGACTCTATTAACCCCCGAACAAGTGTTCGGAAAAAGGATTTAGATAAGCAAAAAGCGAGAGAATCTTGTTGTATGAGCCCTCCCTTAGGAAAATGCCTAGAGCATTTGTGTATCCTCGAATACACCAATGCATCTTGTTCAAGAAAAATTGCCACTAAAAGCAAGACCTTAATTAGTCAATATGTTATCTTTCAACTATTTGTTGATTTTGAGAAAACTTGCAAGAAAAAGATCACACCCACTGGTATTCTTGAAGGAGAAAGGGTTTGAGCAAACTAAAGAATGTTATTTAGCGAAGTCATGCCTTTCTTTAAACAACTAAAGGTCATTTTGAGAGTCTTAAAAAGGAATGAATTCGGACATTAAATAAATGGAAAAGGAATTTGATGCAATGATTATTGAGGTTAGTGATTATGAGAGAATTAAAATATAATGAGATTGAGAGGAAGAACTTGCATACTTTGAATGAGAATCGATTTAGAATGTATTGCTCAAGATGTGTTTTCATTGCTACAAATTGTTCCATTAATGCTTCTCAATTTCATGAATTATCATTGCTCGAAAGTCTCCCATGATCGTGTCATTGAGCTTGAAACAACAAATTCAAAATTGCATGAGAAAATAGAACAGGATGATCATGATAACTTGGTCAAACATTATTCTAAATTAGAAGTTGAACATCTTGCTTTGCAATTAAAACATCAACATCTCAAAGAAAATGTTAAAATCTCAAATATCAAGACATCCTCGATGCTCCCGAGTTTGATGCAATTTTAAAATTAGCAAGCGTGATGAACAAATTCGAGCTCATTATAACACGATCAAAAGATTGAAAGCCCAAATTTCACAATTGAAAGGTGAAAAGAAGGATGTATTGGTTCCCATATGCCTCCACCTTTAGATTCTCGAATTTCAACTTCAAAACATAATTGATAACTTGAAAAGGAAAATGATTGTTTTAAAATTTGAAATTTCAAAGGTTAATGATCAAAACAAAGAGTTATGTGATTCATTTAAAGTTAATCATGATAAACAAATTGAAAAGATAACTTCTTTACTTAACGATATTGAGAATCAAGCGTGAGGCGAAAGGAAAGTTGCCAATCCCCAATTGCAAATACTACGTTCCTAAGGTTTACGCTTGTGATAAATATGCTATCGATATGTTATATATTCCCCCCATTAGGAATAATGAACTTGCACATAAAGCATATCTCTCACACCTTAAGACGAGTTTGAAGGGTCTCCGTGAGATTGTTGAAGATGAAAGATTAGAAAACCTTTTGATAGTACTATAGCCTATGCTGCATGGATGCCAAACGATCTCGGGAACTCTTAGAGTATGTAATTGTCACAAGTCCGAAATCTTGCAATAGGCGAGATAGAATAGTTGTGCCTTGTTCTATGCCTAAAGCCAAGCATGTGACCCTTGATATGCCTTGTTCCATGTCAAATTTCAAGCAAGCAACCTTTGATGTGCCTCCTAGAATTTGAGATCCAGACTTCTAGACCGTAAATGCGAAAGCGGTGAAACCATGTAATGTTCCCATCGTTACTTCTACGGATGTTAAGATTGACACTAAAGTTAGCGGTCAAAACCTAGAAGCAATGCAAAGAAGGATAGGATTACGCAAACTAAAAGTGTTAATGATAAGGAAGTGAAAGAACACCATAGGGACAAGAAGTTTGATTTGAACAAAAGAATCGTGTTAGTTCTAGTATTAGCTCTAAGCTATCGAAATTAATTCGAGGCCTCATCTTGTCACGCAAAACATGTGAAAAATGTTTATTTTCTAGTAATCATGATAAATGTAATGTGTTATTTCGAGGTCTAAGATTCATAACTTGATTAAGAAAGTTTGGAGAGCAAAGCAGTTAAGCAATCACGAAACCTACGGGGAATGTGTTTACAAATGTAGGATTTCGTTGGAAGCCCAGTCGAATATTTACTGAATGGCAAACCTTACCCTCGGCTAGAACCACTATGCCTAGAATAGTGCTGTTAAGGTTTGGAAGCCAAGCGGTAGAATAATCCCATTAAGCACAAAATGTCATTTGACTAAGTCCGATGCTTCACTAGTTCAACTCCTAGGAATAATGCCATTGCATCTAGGGTTTCACGATTCAAATATTGTTTGTGCTAACCAAAAGGAACCTATCGACGTGGGGATCCAATGTTTCCAATTCTACTGTCTTAAATACATTGTCCAAAGCGGTCGTACAAATCGTCCTTGGTATTTGGATTCGGCGGCTCTAAACATATGATTGGCTCTTAACAATGACGTCATTCACTTGATTCGGGCCTCGTACTTCATCATTATGGCGTCTGCAGATAACACTTGAGGCCCGTTCCTCAAAGAAAAGAAAGGTGTGCGCTTGAGGCGCTTTATCTTCTTAAGAAGAGAAATCTTCATGTTTATGACCATTCTCATCGACATTCTTCATCAACATGCTTCATGCTTTTTCTATGCGCTTGGTCATCAAGTGAACCGGACTCTCGATAATTACTCTTATTCCTCTTGCTCAATATAATGAAGATGGCGACATCATGTGCTAATTTTGCGGGGAGAAGTGTGAATATAATACATTTGGATGATAATCACTTGGTTAATCAAGAATGGCATCTCTGTATGCAATTCTTGAGGGGAGAAGAAGTGTGAATTTTTGCATGGTTGGTGATATTTGAGAATATATGGTCAAACGGCTCCTAACCCATGTAAGAACCGAGATTCTTCTTATCGGATCATCTTCACATGTAGTCTCTTCTAAGAGCCGTTGGTTGACATCTTCACACGGTGATATGATTAAATGACAAAGTGCTTCTAGTTGCTAGGTGATTTCTTTGATGAACATCTTTACATTCTTGTTTGATTGTGAGGGGTTTTAATTAAGGGATTTGCTATTTACAAGTTAACGGAATGCCTTTGGTGTGAAGAAGATGTTAACTGTCTATTTCCCCATTCGGATAATCTTGAAGAAGGTCGAGTCCACGTCTAATCTACATTTGAAAGCTACATGATTAGAAGACTAAAGGCAATTGCATTTGATGATCTAAAGACTTCTTAATCCGGTTGAGAAGAACACGTGAAAATCTTCGTCGGTTTAGGGAGAGCACTAATTGGGGAGATTGAAAAGCCAAAATTTTATCCCAATTAGACTTGTTTCGATTCTTTAGCAATGATTCATTGCTTGATTTTGATGACACTCCTCAACGCCTAATGCTTCAATTACTAAGGATAATTGGGATTCATTGTTTGAGATTCATTGTTTTTCAAAGATATGTTTGATGAGTACTTCCAACCTCTAACGAATGTTGATCATCCACTCAGAAGCTCATGCTCGGTTTCTATTGACTCAATTGGTTCACCATCTAAGAAGTACTTCTTGGAATTCTCAAGAAACCTTATCTCCGATTACTTCACAAGGCGTTGTTAATGACTATCATTGCGATTGCACTCATGAATAGTGATCCGCTCTTTGGTACTCCTTTGCCAAATCTTCACGGATCATTGTTTCATTTTCTTCTCCAAATGTGCACTCAGTAAATCAACCACATGAACATTAAGGAAAATGACTTCTCATCCGCTTAAAACATTATTGGTAAATCTTCGGATCGGTTTCTACATGTATACCTTAAGGAAGAATGCATTGAGGTTGAGGAATCATTTGCTCGGTTCGATCGGTGGGTCAATGTACATCCGATTATATGTTTATTCACGTGTTGGACATTTGACACAAGTTGATTACTCAAGTTACTCATTTATAACTTATTTGAGGTTGAAGTTGGCGTTCAGGCGTGTTCTTATTTGATAACTTGCTCGGGCTTAAGTATTTGAGTTGAAGACTTGGGTTATCTAGTTACCGGTGATCGAGGTGGATGATTGAAGACTGGTTAACTATCACTATTAGGAGTTACTTTGTTTTACTCGGTGTCACACGCATATGGCGGTGTGGATAATCGCAAGAGGTGTTAATGTCTCATACTTTGTTTGAGTAGTGAGTACTAGAGATTTGCTTGAAGCATAGATTCTCGATTAATCGTTTCTTCCATCTTTAAGTGCAAGCTTAAGACACAAATCGGGAATTCGACTTGATTTCAAGTTTGGTATATCGGGTTTTTCTTCAACGATGGTCACTTCAAATTGTCTACATAAGGGTTGATAAAGATAGTCGAGAGAGTTTATGTAGCGTTGTTTCTCACGAGATTCACTTGGGCTATTTGAGCTCTTCTTACAAGATTTCAAGTTTATGGATATATTATGTTTCTTTGATTACGAGGTATCAAAACTATTTGGGGGAAGGATATATTATTCCAACTATTTGGGGGAAGTGGTCTCGAGACCTTTGGTTTTGTTACTTGAGTGTTCGAGTTGGAAGAAATGTGAGAAGAATATTTGGAGCGTGAGATGATCGCCTATCGACATCTTATATCGGTTTATGATAAAGTGCTTCGGTTATATGCACAACATGTTCACTTGATCGAGCTAATTTAGTTATTTCGAGTTGACATCCACAGAGATGATTAGTGACTCAACATGTTACGTGGATGTCATCGTCTCTACTCTTGTTGGGTACATGTGTACATTATGTCTTGATTGGTTATATGTTATATAAGCGGAATGCACTTGGTAAAATGAAGATGTTGATATATTGTTCCCCTAACTAGACAATGGTCAATCTCGAAGAGTAAGGTGTACATCGGGATGCTAGCGAGTTCATGTGATCGGTCGTAATCGGTTAATCCGGTTTGATAACCATGGGACGATCAATGTTTTAACTTGTTACTTGGTGTTCTCGTGTTCTTGGTCTTGAGCTTCAATCAATGAGACCGCTTTGTATTGAACTCTACTTCTTAGGAAATGGTCTTTATTCGATGTTTGTCGGTTTGGGGGAAGCTACCAAAGATTCAAATTGAGAAGGCTCATGTTCGACGATTTTCTTAGAAGCCTCGGATGCTTTGGTGGCGAAAGTTTAGAGATGTTGACTCCTTTCTTCTACAACGTCTTGATATCTTTATCTCGGTACTCATTTCATCATTCTCTTAAACTAATTTATCTCTTGTAAATATTTTTGAAAACAAAATACAAAATTATAAAACCTTCAAAAATCAAATAGAAAATTATAAAACTTTCAAAATCCATAAAAATTTGAAAAATTGAAAAATCTTCAAAATTATTGTCATTTTGTCATGTTTCTCTCGATTCGATAATATCTACGGTCTTGATGTTGTCATTCAAAGAATGACACAGGACTTTAGATGTTGTTCAATTTTATTCTAAAAAAAAAAAAAAAAAAAAAAAAAAAAAATCAAAAATCAAAAATCAAAAATATTTTTGGGAGAAAGAGAAACAATGGTTTATTGTCATCTTGAGCAATAACTTGGTTTTAAAAGAAAAAACGAGCTATGTTTTATCATACTTTCAAAATTCCATGCTCGATTCTATAAACATTTATCTACTTTGAAAACCAAATGCTTTGAAAAATAACTCGGTTTCTATTTTTGATAATCATCAAGACTTATATGTCAAAATCTCTATCTCTCAATCAACAACCTATGTCATTGATTGAGGGGAGAATGATTTCAATTAAATTAAAAGTTATTTGGCATTAAATTGTTTTCAAAAGATATACATGCATGTTTTATCAATGGGTTTAAAGTCTTAAAATCCGATCCTTATCGAGTTCAAACGCTTTCACAATCAAGTCACAATTCTCCTTAAAAGCCTTCAAAATCAATTTAAATCTATCACGAGATCACAAATCTCAAATGTTTTGATAATTGTGATCGGGAGAATAATGTGATTTAAATTGGATTTAAACCGACAATTCGGTAAATGGTTTTATAAAGAATGTACATCTTGTCCTTCCACATGTGACAAAGCGATTTCAAATTTTCAATACTCATGTTGAGGGGGAGCATCTATCTTAAACCTATGATTTGAAACGTGAACATTTATCTCAATGTGCAGGTTCCCTATAGTATGTGCAAAACTCTTTTCAAACCTCGAGGCACATATTGAGGGGGAGCAAATGTATGGAAACCTCCTCCTTCCTGGAAATGTTTTATCTACTTGACTTGATCAAGGAAATGATGGTGATAATTTTTAGAAAATGGTAATCAAAGAAGTTAATTCTTTCTCTTGCCTCTGTGTGCAAAACATTTTCAAATACTTGATGCACATGTTGAGGGGGAGTTCTCGTTCTAAATATATCAAAAACAATTCAGGTACAAAATGCTTTGATAACATATCACAAGTATCTGAATTGATTTTCAAATGGTTTTCAATTGGTTCCAATGGCAGACGAACAATACCAAACAGGACCGACCAACTTTACTTTATGTGCGGTGATATAAGGAGGATAAGGTTAGGTATGTGTTCCCGTGATCCTTGAGCAGGAGGGATCTACCCAGGACAATCCACTAGTTAGTGTAGAAGTCCTTAGGTATGATGATAAAAGGAGAAAAATGAGATATGGGAAGAGTGCGAGACTAAGGCGGGCTAGTCTTGGAATAAACCCAACAAGGTTCTAGCTATAAAGTCTCGGTAAGCACTTTGAAGGGTTGAAGAATTAAAAAGAATTGAATGAGGAAAGGGTGAAAACAAATAGCCCTCCATTTATTCAACCTTAGGCGAAACCGGGTTCAATTCATATGCTCTTGATGGTAACATCGGTATTGAAGACAAGGCGTCATGGACCCGATGGACGACGCACTTCAACTTTCCAAACCACTCAAGTTCCTCTTAAAGGACTTGTTTCATTCTCACGGGAACCGACATTATCTATCGACTTTCTCTTAGAGATTGTTGATATTGAAGAGGAGACCCTCTCCTAGTCTCGACACGGGATCCAAATATGCACAAATTGAGTCTAGAGCCACGAGATCATCAATAAATCTCATTAGGACACTTTCAATGAAAACTCTCTGTTTCACACAATGTGGAAAGAGATTATATCTTGAGTTCTACGCATTATCCTTGTGGTATTTCCGAACATCCGAGTGATGTGTTTACATATTCACAATGAAGATGGAAAGCCTCGGAGCCAATATCAAACAAGCTCTGGTAGGTGGCATGTGAGATCTATTATATAGATCAACCATGTGACAACCGAGCAGAAACAATAGGCGATTCAATCTCTTGAATCAATCTCGTTCAGTTATGGATTGACGGATACCTTTGAAAACCGGTCTTTGTGCATAAAACTCTTTTCTTTAGCACATCGACCGTGTACTCATTTTTCAAACCAAAGGTGTTTTATGATTGATAATTGATTTTCAATAAAACCTTCATTGTATTGCAAAACAATTTCTATTGAGCAATACACGATTGTTTTTCAAATCTCTTTTCATCAATCGGTGGACTTAAAATTATTTGGTTCACTCACTCCGTGTTGTCTTCTTTGAGGCGTTCGGTTTGAGAACGACTAGAGCATTGCGAATCCTGTCAAGGAAATTCTTGAATTATACCGATCACAGGCGGACATGTATGCGATCAGCGGGGAACCGTGGGCGTGTACCTCAATTCAATGAAAGTGATCAAAGACACTTTCGTGCGATTTATTGCTAAGCTGTTGTATGCGGTACACGGCGTTTGCGGTGATCGAATGAATGGTCAATCCATAGCCGCATGCTCACTTAACACATTCATCTCAAAAGAAATCATGATTAGTGCATCAATGACTCGATATTTTTCACTTCATGCTTACGCTTCTGTTGCGCCAATATCATGATTCAACAAATGCTTCCGCAACTCGATGAGAAGACATCATGATCCGAGAATGTGAGCATGTCGGTCCTAAAGTCACAACATCACAATGGATGTCTCGAGAGATTTTTGATAGTGATGATCTCAAATGTTGGCTCAAACTTATTATCACGTGGATCGGAAAAGACCTCCACTTGGAAAACCAAACATGCACTTGTGAAGAATCAATGACTACGAGCTTAGGAGCAAAGGACTACATCAAGAATGCAAGATCAATTGTTAATGTATTATCTAGTTGTATTCAATGTAATTTTGGTACATGATTGAGGTGACCTCCTTTGGGGAGATTGTTAGGAATTAGAAATTCGTGTATTAAAGAGTCGGTCACCTCAAGTATATGTAATCGTTAAGCTAAAGTAGTCGTAGTTCTTTTAAGTTAGGTAGTATTTAGTTAAGTAACACCGTGGAGGACAGACGGTCTTTACCAGCTGTATGCCTTATCCACACCCGAAGTGTGGCGATTTATGTAAGACTATAAATACTCTACCTCCCAAGGTAGAGAGTTGGAGCTCATAATAATATCTTTCACTTTCTCTCACTAAGTTCCTAAACCTCTAACTTTCTCTCTAGAATTCCATCAATCGCCACTTTGTGTTATGGTTTGATGTGTATGTGAAAACTAATATCCAACAATATGGTTATCGATGTACCATAGTTCTTACTGAATGAAACATTTGGCTACTCGAAGTAATGGCTTTTGGTAAAGAGATTCAAATCCATTAAGTTTTCTCAAAGATTGCTAGGGACTAGCAATGGTTCGATGTGGGGATTTGATGAGTGCTTATTCACTCATCATTTTGGTCAAACTGGTATGAAAACATCTAAAAACACTCCGAAATGCATCAAAATCTTGAAAATATCTCAAAATTGTGTTTTATATGTTTCGGATGCAAAATTATCAAAACAAATGAAAAACGAACAAAGTTTGCATAATTGGCGATTTCGGTCCCCAACTTTTAAAAATAGCAACTTTAGTCCTGGAATTTCAAAGATTAATGAATTTACCTGGACAATTTAAATTGGAAAATAATATCTTTTTAGTCCTTTGGTAATTCTAATCATCATTTTGGTCTTTATAAAATTTACGGAAAATTACAATTTCAGGTCCTTGAGTTTAAAAATGATGATTTGGTCCCTACATTATTTGAGTTTTACAAGTTTGGACCTTGGATTACATTTCGAGAAATTCATGAGTGGTCCTGGATTTTGATTTTACACCTTTGGTCCCTAAAATACAATTTGGATCAAATTCTAATCCTAAGTCCTAATAACTACCCCAAGCCCAACCCAACCAACCCAACTCCTCTAACCTCGACCGGTCAAAGCAATAACAAAACCCAACCCGTTACCTCTTTCTTCTTCCCCATTTTTCCGCCCAAGAAACCCCCTTTCTCCTCCTTTTGCCACTCCCACAAACCCTACTCTTCTTTTCTCTGCTTCCCAAAACACTCGACTGCGGTGATCCTTTTACCCAACTACACCTCAACCCAAAACCCACCTTCATCTCTTTACCCGGGTTTACCCAAATCCCAAACCCACTACCAATTTCCACCTCTTCCCCGAATACCATTCAAGAATCCATGGGCATAAAGCCTCGACCAATGGCTCGGATGTAATCTCAGTGTACCTACTTAATCAAGAGTGGGATCAACTTCAAGAAGCACAAAGTTGGAACCTTGGCGGTTTCACTCACAAAACAAGCACAACACAAGAGATGAAGAGTTGAAGACCTTGGATAAGTAGTATAAATAGATGTTGTATGCCAAGTTATAATGGCGACCCCTAGTTTTCTTTAAAAATTTTAGTTTTCTTGTATCTTAGTTTTATTGTAATTTCTTTTTAATCAATGAAATTACTCTTTTTTAGTTTCATGTTTTGTTAAATGCTTATCTTAGTTTCTTGAAAGGTTGTTAAAATACTTTTAGATCAATCTTTGGAAAATAGTAGCTTGAGTCTTTGCAAAATGGGGTGTTTGTTTATGTGTTTAAATTTGTTAAAAGGGTAGTGTTACGGTTTGACTTATTGAGTCAAACCCTCTTCAACAAGTTCGAGCTAGTGTAATTGTTTAGAATCAGTTAATCAGTTTGCAAAAGCTTGGATAACAAAAAATGGTCATTTTAGTCTTGTTCGAATGCATGTCTGACGAGAAGTTCTTCTTGCTTGGCCACTTTTCTAGTATAATTGGTCTTAAAAGTGTGTCAAGTTGGTTTTATCCGGTCCTTGAATGCCAAACTCACTTTAGTTTTATTTTTGTGCTTAAAATTGACCTTTAGCTTAGTTCGAATCAATTTGTAAAGCGGTCCGTTGCAACATTTCTTTATGCGTACGAATGACCAAGCGACCATGATAGTCGATCTTGGCTTATTTTGAAGTGATATGACTTCTTGTTGTCCACTTAGCTTATTTTGATAACCCACTATGCTAACTTGATTCTTGTAGCTTGTCCTTGGTTGGAAGTCCTTTGCTTAGCTTAAAAATAAGCTCTAAAGAAGCCACCTAAGGTTTGTTTACTGCATTCTCGACAAAACATGTTGGTTTACTTTCACGGAGCTTATCGTTAGCTACTTTAACTTATTAGAAAAGTTATGAGTAATTTTTTTAGGGTAGGTACTTAGTATGCAGACTTATTTTATTCCCTTTAGAGCTTATTCCTTAGTTGCTTGCTTTCCATTTGCTTATCTCCCTTTTATAGTTTAGGATTCCCCTAGTTTAAGCTCATTTGCCAACCGATTTTCCCTTAGCCCATCTTTAGTGTAATTTTGGATTCCATGGCTTAAATTTATAGCTAAAGTGTAGTGTTGGTAGCCTTTTCATTTAAAAGATCTTCTTGGTATAAGTTTAAGACCGGGTTTTGTATAAAGGAGTGTTTGGTTGTTTGCTAAAAGGGATGTTTGCTCCTTTGTCTCAAACGAAAATAATAAGCGATCTAAAGCGCTTGTTGCTAGCTTTTGAAAAGTTGGTTTTCATTAAAATAGCTTATTTTCATTGCGCTTTAAGATTTGAAAAGAAAAATTGAAGAAAAAATGTTTTGCAAAAATTGGCATGGTGGGACTCGAACCACGCCACCCAACTCACACAAATCACTCTTACCATCTCAGCCACTTGGGACTTGTCTCACAAGTTTTCTCAAACAAACCTTTTAAGGCATTTTGGCGGTTTAAGGCATAAGCACTTATTGGCTTAATTTACGCTTATTTTCTCAAACGACCACCAAGTTTCTCAATTTTCTTAGGACTAGCTTTGGTTAAAGTAATTTACGTGAATTTTTCGATTTTTCAAAATAGTTTATTATTTTTAATTAATTAATTAGTGTTAAATAGTTTTAATTCGTAGTAATTATTTTAAAAGTCGAAAAAATTCCGGCTTCTTTCTAAAATTATTTTTAGTCAAATAGAACGATATGAAAATTGATTTCACACCGTAGCCCTTAAATTGCAAAACTTTTACGTTTATGGCTCGGGTGGTTGCTTTGGTTTACGCTTTTTAGATTTTGCACCCTAGGACTTAGTGTAGCTTCGTTTTATCATTTCTTAGGCTTAGTGATAGTTTATTTTTAGTTTATTAGGGTTCCTTGCCTTAATTACCTTCCGTTCATTAAATTGTAAAATACGTAATCAAATCGAATCATTAAAATCCAATTCAAGTTCAAATCACGAAACTCAATGAATCCTTCCATTCACACCTCGTTGGGACACCCGGAAATCACCTTTCCGGTATCACTTTATCACACCCGTGAGATTTGATCGTTGACCTTTTTCCTAAAGGGTTAATTGTGTCGACTTTTACGGTTAATTTGATATATATTGATATTGTGTTTTCACCACCACTTCACAACGAATCAACGTGCCAAAAGGCTAACCCCGACTCATCTTCTCGACCCATTTTCAAAATTACAAAGCGGTTTACTCATTTTCCCGCGATTGCCCACAAAGTTACCCCACAAGACAATTTTATGCTCTTTCCTTTTATTAATAACGGTATGTGTATGAATAATATGTAACATACAGTGGGCACTCACACCATGTATTTTAAAAACTCTATTCGACCATGCAATCTGCTCCCAATCTTATTTCTTTGATTTGTGTCCGTATAAAGGTCAATAAGATGACCATTTGACATGCTTCAAGGCCTAGTTTATTTGGCAAAACCCTCATGATATACAATACATTTGCATGACCGGACATATATACCGCTCGACACAAAGAAAAACAAGACATACACGCTTTGCATTTATTCAACATACCTTGATAACATTTATAACGAAACATGTATAAGTCGTATATAAAAGGTCTAAAAGGTTCAAAGCAAAATGGATGTTATGTGTGTCGATTATACAAGATCCTTCACTTTCGGTTTATATAGCCAAGGTTGTCTTTTTCATGTGAGACTTATTATTTACAAGCTTGTATTTGGATTAGGGACCAACCCGCGTCGGCAGAAACAACATGAAGGAGAAGTTTAGAAAGTATAAATGATACCATACCCCAGTAGCGTGTGCGTGTGGAAGGCAGAATGAGAACCAAGAGAAAATGAGGACCACAGCGACAACAATAAACCCACGATACAACCTCTTTTCGAATCAATACCTACGCCTAAAACTCTTGAACCAAGAGTAACCCACGATCAAGATCACCACCTTGCTAACCTCCTCGTACCAATTTTCTCGAATGGAAAAGAGGAAAAATTTCCTTCCGTCACTTTTTAGGCTAGGGTTTTCTTTAGTGTGTTTTGAATTGTGTAAATGCAAGTTAATAAGATGAAGTTATAATGGGATATGGGAAACTATATTCTCACCGAGATTAAGGGTATCAAACGAAACATTGACCTTCAAAAATAATGTTGATGGGCTTTACAATTTTAGTGTAATGAACATGCATTTCATATAAGGATTTCAGCCCATGAGTTTGCAAGGTGACATATTTATTTTGTTATAGAGTGGTATATGATTTAACCTAAATGTATCGGTCTCATTTATCTTGTACAAATTACATATTCTGAGTTAGGTTAGAAATACATTTAATAAGCTTTGCGTATTTTCGTATTTTATAAATATTTGACTTGAGGGGTACAATGGTCTTTTACGCATTTTAGATTTTCGGGTTTTACAACTCTTCCTCTAAAAGAAAATTTTCGCCCCTCGAAAATTGAAGTCGTGAGAAGCGCGTAGAGGCGTATGAGTTTAAAGCGGATGTAGCAATCCATAGCTTCACACAAATCATAACGATTTCGGTTCCCAGCGTACAAAACTTATACATAACGGATGTCGGTGAGAATCTCGCAAAGAGGCACAAATTTGTTAGGAATTAGAAATTCAGTGTTAAAGAGTCGGTCACCTCAAGTATATGTAATCGTAGAAAGCTCGTGAGTCGTAGTTCTTTTAAGTTAAGTAGTATTTAGTTAAGTAACACCGTGGAGGACTGACGGGTCTTTACCCACCCTGTATGCCTAATCCATGACCCAAAGTGTGGCAAGTTATGTAAGACTATAAATACTCTCTACCTTCCAAGGTAGAGAGTTGGAGCTCATAATAATATCTTTCACTTTCTCTCACTAAGTTCCCTAAACCTCTAACTTTCTCTCTAGAATTCCATCTATATACTACTTTGTGTTATGGTTTGATGTGTATGTGAAAAGTTATATCTTACAATTGGTATCAAGAGCCATGGTTAGATCATATCTTGCACATCTTTGGATTTCTAGTGGTTTTAGGTGGTTTTGAGTTTGAAAAAGTTTAGTGGTTTTGCATCATTTGGTTGATTTCTTGTGTTAAAGTTTGAATTTTGTTGGTACTTTTATGTTTAGAATCATCAAAAGTGTTTAGGTTTTCATTTGGTAGCTTGAATCATCTTGGTTGGGTTGTTTTGGATTGAAAAGTGATGTTTATATGGTTTTTCAAGCTAGCGACTTAGCTCACGGAATATTTTCTTGGTAGCGACTTACTTCACATTTTGTAGCGACTTACGATGTTGGAGCTAGCGAGTTAGATCTAGCGAGTTAAAGTACAAGTAGTGGACTCTCCTTCACGGTAGCGACTTGTGGTAGCGACTTGGTCTGCATGTGAGTTGCTCTTTAGCGACTTGTATCTCTAGCGACTGTGTAGCAAATTCTCGCCAAAATTTGGCTAGCGACTTGTGCATGCGAGTTACTACTTAGCGACTTGCTTTTCGATCTAGCGACTTGGGACTCTAGCGACTTAGGGGTTAGCGAATTAAGGGTTAGCGACTTAGTGCATTAATTTTAGCGACTTAGTGCATTATCTTCTAGCGATTTAGTATTTTATCTTCTAGAGACTTGAGTGATTGTTTACGGTTTTCTCTTGATTTAGTAAAATCCCGTGAAAGAATCTATTTCGGTTTAATCATAGAGTTATAAAATCCGTATAATCATTAACATGTCTACCAACGTTCCTCATGTCATCTCCATTGTTGCCGAGGATGTACAAGCGGTGGTTCGGATACTCGCCACCCATGCTCGATGTAACCGACTACGACTCTTGGGCTCAACGAATCAGATTGTATTGCCTTGGAAAGGAAAATGGTGTCAACATTCTCAAATCCATTGATGAAGGACCATATCGAGTTGAAACGACTAGAGACATACTTGATACTAATGAAGATGGTACTCATTTACGGAATGGACATACCTAAGATGTATGATGAGCTTGATGATAAGGAGAAAAGAGATTCGATCACGATATCGGGCTTCAAACATTGTTCTTCAAGGTC
Organism: Chrysanthemum lavandulifolium; assembly: GCA_022545495.1. NCBI lineage: Eukaryota > Viridiplantae > Streptophyta > Magnoliopsida > Asterales > Asteraceae > Chrysanthemum > Chrysanthemum lavandulifolium. Next base: position 109,238,015 of record CM040243.1, on the reverse strand, counting down.
TTCCTAAAGACATCTACAAGGCGATCAATCATAACACGGATGCAAAGGCGGTTTGGGATAATGTTAAGATGCTTCTCTCGGGTTGAGGCCCGACCATGGAAGGCAGAGAATCCCAACTCTATGATGAATTTGAGCACTTCAAGATGAAACCGAGATGAGAATGTCTATGAGTACTATGTGAGATTTCATAAGTTAGTTAATGACATAAGGAACATCGGAATGACTATGCCTAACATTCGTTGAATTCAAAATTTGTGAACAACATGAATCCCGAATGGCACAAGTTTGTTACATTGTGAAGCTTACTAAAGGATTGAAGAACACAAACTATGAGCAACTCTATGCCTTCCTCCTTGAGAATGAGAGACATGCTATGTTTGAAAATTGATTCTCAATCGGTTCAAAACTAACCGGGAGAGACAAGCTCGTCTAATGATTCAAGCGCCTTCTACTCGAACATCGGAATCACAACCAAAGCTTCACAAGTCATACCCTTGGGTAATGGTAATCACAAACTCATTCACGATCCTATGTACAAACAAGGCGATGCGGATGCACCGTGGGAAGCTTCATTAATCAACTAGCTCTTACGATTAGCCAAAACATGAATTCTCTCCCACAAACCAACAACAACCTCGAGCGACATCTAACCCCACAATCAAGCTCTTGTTAAAGATGGAAGGATCATGGTGCAACGAGTTCGGAAAAACGGTATGATCGGGGAAGGGTGGTCTTTGGTAGAGGTTATGTGGGCAATCGAATCGAGAAGGAATGGTAACCAAGGTCAAGCTAAGCCGATCAAATGCTTTAACTGTGGTGGTGAGGGACACATTACAAGGCGCACATCTCCAAAGCATCCAGAATCTTGATTACTTGAGAGATAAGATGTTCTTGGCACAAGCTCGGGACAATGGTCTTTGCGTTGGATGAAGAGAATTCTTTGTTTCTTCACGAGGGTAATGCCAAGACCTATGATGCGAGATGTGGATGAGCGACTATTCGGGAGATAGGTCACAATCATCGAACGCCTTTCAAGTGTTGTTGTGATGCATCGACTCGATGTAGATGATGGACCCTCTGCACACAATCTTTAAGGCTAGCATCTCTCCAATGGTCTCTCCCAAGATCTCTTCTTCACCACAAGTGGCCCATCCAAGGACAAACTCATCTCGGAGGTATTAAAACTATACGATGATCTCGATGTGCAGCGGATGCATGACAAAGTACAATCAACTGAAACTATTGAATCAAATGTTGAAAATATGGGTAATAACAATATTGTCCCATACGATCAATACGTGAAATAAAGTGAAAGTGAAGTTGTACCAAGTGATGCATCTTCTGCGATCAACAATGACTATGTCTTTGATGAATACTTTGCATGTGCTCTCGATGATTCCATAATTTTCGAACTAAATGCCTATAAGGGCGTGTTGCTATTCTGAACAACGTGCAAAATTTGAGTTGACCACTCGTGAGCGGAAATGGATGTCCAAGTGAGTACGAGTAATTAGAAAAAGTAAGTTTAGAGAAGAAGTATTGAAACAAGAATTAAATTCCTTGCAAGAAAAACTTTCTAAAGCAATGAAACAAAAACAAGAACTTCAAGAAAATGTGAAAATGCTTAAGCAAGAATTTAATGCAAAGGAATCAAAACTCTTGAGAGATTTTCTAATCGAAACTTTGAAAAACAAACTTGAAAACAAGTTGTACATACAAGGAAACACCATTCGGATTTGCTCACATGGTCACCAAACATAGAGTCTTAAGCGATAAGCATAGCATTCCCCTTGTTGAGGAACCGAATCCAGAGGTAATTAAAAGGCTAGAAATGCTCATAAGGTGCTTTATGATGGTAATGAAATCCTTAAGCCTGGCGAAACCTAGTTGCGTTGAGTGCCTTTGAGGAAGATAAGAAATCGAGATGAAGTCACTAGGGAAAGGATGAACAAAAACTAGATGATCCCAAATGCAAAGAAAAACATAATTATCTCTCTCATGATTACAAGAAGAAAGCGGATTTCATTGAACAAGTTTAAGCCTCGAGACTTTGTTGACTCCGAACAAGTCTTACGGAAAAAGGATTTAGATAAGCGAGCGGAAAATATTGTTGAAACTAACCCTCCCTTAGGAAAATGCCTAGAGCGACGGTGTATCCTCCTAATACACCAATGCATCTTGTACCTAGAACAATTGCCACTAAAAGCAAGACATTAATTGCCAATCGTTATATTTCAACTATTTGTTGATTTTGAGAAAACTTGCAAGAAAAGGATCACACCCACGGGTATAGCGAAGGAGAAAGGGTTTTGAACAAATGAAAGAATGTTATTTAAGCGAGGTCATGCCCTTCTTTAAACTTCTAAAGATCACTTTGAGAGTCTTAAAAGGGATAGAAAGCGATATTAAGGGAATGGAAAGGAATTTGATGCAATGGTTGTTGAAGTTAGTGACTATGGCGTGCCTTTGAAATATAATGAGATTGAGAGAAAGAAACCGCATACATTAAATGAGAATCTTATTCTTGAATGTGTTGCTCAAGATGTCTTTTTCAACGCTTCAAATTGCTCTATTAATGCTTCAAATTTCATGAACTATCTGGCCACTCAAAGTCTCCCATGATCGTGTCATTGAGCTTGAAAAAACTAATTCTAAACTAAATGAGAAAATTGAACCGGATGATCACGACAATTTGGTTAAACATTTTCTAAACTAGAAGTTGAGTATTTTAATCTACAACTAAAATATCAACATCTCAAAGAAAATGTCAAAACTTCAAATATCAAGACATCTTCGGATGCTCGAGTTTGATGCGGTTTTCAAATTAACAAAGCGAGATGAGCAGATTCAAGCTCGATGTAACACGATCGGAAAGTTGAAAGCCCAAATCTCTCAATTAAAGGGTCAAGCGAACAATATGGCGAGGCTCCCAAATGCCTCCTCCTTTAGATTCTCGGAATTCTCAAGCGTTTCATCTTCAAAACCTAGTAAATGCTTTACAAAAGGAAAACGAAAGTTTTCTAGAAGAAAATGAAAAGGTTAAACGTCATTTCAATGAGTTATTTGAATCAATTAAAGTCACTCGTAACAAAAACAACGAACAGATAGCGTCATTGCAAAAGGAAATTGAGAATCTGAAGGGTCAGGTAAAAGGGAAAATGCCAATGATCAATGAGGAAAATGTTGTATCAAAGGATCACTCTTGTAATAAATATGCTTTATCTGTGACATATGTCCCCCCTCATCTAAGGAACAACAAACTTGCCATTCAAACATACTTCTCATCCCTTAAGGAGTGCCTAGAATGTCTGCGTGAGATTGTTGAAGAGGATAAGCTAGAGAAACCTCATGATAATGCAATTGGTCATGCATGCTTATATGCCAAACGATCTCAAGAAATCTTAGAATGCTTGATCACAATTTGCCCAAAGTCATTAGGAGAGAATTAACCCTTTGATTCCATGCTCGATGCCTAAGGCCAAATATGATATGCACTCGATTCCCAATGTTTTGAATGAGAGGCATAGTGTACCATTGAGTAGTTGATTCTAGATACATCAATGCTAGGAAAGTGAATTCAAATGTGCCTTCTAGGAGTACTAATCTCGGTGCCTCTAGTGTTAAGAAAGTGAACATAGTGCACTGCATGTAGTTCGAGATCAAAGACATCTAAGCAATTGGTGCAAAGAGTAGTAAAACAAACTAATGTTCCCATTCCTCTACGAGAGTGTCGGTGACATTAAAGGGAGCGGGTCAAAGTCTCAAGACAATACAAGGAATGATAGGACCTGCATGAGCTAAGAATGTGCCTTTGGAAAAAGTAGAAGAACAATCTAGGAACTTTAAGTTTGAATCGAATAAAACAAATCGTGTTGATTCTAGTATTAGCCATAGGCGTCTTGTAATTAATTGAATTCAGATACTATTTGCAAACCTTGTCTCGATGTCGCTTTGTCATTTCTAATCTTGAATGTGGTTTCTTGTTACGCTAATGATGTTAATTGTCCATTAATATTGTTAATGCTAAAATTCATGCTAAGAAGGCTAAAAGGCAAAAAGCGAAGAAAGTTGAAAAAGGTGGAAACCCAGGAAGAACATTCGATAAAATAGGCTTTTATTGGACACTGTTGGTCTTAAGACTAGTCGAGATAATGCCCACTAGAAAATGGATGCCTCTTGGTAGAACTATTCCTTAAGAAGTGATCACACTTTGTGAGCAGGGCTATCTTGACACTAATCGCATCTATTCACAACGATTCCATTGCCTCACTTTACGATATGAATGCTTCTATTTACGATGTGGGTGGTCCAACCATTGTAACTAACCAAATGGAACCCATTCTTGCATGGGGATCCCAATTATCGATTATCCATTCTTATGCATGTTCAATGCGGATCGTTCAAATCGATTCGTGGTACACGGACTCAGTATTCAAGCATATATTTGGAGACCGGTCGTGACTCATGAACTTAGTGAGCAAATTCATCGGGACTGTTAGATTTGGTAATGATCATTTCGGTGCTATAATGGGTTATGGAGATTATGTTGTTGGTGATAGTGTCATCTCGAGAGTGTATTATGTGGAAGGTTTAGGTCATAATCTTCTCTGTTGGTCAATTCGTGACTCACGATCAAGAAGTAGCCTTGAAAACATACACCTTTGTTAGAGATCTTAATGGTAAGGAGCTGTTGAAAGGAACTCGTGGCTCAAACCTTTACACCATCTCTATCGATGACATGATGAGGCATCTCAATCTGCTTGTTATCTAAGGCTTCAAAACAAAGTCATGGTTATGGCATCGTCGTCTCAATCACTTGAACTTGGCACCATCAACGATCTTTCCGAAAGGACTTAGTTGTAGGTTTACCTAGACTAAAGTATGAAAAGGATCATCTTTGTTCGGCATGTCAATTGGGAAAAAGCAAGAAGTATGCCCATAAACCCAAACCTACTAACTCGTCACGAAGTTCTTCATATGATTCATATGGATTTATGTGGACCAATGAGGTGCGAGAATATCTTTGGGAAGAAATATGTGTTAGTTGTGGTTGATGATTACTCTAGATTCACAGGTCAAGTTCTTAAGGACAAAGGATGAAACTCACGATATCATCATCAAACTCATCAAGCATTGCGAGTTCGACTAAACAAAAGCATCGAATTATCGAGCAGACAATGGGCCGGGTTTGTCAACAAACAACTTAGTGAATTCTATGAAAGCGTTGGAATCGACCATCAAAGAAGTGTTCCACGAACCCATAGCGAGCGGTGTAGTTGAAAGGCGAAATCGTACTCTTGTTGAAGCTGCTAGAACAATCTTGATCTACTCAAAGGTTCCAATGTTTCTACGGGTGAAGCAATTGCCAATGCATGCTACACACAAAATCGTTCCTTGATTCACACTATTCATGGAAAAACTCCATATGAACTTGTCCACAACGAAAACCTAATCTATCTTTCCTTCGTGTGTTTGGTACCTTGTGCTATCCAACTAATGAGGTCAAGACTTGGGCAAACTTAGGGCTAAAGTCGACATTGGAGTATTTGTAGGATATGCACCAAACAAAAAGGGATACCGAATCTACAACAAAAGAACCCGAAATATCATGGAAACAATTCACGTTACGTTTGATGAGTGACCGGTCAAATGGCTTACGGACACTCCACTCGGGACCCGCACTTCAAAACAGTCCCATTGGTTCATCCCTTGTTCCAAACTCCTCTCAAGAAACTCCATATGTACCTCCATCCGAAGTTGATGTAAAGAAATTATTTGATCAATGTTTGATGAACTGTATGAGTCTACTACTAATGAGGTGTTGATCCCTACAACGAGAGGATGCTCATATTCCGATGAATGAAGTCAATCCATCGGTCTCAATATCGTAAGTCAAGAAGCACTGCTGCGATCCTTGATCTCATCAACAAATCATCATTCTTCAAATGTACATCATGGAAATGTTTACGGCATCAATGATGAAGTTAATCCCGCTGCGACTCTCGAAGATGCTCCATTTGAAAACATATTTGCTACTCACGAATCATCATCGAACCATCTTCTTGGAGACATCGACTCAACTACCTCGGTTCCTCAACAAATGCCACATGAACACCTCGGAAAATGGACTCACGATCACCCCTTAGACAACATCATTGGAAACCCTCTCGTCTGTTTCAACCCGAAACAACTCGCAACCGATGCCTTATGGTGCTTCTTCAACTCCGTACTATCTAAGATCGAACCAAAAGATGTTAAAGCGCCATGAATGAAGATAGTTGGTTCAATGCCATGCAAGATGAAATTCATGAGTTTATCGTCTTGATGTATGGGAGTTAGTACACTCAGGGCGTCTATGATTATAGCTCTCAAATGGATCTTCAAAGTAAAACTTGATGAGCATGGTGATGTGTTGAAGAACAAGGCTCGATTAGTTGCTAAAGGATATCGTCAAGAGGAGGTATAGACTTTGAAGAATCGTTTGCTCCTGTTGCTCGAATCAAGGCAATCGAGAATCTTTCGGCTAATCGCTAGTAAGAACATGGTAGTATATCGAGATGGATGTAAAGCGGCATTTACGAGCGGAGATCTTAAAGAAGTCGTCTCGTCGTACCAACCGAAGGTTTTGTGAATCAAGAGCATCCTACTCACGTTTATCGTTTGAATAAGGCTCTTTACGGTTTAAAGCAAGCTCCAAGGGCATGGTATGATACATCGTCAAAGTTTCTTCTATCAACCGGATTAAAGAAAGGAGCGATTGATCCTACATTGTTCACCAGAAGTCGAGCAAACACTTAACTCATGTTCAAATTTATGTTGATGATATTATTTTTGCCTCGATGACCCAATGGAATGTGATTGTTTTTCTAATGAAATGAGTTCAAAATTTCAAATGTCAATGATGGGACAAATGTCATTTTTCTTGGGATTACAAATTTCACAAAGTCCGGGAGGCATTTTCATAAATCAATCTAAATATGCAACCGAGATCTTAAAGAAATTTGGATTTGATTCAAGTGACCTGTTGACACCCCATGATTGATCGAACCAAACTAGATGAGGACCACTCGTGGATCATGATTGACCAAGCGAAATATCGTAGTATGATTGGATCCCGATGTATCTCAGACTAGTAGACCGGACATCTTGTTCATTTGTTTGCATGTGTGCTAGATACGAGCTAAACCTACTAAAAAGCACCTTGAAGCGATTAAGCGGGTCTTCGGTATCTCCAAGGAACCATCAATATGGGACTATGGTTTTGAAGGACACCGGTATGTCACTAACGGCCTATGCAGATGCCGATCATGCGAGTTGTCAAGATACACGTCAAGTACATCGGAGGTGCTCGGTTTTGGGTGATAAGCTTGTTTGGTCTTCAAAGAAGCAAATGAGTACTTCTATTTCTCTACGAGGTGAATACATAGCCATGTCATCTTGTTGTGCTCAAATCTTATGGATGAGATCTCAATTATCGACTATGGCTTTGAATTCAACAAAATCCTCTGTCTTGTGATAATAAAAGTGCTATTGCTCTCATGCAACAACGTTCAACACTCAAGAGCAAAGCATCGACATTCGACATCATTTCATCAGGAACAAGTGGAAAAAGGTGTGGTGGAACTATATTTTGTGAGTGCGAATATCGGTTAGCGACATCTTCACCAAAGCTCTTCCAAGAGAACGTTTTGAGTTTATTCTTCCACGACTTGGTTTGAAAAGCCTTCAACGAGAACTCTCAAGCGTCTTGGGGAGGAAGGCGAGGAGTAAAGGTCTATCTTCATCTATCCATGTATATATTTATTTGAAAAACAAAATACAAAATTATAAAACCTTCAAAATCAAATAGAAAAATATAAAACTTTCAAAATCCATAAAAATTTGAAAAAAAAAAAAAAAAAAAAAAAAAAAAAAAATCTTCAAAATTATTGTCATTTTTGTCATGTTTCTTCGGTTCGATTATATCTCACGGTCTTTGTCTTTGTCATTCAAAGAATGACACGGGACTTTAGATGTTGTTCGAATATTTATATATAAAAATATATATATATATATATATATATATATATATATATATATATATATATATATATTTTGGGAGAAAAGAGAAATGGTTTATTGTCATTTCGAGCAATAACCGGTTTTAAAAAGAAAACGAGCCATGTCTTAACATGTTTTCAAATTCCATGCTCGATTCTATAAACATTTATCTGCTTGAAAACTAAATGCTTTGAAAAATAACTCAATCTCTATTTTTGATAATCATCGGGACTTATTTGTCAAAATTCCTATCTCTCAATCAACAACCTATGTCATTGATTGAGGGAGAATGATTTCAATTAAATTAAAAGTTATTTGGCATTAAAATTGTTTTCAAAAGATATACATGCATGTTTTATCAATGGAGTTTAAAGTCTTAAATCCGATCAAATCAGTTCAAACGCTTTCATAATCAAGTCACAATTCTCCTTAAAGCTTTCAAAATCAATTTAAATCAATAAGACATCACAAATCTCAAATGATTTGATAATTGTGATCGGGGAGAAATGTGATTTAAAGCGGATTTAAAGCGATAATTAGGAAAATGGTTTTATAAGGATGCACATGCTATCACCCACATGTGACAAACGATTTCAAATTTTCCATGCACATGTTGAGGGGAGCATCTATCTTAAACCTATGATACGAAATGTGATCAACGTTTCTCGATGTGCAAGTTCTCTCTAGTATGTGCAAAACTCTTTTCAAACCTCGAGGCACATATTGAGGGGGCGAATTTATGGAAACCTCATCCTTCCGAAATGCTATATCTACTTGATTTGTTGAGGAAGTGATGTTGATATCTTTAAGCGGTAATCAAAAAGTTAATTCTTTCTCTTGCCTCCGTGTGCAAAACATTTTCAAATACTTGATGCACATGTTGAGGGGAGTTCTCGTTCTAAAATATCAAAAACAATTCGGTACAAAATGCTTTGATAATATATCACAAGTATCCGAATTGAGTTTCAAATGGTTTTCAATTGGATCCAATGGCGGTGAACAATTCCAAATTGACCGACCAACTTTACTTCATGTATGGTGATATAAGGATGATAAGGTTAGGTATGTGTTCCCATGATCCGCCGAGCCGGAGGGATCTACCGAGGACAATCCACTAGTTAGTGTAGAAGTCCTTAGGTATGATGATAAAAGGAGAAAAATGAGATATGGGAAGAGTGCGGACTAAGATGAGCTAGTCTTGGAATAAACCCAACAAGGTTCTAGCTATGAAGTCTCGGTAAGCTTGAAGGGTTGAAGAATTAAAAGAATTTAATGAGAATAGGGTGAAAACAAATAGCCTCCATTAATTCAACCTTAGGGAAGAAACCGGGTTCACTTATATCTTGCGATGGTAACATCGATGATTGAAGACAAGGCGTCATGGACCCGGTGACACATTTGCACTTCAACTTTCCAAACCACTCAAGTTCCTCTTAAAAGGACTTGTTTCATTCTCACGGGAACAGACATTATCTATCGACTTTCTCTTGAGATTGTTGATATTGAAGAAGGAGACCTCTCCCTAGTCTCAACACAGGATCCAAATATGCACAAATTGAGTCTAGAGCCACGAGATCATCAATAAATCTCATTAGGACACTTTCAATGAAGACTCTGTTTCACACAATATGGAAAGAGATTATATCTTGAGTCCTCGCATTATCCTTGTGGTATTGCGGAACATCGAGTGATGTGTTTACACACTCACAATGAAGATGGAAAGCCTTGCAGAGCCAACATCAAACAAGCTCTGGTAGGTGGCATGTGAGATCTATTATATAGATCAACCATGTGACAAGCGAACGCGAAACAATGGGCGATTCAATCTCTTGAATCAATCACGGTTCGAGGTTATGGATTGACGGATGCCTTTGAAAAACGGTCGTTGTGCTTAATAAACTCTTTCCTTTAGCATCATCGTGTACTCATTTTCAAACCAAAAGGTATTTTTATGATTGATAATTGATTTTCAATAAAACCTTCGTTGTATTGCAAAAACAATTTCTATTGTACAATACACGATTGTTTTTCAAATCTCTTTTCATCGATCGGTGGACTTAAAATTATTTGGTTCACTCACTCCGTGTTGTCTTCTTTGAGGCGTTCGGTTTGAGAACGACTAGAACATTGCGAAACCCTGTCAAGGAGATTCTTAGGAATCCTACGATCATGAAGCGGTACTTATCTTGATCAGCGGGGCAGTGGGCCGTGTACCTCGATTCAGCGAAAGTGATCAAAGACACTTCGTGCGCTTTATTGCTAAGCTGTTGTATGCGAGTGCGCGACGTTTGCGGTGATCGAATGGGCGGTCAATCCATAGCCGCATGCTCACTTAACACATTCATCTCAAAAGAAATCATGATTAGTGCATCAATGACTACGATATTTTCACTCCATGCTTACGCTCTGCTGGCACGCCAATATCATGAATCAACTAAAGCTTCCGCTACTCGATGTGAAGATTTCATGATCCGAATGTGAGCATGTCGGTCCTTAAGTCACAACATCACATAATACCAACACCACAAAGGATGTGTCGAGATTGTTGATAGTGATGATCTCAAAAGATGGCTCAAAATGATTATCACGTGGATCGTTAAAGACCTCCACTTGAAGTAACCAAACATGCAATGTGAAGAATCAATGACTACGACTTAGGAGCAAGGACTACATCAAGAATGCAAGATCAATTGTCAATGTATTATCGGTTGTATTCAATGTAATTTTGGTACATGATTGAGGTGACCTCCGCAGGGAGATTGTTAGGAATTAGAAATTCGGTGTTAAAGAGTCGGTCACCTCAAGTATATGTAATCGTTAGAAAGCTCGTAGTCGTAGTTCTTTTAAGTTAAGTAGTATTTAGTTAAGTAACACCGTGGAGGACGGACGGGTCTTTACCCACTGTATGCGATCCACACCCAAAGTGTGGCGAGTTATGTAAGACTATAAATACTCTACCTTCCAAGGTAGAGTTGGAGCTCATAATAATATCTTTCACTTTCTCACTAAGTTCCCTAAACCTCTAACTTTCTCTCTCTAGAATTCCATCTATATACTACTTTGTGTTATGGTTTGATGTGTATGTGAAAAGTTATATCTTACAATTTCAAACGAATATGAGGGTTGACAAATAACGGATGTAAGCCCTAGTCCATTCACGTACCAACCCCAGGCAATTTCCAATATATCGTATGGTTTCAATAAGTTTAAATCATATGATCTCGGTATTATCACGTTGATCAGGCGTCATAATACTTGCATCACATGATAAGTCCTTATTGTCATCATATTCAACCTCGGGTCATGACTAACCACATAACCAATATCACACAAAATATATCACATACCGATATCAAGTAACATACCAAAATAGACCAGATTCATCACACAACATAAACTGCATCTAACGACTTACCATATTACAAAAGAAGAAGGTCACCAACTTGCTCGAAACGGTTCCTCATGACTCATTACTGACGATCCAAAAGAAAAGCTGAGATATTAACAAAATACCAAACGATAAAGCTTCACGATTCAAACCGAGTTCCGAACAAATCAAGAAAAGCAATACCGATCAGAATCACTTAACAGGATATCAAACCGCCTCAAATCATGTGAAGTATAAACGCATGACAAACGAATAGGAGTAGCACAAGTCGCGCCCAAATCATATGAAGTAGATGAACCCTCTCAGCCACCGGTTGAATCTTGTCTCCGTCTTTTGCATCTTTGGTTGGTCCGTCCGACTTCCTCTCGTGACCGGCGGTCGGGTGGCTTCACCTTCACGAACCTCTCCATTTCGAGCATTGCGACAACAGGTTCGGCACCATCATCTTCGGCTCCACGGGTAGTCTCCATCTAACGATCGACAAAAGGATGTGCGAAGACAAAATAATAAAATCGATTGTGAAGAAGAAGACCAAAGCAGTGAAGACAAAGATTATCGAAGTCAAATCGAGCGACAATCAAAAGGAATCGGAATATATCATAACAGACGGAAGCCTAGTGTCTACCCAAGTCCTCACGGGTCAATCCTAAAGTCAACAAGGCGAAACACGGCTCGATACCATAATTGTAACACCCCAACCCGACAAGGGTAGAAGTGTCACATTTGGTGTCATGTCGTAACATACAATAAAAATCTTTGCAAAGCGAAGACCTTAAAATGCGTTATCAAATCATATGAGCAGGTTGATGACAAGGAAATACAATATCAAAATGAAAAGAAAATCTCCAAAGCGAAAGCCCATCAAAATAAGTCCAAGATAATAAGGTAACTATGGTTGGTCCACTCGGATAATCCAACTCTCGACCCATCAAAGCCCATCTTTAAACCTAAAACTGCTGCGGGGAAAAGAAATGCTGGTGAGCTTAAAAAGCCAGTGAGCAGATATAACAACAAAGCTAAGTAAAATCGAAATGCAAAATGAAATGAAGGAAAGCGGATAACAAAGTCGCGTGAAATGAGAACAATGAGTCAATGAGGATCTGCAGAACACAATTATCTGAGATATCCAAAGCGAGCAGATAACAAAGAGAGCGAAGCAAAGCAAAGCATCGATGACATATAAACAAGCACATACAAACCGGACATACAGGCGAAACATAAGCAAGCATAGCGGTCGCATCCACACAACATATATGTCATACAATCAATTCAGAAATCGAGAAGACATACAAGCCAAGCAGATATCTACAGAGCGGGAGCAATTAATTAATAAGTGAGCATGGCAATTCACACGAGTCAAAACCCATAGTTGAAAACATAACCAAGATATCATAACGTGAAGTACTAACAAGTAGTCAACATATGGCGATCACACGTAATAAGTAGAATACGGTATAAGCGATAGAATTAAATGAATTAAAGACATAGCGGGTAATTAAACAAGTTAACAAGCGGGCGCCATAAGTTGAACCATTTACCCAATCAAACCGTAGTATAAGCGAAATGCAAACATGGCGGTTCAACAACAAGTAGATAAGGACACCACGTATAGTCATAGTCCACGAGATTAATCGAGCGAGGTACAAAAGATAAGCAGATCAACAATCGATTTCACACAAGCACGGTTACCAGACAAATCAAAGGATCACATAACAGTGAAGATAGCATATCATCGATGACAACGGTAAATCTTATATTGCATACATACATATCATACAGAGTAATCGGTAGTCGTATAAACATGAATATCATAATCAATCCAATGACATATAATAACCCGATGCGTGAATGGAACCATAGTCCAAGTATGCAGAATAAAAGTGTGATGAGATCAATGCAATGGAGTATCTATATCTTGGTAAAGTGAATCATATAAAGTCTTGAGTAATGAACAAATGTCTGATTATGGTGCATTGGGGAATACGGAAGGTACAATATAAGTATATCAAAAGTGTAAGGGTTATCGAAATCTACCCGAGCAGGAAACATATCATATCATATCATATCATAAGTAGCCATTGTATTCGAGAGGGTGACCTCGGAATACCATACATAATAGGAGGAGACCTCGGTAACAAATGGAGTAGCTAGCTCCCGAATTGTGAAGACGCGGATTGCACCGACATCATTCACCATATATATCTCCAAGCGGATCAAATCCTCGAAACATATCATATCTAGGATGCATCCATACACCCCGAAACATAGTGGCCAAATCATATACATATAGTGAGCTCATAATCATATCATAATGGGGACGGTGTGGAACATCACTCAACCACACTAAAGTCATGCCATTGGTGCATCAATGACACGGTCAGGTTACCTTCCTGACTAGGAAACATATTTGGCTCGGGTATCAGACTGAAGGGTCAAAGCATATTCATATCATACGGGTTCATATCAAAGTTCATAAGTCAAAGGTGCATATCAGATTTCCATAACATAAATTCATAATCAGATGTTCATAATCAGGTGGTTCATAATCATAAGTTTTATAATCAGAAGTTCATAATCATAACAAATGAATATCATAGCGAACAGAATCATATCAAAGGATCATAGCATAAGGAAATCATAGCAAAGGAATATCATAAGTGAAGTAAAGTCAAGGATCGAAAAGTCATGAGAAATCCCTCACGAAAGGGATAGAATATATGTACCTCAAACCGTAAAGCAAATCTCCGAACACACAAGTAAAAACGCGGCTACTCCTTCCCAGCGGATCTACACGAATGATGATCACTTAATATTTAGAAAGCTATTTCATAGTTTTAAGGTTAAATGCGTCATTCATATTTCATAATTAAAGTTTCTTTCCATTTTAGTAACTTTCCAAATTTAGTACTAAGTATGCGAACTAGTAGAATTAGTTTTACAAATGCTAATTAAATAAATTATGGTCTAATAAAATTAATTATCATGGTTCAGAGTTTAAAATATAAATAATCCAAACTTAGGGTTTAAAGTGTAACTTATCAAAGTTCAGGGTTTATTGCGAAAAGTAATTAAACTTAAGGACTTAATATTATCATTATGATAGTTTAAGGTTTTAATATGTCAATTCGTAATTCCAAAGACTGCATGTAACACATCCTAAAGACGAGGGTTAAAAGTGAAATATCTTAAATATAACATATGATTTTCAATGCTACTGAATTTAAAACGTTTTCATAGGTTTTTTTTTCATCTTCATGTTCGGTCCAAGTTCATGCTCGTTCGTGGTCCTTAATATTAATATTTACGGCTAAGTAGACGTGCCAAAAGGCTAACCCCCGACTCATCTTCTCGACCCATTTTCAAAATTACAAAAGCGGTTTACTCATTTTCCCGCTGATTGCCCACAAAGTTACCCCCACAAGACAATTTTATGCTCTTTCCTTTTGTTAATAACAGTATGTGTATGAATAATATGTAACATACGAGTGGGCACTCGCACCATGTATTTTAAAACTCTATTCGACCATGCAATCATTCCCAATCTTATTTCTTTGATTTGTATCCATTATAAAGGTCAATAAGATGACCATTTGACATGCTTGCGTCTAGTTTATTTGGCAAAACCCTCATGATATACAACACATTTGCATGACCAGGACATATATACCGCTCGACAAAAGAAAAACAAGACATACACGTTTGCATTTATTCAACATACCTTGATAACATTTATAACGAAACATGTATAAGTCGTATATAAAAGGTCGAAAAGGTTCAAAGCAAAATGGATGTTATGTGTGTCGATTATACAAGATCCTTCACTTTCGGTTTTATATAGCCAAGGTTGTCTTTTCATGTGAGACTTATTATTTACAAGCTTGTATTTGGATTAGGGACCAACCCCACGATCGGCAAAACAACATGAAGGAGAAGTTTAGAAAGTATAAATGATACCATACCCACGGTAGCGTGTGCGTGTGGAAGGCGAATGAGAACCAAGAGAAATGAGGACCACGACAGCAACAATAAACCCAGCGATACAACCTCCTTTCGAATCAATACCCCGCCTAAAACTCTTGAACCAAGAGTAACCCACGATCAAGATCACCACCTTGCTAACCTCCTTGTACCAATTTTCTCGAATGGAAAAAGAGGAAAATTTCCTTCAGTCACTTTTTAGGCTAGGGTTTTCTTTTAGTGTGTTTTGAATTGTGTAAATGCAAGTTAATAAGATGAAGTTATAATGGGATATGGGAAACTATATTCTCACGAGATTAAGGGTATCAAAATGAAACATTGACCTTCAAAATAATGTTGATGGGCTTTACAATTTTAGTGTAATGAACATGCATTTCATATAAGGATTTCAGCCCATGAGTTTGCAAGGTGACATATTTATTTTGTTATAGAGTGGTATATGATTTAACCTAAATGTATCGGTCTCATTTATCTTGTACAAATTACATATTTACGAGTAAGGTTAGAAATACATTTAATAAGCTTTGCGTATTTTATGTATTTTATAAATATTTGACTTGAGGGGTACAATGGTCTTTTTACGCATTTTAGATTTTCGGGTTTTACAATTGCACTTATAAAATTGGATCTATAACACACACAAATTTGACATATGATGCTGTCCAGTTTTAGGGTTTATTAAAACCACTATAATCACATGTTTAGACCATTAATTACACTTAGGGTTCCATTCCAATTAGGGTTTCGAATTTATTAGGCATGATAACATTTATATATATGTGATTCGGTTCTCTTGTGCTCGACATACCTATGATCCGATTCAAACAATACGTATTACATACATGTTCACTTAATATTACAAGGTTCAATTCATATGGTTGTGTTTGTTTGGTTTCATACGGTTCGGCCACAAAGAAAAGAAACACAACTCGACTAAACAAACATGATACAATACATTAACGTAAGGTGTATTAAAGGAAGACGAATAAAACATGTTATACCTTAGCTCGTGGGAACAAAACTCGACACCAAAGGTGTTTTAGTGTTCGGCCGAATGGAACAAAAGAAAAGAAGAGGCAACAAAACTAGGGTTTCAATTTCATGTAGGTGTATTGTATTTATAGCTAGTAACATTTTAGTTTAGGGCTTTGAGGAGGGTTGGGTTTCGGCTTGCCCAACCGAACACACAAACAAACGCCCATCTTGGGCTCACCAAGAATCGAAATAAGGCCCAAACGATTTAGCGAGGCGCTTAACTTTCGTCGTACAAAGTCGATCACGTACGTATTAGTTAAGTTTTTAATTATTCGTAAGTTAGGTTTTAATTTCGTTAAGCGAATGTAGCGTATTTTAATAATTTTGATTTCAAGGGTAAAAGGGTCTTATTATGCGTTTATATTTTAGGGTTTTACACTCTTTGAATACAAGCAAAATCAAGCGCATTCGTGTAAGGGCACACTATTTAACAATTACGGTATAAAGTTTCAAGAGATGCTTTACTACTCATACTGCGAGAAAGTAAGCGGACGTGGACCCACATGAATGTGGTCATCGATTGCGGTTAGTTTATGGGTTACCATGCTATCACGAGCTGTATTCATCACGATTCATGGTATGTATATTAAATTTATGCATATCAAGTTATTCTCCCAGTCAATACCAATAATTTTAACTAGTCACTTTTTCGAATACGGGATCGCCTATTCCGCTTACCGTTGTTGATAATTTTTGGAGAACACTAAGTGTTCCACTGGCCTAAAGTCACGAAATACTCATACGCTGAAGAGCCTCGAGAGCACGAAGAGCCTCAATATCTTTCTTGTCAAGATGGCGTGAAAAATTCAAAATGTTTTACCAAAGCATCGTGGTTTGTCAAGAAAAATATGTTAAACATGCTCGAGGTATATACACTCCACAATTTGTGTCAACCCGTCAACTGATTTTAAAGAAAGTACTCGTGGACGTCCGAGCGCAAAGGACAAAAATCCAAGGCTAAACAAAATATCCCGATTTGAACAAAGAACCCCCAGGGGCACCGCGAAGCTATACAAAACCTAAAAAGTCCGAGACTTAAATGAAGAAAGCTGCGAGACATAGTTCATACGTGGGAGAGCCTTCTAACGTCCGGACTTGAGCGAAGAACCTAGCGAGGGCGATTTAAGACACGACTTGTACATTCCAAATGACAGTAGCGAATATTTTATGGCTCGAATTCCACCTCTTTTCCGACAGTGGATCCTAGGGATTTTTAATGTGGAAGGTGATGGAAATTGTGGCTATCGAGCTCTTGGCATAGGTCTTGGTCATGCCGAACAAATATGGCCCAGACTTCGACCTCTTGTCAGGGAAGAGGTAGGCAATAACCGGGAAGTTTACATGCAAATGTGGGGGACTTGGTTTACACATATGGTCAACTCGTTGAATTGGTTTGAATCAGTTCCAGCACCCCACGATTACTGGATGATTATGCCAGACACGGGAGTGGCTATTGCTACAGCTCTTAACCGTCCAATTGTATGCATGTCCAATTCACAATCTACTACGTGTCTTCCGCTTAGGTCAGGTCCAAAGACAACACAACTATTGTCCCCCGTTGTGATTCTTCGTATGGGGGAAGACCATGTTGCTCACTACGTTCACGCAGTTCTGGATGAAAACTCACCACTCCCGCTCACTCACCCACAATGGAGATGGTTCAGAAATGACTTGGCCGCGGGATGGGCACATCTGTTTGCTGAACGATAAAGCATGTTTAGAAGGACGTAGTATAGACATATGTTTCAAACAATTACTGATTTGTAGAAAATGATTACTGATTTGTATTGTAAACGACAAAACATGTATAGATGATTACTGATTTATATTGTAAACGACAAAACATGTATAGACAATTACGGATTACTGATTTATAGTAAGCGATTCTTGATTTATAGTAAACGACCTCATCTTTTATTCTGATTTATGCTCCGCTCCGGTTCTTCCTCATCTTTTATTCAGAGAATCGGATGACATTCGATGTGTCGACAACACACCCGCTCGTGTTGAGAGTCCAGTTATGTGCCTTCTTCTCCATCTTATGTGCCTCCTCTCCGGCTATATCTCCAGTGCGAGATGAGGAGAATTTTATACTTGTCCTCCGGTTCTTCCTCATCTTTTATTACACAGACGTCTCGCGTTGTGATGCTGACGAGAGATTGCCGAATTGAGGAGGCGCATTTCGAGTTAGAGTTTCGTGTGGGACAGATGGCATCATCATTGGAGCGACTACGCCTCGGGCATGATTGATCTTAGTTTCTAGTTATATTGTGATTTTGTGAACCATGTATCAACTATTAATCTATAACAAGATTGGTTATTTATGTATTTGAAGCTTCTAATTTTGTGAACCATGATATTACTGATTTATGTTGTAAATAATTATACAAATTCTTTTGGCCAGATGCAACAAGAAAATCGTTTCTTGTGTCGTTGTCGACGGGGACTTCTAATTGAAAGAACATCCCAAAAGCCCAAAATTGTGGTCAAAAGTATTATGCATGTCCTTTATCAAAGGTAAATAACTAAACGTTTGCTTATTTACGTAAATATATCAATAACTTGTTTCTTAAGAAAACATTTCTTATAATTGTTTTACCATGTAACAGCCAGAGACTGAAGACTATGGGTGTCGATACTTTATGTGGAGGGATGTATTTCAACAAAAGTACTTTGGTCAAGGCTCTTCTTCAACGCAGTGCTCAAACTGCGAAACTAAAGATAACACGATCAACATGCTATTGGCTCAAAACAATTTGTTGAAGGCATGAATAAAGACGTCGGAAGAATCACTGGAATTGGCAAGAAATCCAGTTGATCACGCATGTCAGTCGAGTGGAATACTGATACGGATATGGGCTCGGGAGTTGGGCCAGATGAGGAAGATCTCGTGGACCTTGTACAAGACCCACTCGAAAGTGGCTAAGAAGTGAGCTTGGTCCGCTGGAAGGCTCTAGTCCTTTTCCAATGTTTTATCTTTTATTTACCTGTTTATTAGTTCGTTAAATAAGGAAAAGATTAGAGTATAATTACGTTTCTTGTTTATGAAGTTTCATGCCTATCCTTTAGGAAGGAGCAATTATAAATACGGCTTGCAATTCTCTTGAAAAAAAGGTCGATTAATAAAAACAGAAAAAGGTTTCTTTGTTCTTGTGTTTTATCAAGAAGATATTGAGATTCCGGTTGGCCGGACTCACACCGTCGCGAGTTTAGGTGGTTGGCCATCAAACCGCGCCGCTAGGTTTAGCCTAGGTTTACCCGCTTATACGAATCCGTATCAAGTGGTATCAGCAGCTCAGGTTCTCAGGATGTCACGACGAAGGGATCATGAAAGGCAAGGCCGTAGATTCAATACCAAGAAGGCGACGGAAGAGATAGCGAGATCCGCGTGACATTGAAATCGAACGACTTGACAGCGGATTCGTGAGTTAGAAATCAACCGTTCAATCGCTACTGACGACAATTTGAAAATTCCTCATCCGAATCAATCGTGAATGAGTCGGGGAGAAGAATTCAAAAAATTTCACAATGAAGATACACCTCGACACCACTCACCACCCGTGACACATGCGAACCCCCGATAACGCTCAAATTGTGCATGTTTTTAGTAGCGTTATCCGTGCTTTTATGTGTGTTATTTGGTTATAATCATATGCTTTTGTTGCTTAATCGTATCAAAGTCGTTTGCTAGTTCATTTGTAGCCAAGTACGGAAAGTGGAGAAAAGACGGAAAAAGTAAAATCGAAGATTTCTCCATATACGAAGAATTCCGACCAAAGAAAGACTTGTGGAGTATATTCGAGAAGATAAAGTCATCAAGTTAGTGGTCCAAAGACTTAAGAATAAAGTTCAAGAAGGAAAACGAAAGAAATGAAGAAAAAAGCTTAAGCGAAGACATGTTGGAAGCTTCGTTGTTCCCGACACACCTTCACCATTTTGGCCATAACTTTGGCATCGGACTCCGTTTGACCCCGGTTGTGGCCACGGAAAGCTAAGAGAAAGATCTACAACTTTTCAGTTTATGAATTTTGTGATTTTGCTCCAACCGATTGGTCGAGCCCGTAACCGATCCGGTTGGAGAAGCATCAAGAAGACCAACCGATTCGGTTGGAGCTCAACCGGATTCGGTTGGAGGTCTGTTCGACCATTTCTTCATTGTTAAGACTCCAAACTTGTCCCAAACGATTCTAGGTCCTTCCCACATGGTTTCTAGTCCTTCTAAGCTCCTTGGCCTCCAAGAAATGCATTGAATACCCTAGGCCTTGGTAGTAGTATAAATAGAACCCATTTGGCACCTCATTTCATCATCCCTTCTCCATCTTTCTCATCCCTTTCATCCACCACTCCATCTCTAGGTGTGAAATTCAAGCCTCCACCCTTAAGGACGAATTTCCACCTAAAACAACATCCTCTCTCAACTTACCTTCCCAAAGGTGTGAAATTCAAGCCTCACCCCCAAGGACGAGTTTCCACCAACTATCCTATCAACTTGTGTGAAATTCAAGCCTCCACCCTTAAGGACGAATTTCCACCAATTACACCAACTTATCTTCCCAAAAGACCACATACCTCTGCCAAATTCGTGTAGTGTGCTCAAGGGTTGTCGAAGGCGTTTGGACATCATTTTCGGCTTGGTAGAACTATTGTAGTTGATTGGAGGCTTGAAGGAGTGCTATAATCCTTCATCTTTGCCTATTGTAATTCATACTTTGGGTAAACCTTGTTACTTTTCTATTTAAAGATGTTTGTTATTGATATGATTATTGAGATTTTGTGTTTGATTGGAATAATGATGAATGTCTTGATACTTGCTTGATCTTATATTGCTTTTCTTGTTGGTTTGATCCGTGACAATCATAACCATCAACTTGTTACTTGTTCTTATAATGCTTTTCTTGTTGGTTTGATCCGTGACAATCATAACCATCAACTTGTTACTTGTTACTTGCTTAAACAAACAAACGACACTTGTAGTGCAACCAAGTCTCTTGGGACGACCTTGATTTACCATATACTATACTACAACTTGACTAGGGTATACTTGCCCGAATGTGTTCCTAGTTAACCGGTAATTCTTGTTTACAAATTTAAAACCCGATGAAGCACATCAAGTTTTTGGCGCCGTTGCCGGGGATTTGGCTTTCGTTCTTAGGTGTTTGTTTGATTGTTGAATTGTTTGCTTGAATTGATTTCTTGTTTGCTCATGAAGTTTGCTTGAATGCTTGTCTTTCATTTTCTCAAAAACCTCTCATTTTCTCAAAATTGCTCAAATGATCTTTGCATCAAAATCGTGTTTTTGATGTTGGGATTCCGTTTCATGTGTTCTAAAATGCTCATTTCAATGATTGATTTCTAAGTTGCTTAAAAATCGCTTTCGAAAAAACCACCAAAACCACCCAGAATCAACCAACCGAATCGGTTGGCACTCCAACCGGATCGGTTGGAAGCCTAAATATAATAAAACCACTACAACCGATCGGTCACTACCGTAACGGATCGGTTGTGTGTTACGTATAAAAAAAAAAAAAAAAAAAAATCCATTTTGTGTTTTTCTTGTTTCGTAAGTTTTATGTTTTATATGTTATATGATCTCTTGCATGTCTCTATGTTATTTGTTTTTGTTATTTTTGTTTATATTAGTTTCGTATTAATTTTGAATAAGATTATCTTGTTTTAGATTATCTTGTTTGATTTGCTTTACGTGATTAATTGTGTTTGCTTGCGTCTATGTGGTTGTTATTTTTCTGTAATCGTGCTTTCATTTGTTTATGCATATTTTGTTTTAAGTGTTGTTTTATGTTCGTGATAGTATATATGTGTTTATGTGTTTTAATTACTTGTGTTTAGTTTTATGTTCGTAACCTTTCGTGTTCTTATTTTACTTTATCAATAAATGGTTTGAAATAAAACTTGTGTTAAAAAAAAAAAAAAAAAAAATTAGAAAAACTCCTCTAACCGATCGGTCGCATCCCGTAACCGGTTCGGTTGGAAGGCGTGTCACAGTTTGGTTCATTCCAACCGATCGGTCACTCCCCGTAACCGGATCGGCTGCACTAATCTGTTAAAAAAAAAAAAAATCCGTTTTTATTTTTATTTTTTGTTTTTGTGTGTTTGTGTTTAGATTAAATAAGTTTAAATGTCTTTTTTTGTTTTTGCAAGAGTTTCATTTCTTTTATTTGTCATTTTTCCATTTTAATTTTGTTAATTTGGTACATTGTGAATAAATAAGTACATGTGTTTTAAAAATAAATTGTTTCGAACTTTGTGGGTATGTTCACTAGAAACCCTCACGAGACTATAACTCGTCCACTCGGGCCACCGAGGGGTTTAAAGGCTTGTTGCATACGCTAAATGCAACCGTGATTCCTCTGAAAGTGAGTTTTAGAATTTTCTGCGTTTTGTAGTTTAGTTTATTTTGCAGATTGAATAAACTCTTGGAGGAAGGATTGGTTGGATAGTGGACCTTACACTCTTGATTGGACATGTTTGGATGAGAAATCGATTGATCTCACGCTTATGCTAGCGTTTGCTTAGCACATTATCATATGGAGTTCGATCGTGATGTTTAGCCCGGGAGGTTTCGTTTCACTTAGACTTATTATTTAAATTTTCCCTATCTTACATGCTTTGAAGTTTTCGCAATTGCTTTATTTTGTTTCTTTGTTATTTTTCCTTTGTTTGTTTGTTTGGTAATTATTTTAACAAATTGACTTTTTCAAGTACCTCGAAAGTAAGGCTCACCCATTGTTAACAAACTGTGTGAGAGGTATAAGGCGGGTCTCCCTGATTCCCTAAAGAAGTTTGGTTTTTAATATGCTTCATGACACCTTCTCCGCTTCTTTGTGCGTTTCAATGGAGCTACCGAGAACTCGTGGGACAAGAATAAGTCATGTTTGGTTTAAAAAAAAAAAAAAAAAAAAAAAAAATAAAAAAATTAAAAAAAAAAAAAAAAAAAAAAAAAAAAAGTAAGTAACTAGATTTAAGTTATTTTTCTTTTGTGTGCTTAACTTAAGTGTGGGGGGGAAATATTATTGTGAAAAGCGAAACTAGTTTTTAAATTCCAATTTTTTGGGCCAACTTTTAAAATTTTGTTAACTTGTTTGCCCTTATGATCTAGTTGTTTTCACGCTTATAGGATAATATATTAGAATAACTGGATCAACCCACTGGTGAAATCGGTAATTTTGAAAAACTTGAGATGTGTCCCGATTAATATTGCAATCCATTCTGGGGTCGATGACATTTGCTAGCACATATTTATAGCCCTTTCCACTAAAATTGTGAGGATTTGAGCCTATTCCATATATAGCATACATCTTTTATGCTTTGATCTTTTGTTATGAGTGTGCCGGTGATTTTATTTATTCTAGAACTTGTGCTTGTAAATCATTACCAGACCGCAGTAAGATCACATTCGTGTGATATAAGTGTTTATGCGTGATAGAGAGGCACCTTAGGAATAAACCCAAATGGCCTTCCGTTTACATCTAATGATATATTAGCTAACCACATCGGTTAGTTAACCACCTTTACATGGACCCATTGTTAGCGCTCATCTTTAGCGCTAGATACCCTTAGTTACACCCTTTGAGCCATCCCTTTCTCTTTGTTAAATCCAGAAAAATACAAAAATATTTTACACTTTAAACCTTAGCCTAACCCCTTGTCAGTGTCTAAATGGTTGGTTGCCAGTTGCTTGGTTGTTGGATTGTTTTTGATGATTATGAGTTAGCCGCACTTTGTCATTCGTGTGTGCCATTTTGACAAAGATGAAGATTGATCACCTTTATTATTTGTATTTTTGTGGTGTGTGCTTATACTAAGTGTGGGGGAGATGTGATGTGTGAAAGAAAAAAGTATGAAAAAAAAATGTGAAAAAAAAAAATGAAAGAAAAAAAAAATATATGTGATGAAAATGTGCTATATTATAAGGAAGATGAAGTATGTTTGAGATATCGATTAGCCAATGTGCTAAGACGTGATATATATATTTGGTGATCGATATTTGAAGAGGAGAAGCTTGTAACTATAATCATTTTCGGGTTTGCGGATTGTTCGGTGACTAGCAACATGGGTATTAGACTTGACTTTATTTTTCTTTTAACACCAATTTCATTAATATTCCCATGCCTTATCCATACCCTTTATTCACCCGAAGCCTATCGTTATAACCCGAATAAAAGCCCTCTTTAGATGTTTATACTTGGTGCTTACGCCACGTCGGTGGAGTTTTGTTTCTTGTACAAGCCTATGGTAATATTTAGATCATGACTGAGCAATATGAGTGTACTATTCCTTAATACTATCCATCACTAAATAAATTGAGTGTTGAGTGAATTATACTTCATTCCATTTTCGTGAGGTGCTTAGCCATGTTATCAAGCGAGAGAATCCATGGGGTATTGTCAAACATCTCGATTTTCACCTCATAAAGCTTAAAGCGATGAATCATATCTTGTACTTGTACTTGGTAGATTTGCATCGCATTTTCTAATCATCTTTCATGCACCATGTGGGTTTTGTTTTCTTAATTTCTAGATTTGCTTGAGGGCAAGCAAAACCTTAAGTGTGGGGAGTTTGCGCTCATTTTTCGCTTATTTTATATTTTCATATTAAAAATTAAAAAAAAAAAAAAAAAAAAAAAAAAACCTTATAAAAACCCAAAATATTTTTTAATTTTTCTTTTCGTTTTGTCATTTCGGTTTGTAGTTTGATTTTCTTTTCTTAGATTTGCTTGAGGGCAAGCAAAGTTTAAGTGTGGGGAATTTGATAACGCTCAATTGTGCATGTTTTTAGTAGCGTTATCCGTGCTTTTATGTGTGTTATTTGGTTATAATCATATGCTTTTGTTGCTTAATCGTATCAAAGTCGTTTGCTAGTTCATTTGTAGCCAAGTACGGAAAGTGGAGAAAAAGACGGAAAAAGAAGTAAAATCGAAGATTTCTCCATATCTGAAGAATTCCGACCAAAGAAAGACTTGTGGAGTATATTCGAGAAGATAAAGTCATCAAGTTAGTGGTCCAAAGACTTAAGAATAAAGTTCAAGAAGGAAAGCGAGAAAGAAATGAAGAAAAAAGCTTAAAGCGAAGACATGTTGGAAGCTTCGTTGTTCTGACACACCTTCACCATTTTGGCCATAACTTTGGCATACGGACTCCGTTTGACCCCGGTTCATGACCACGGAAAGCTAAGAGAAAGATCTACAACTTTGCAGTTTATGAATTTTGTGATTTTGCTCCAACCGATCGGTCGAGCCCGTAACCGATCCGGTTGGAGAGTATCGAAGACCAACCGATTCGGTTGGAGCTCAACCGGATTCGGTTGGAGGGCCTGTTCAGCCATTTCTTCATTGTTAAGACTCCAAACTTGTCCCAAACGATTCTAGGTCCTTCCTACATGGTTTCTAGTCCTTCTAAGCTCCTTGGCCTCCAAGAAATGCATTGAATACCCTAGGCCTTGGTAGTAGTATAAATAGAACCCATTTGGCACCTCATTTCATCATCCCTTCTCCATCTTTCTCATCCCTTTCATCCACCACTCCATCTCTAGGTGTGAAATTCAAGCCTCCACCCTTAAGGACAATTTCCACCTAAAACAACATCCTCTCTCAACTTACCTTCCCAAAGGTGTGAAATTCAAGCCTCCACCCTTAAGGACGAGTTTCCACCAACTATCCTATCGACTTGTGTGAAATTCAAGCCTCCACCCTTAAGGACGAATTTCCACCAATTACACCAACTTATCTTCCCAAAGACCACATACCTCTGCCAAATTCGTGTAGTGTGCTCAAGGGTTGTCGAAGGCGTTTGGACATCATTTTCGGCTTGGTAGAACTATTGTAGTTGATTGGAGGCTTGAAGGAGTGCTATAATCCTTCATCTTTGCCTATTGTAATTCATACTTTGGGTAAACCTTGTTACTTTTCTATTTAAAGATGTTTGTTATTGATATGATTATTGAGATTTTGTGTTTGATTGGAATAATGATGAATGTCTTGATACTTGCTTGATCTTATATTGCTTTTCTTGTTGGTTTGATCCGTGACAATCATAACCATCAACTTGTTACTTGTTCTTATAATGCTTTTCTTGTTGGTTTGATCCGTGACAATCATAACCATCAACTTGTTACTTGTTACTTGCTTAAACAAACAAAGCGACACTTGTAGTGCAACCAAGTCTCTTGGGACGACCTTGATTTACCATATACTATACTACAACTTGACTAGGGTATACTTGCCCGAATGTGTTCCTAGTTAACCGGTAATTCTTGTTTACAAATTTAAAACCCGATGAAGCACATCACCCCCCCCCCTTCACCTCCTCGATATCGCCGTCCTTCCCCTGCTCATGATCCAATCGAACCTTGGGACTCTGACAGTTGCGAATTTGAAGGCAAATTGCGGTAGGACGAATTTTTAGATTGGTTACAAGCGATCGAGCGAATTTTGGCGTCCGTAATATACCCGATAACTTGAAGGTTAAGTTTGTTGCCATTAAGCTAAAGAAAACCGCCTCTCTTTGGTGGGAGCACGTCCAAGCTAAGCGGTTTGCTCAGGCGAACATCCTGTTGAAACATGGAACAAGATGAAAAGATTGTTGAAAGAAAAGTTCCTTCCCTCCGCATCAAGCGAGTTCATATATTGAATATCAAAACCTCAAACAAGGTAATTTATCGGTGGAAGAATTGATTCAAGAGTTTGACCGAATGCGTATGCGTTGTGGTCTTGAAGGAGACAACGAACAAATCATTGCGTTTTCGAATACACTCGAACACGAAATAGCCGACATTGTTTCATTACAACAATTTTGGTCCTTTCCAGAAGTGTGCAAATTATCTTTGAAAGTTGAAAAACAACTCAATGCCAAACAAAAACCGGTGACCAAATTCCAGCCAAACCGACCCACTATTCAATCCAATGCAATAGGCGACCCACCTGACCCTGAGCCCGACCCACCACCGACCACTGTTGGACCTACAAACAACTCTGCAGGCCCGTTACGGTGTTTTAAATGTCAGGGTTTTGGACATCTGAAGCGGGATTGCCCAAACAAACAAGTTGTTGCATTCAGTCAAGATTCACAGCCCGTTTATACCGAGTGTGAAGACGACGAACAGGGAGAAGAAACAACCATCATTTACCCAGACCAAGGTGAATCCCTTATCCTACAACGGGCATTGACAACAGCTCTACCGGAACCTGGGGATGACACGAAGTGGTTAAGAAACAAGATATTTCGCACTAAATGCACATCCAAAGGAAAAGTTTGTAATGTCGTCATCGGTGGAGGGAGTTGTGAAAACATTGTAGCTACCTCCATGGTTGACAAACTCCACTTGCCAATTCAAGACCATCCAGATCCTTATCAATTGACATGGCTAAAAAAGGGTAACCTTATTAAAGTTACTCACCGGTGCCTTGTGTCTTTCACTATTGGGAACAAATATTCAGATGACATTTGGTGTGAAGTTATACCTATGGATGCGTGTCATCTGCTATTGGGACGTCCATGGCTGTACGATTGGCGGGTTAAACACGATGGGTTTCGCAACACATACACTTTCAAGAAAGATGGGCTCAACATCACGTTAGCACCATCTAACCCACGGGATCAGGGAGCAGAAACAATGATTGTCAGCCGGGCTGTTTTCAACGATTTGGCCAAGACGAAACCCCCACACATGTTTTTTGGCCTCCTTATTACAGAAGCGAATCCCATTGGGTCCTCAATTCCAACAGAGGTACAACCCCTTCTTCGTGATTTTTCTGATATCTTTCCTATGAAATTCCGCGGGATTACCGATCATGAGAGACATCCAACATTGCATTGATTTTTATCGGGGTCTAGCATTCGAATAAAGCGACCTATCGGATGAATCCGAAAGATTTTGAAGAATTACGACAAGTGAAAGAACTTTTAGACAAAGGCTTAATCCGAAGTATGAGTCCATATGCGTACCCGCACTCTTAGTTCCAAAACCAAGCGGACGTTTCGCATGTGTATCGATAAGCGAGCCGTCAACAAAATTACCATCAAGTATCGTTTCCCATTCCACGTTTTGACGAATTATTGGATCATTTACGGTGCGCACATTTTTCAAAAATAGACTGCGCGATGGATATCACCGAGATCCGTGTGCGACACGGGGGCAGTGGAAAACCGCATTCAAGACACGAGATGGGTTATATGAGTGGATGGTCATGCCGTTCGGTTTATCAAATGCGTAGAGCACATTCATGCGGCTCATGAACCACATTTTCGACACCTCATTGGCAAATGTATGGTGGTTTACTTTGATGACATCTTGGTGTTTAGTGATAACGTGGCCGACATCTTGACATCTTGGGATATTTTCTCGGTTCTCACGAGAACAAAAGTTATATGCTAATTCGATAAGTGCACATTCTTAGCAAAAGAAATCATTTTCTTGGGTTTTGATTTCGGGAAACGGCATTCATATGGATGATACAAAAATTACAGCGATCACCACTTGGCCCACCCCAAAATCGTTACATGATGTCCAAAGCTTTCATGGACTCGCCTCCTTTTATCGGCGATTTATCAAGAATTTTAGCACGATTGTGGGTCCCTCACCGATTGTTTAAAAGGTAGTAAGTTTTCATGGACACCGGAGGCACAAAAGGCATTTGATACACTTAAAACGAAGTCACAAGGCTCCGTCTTAGCTCTACCCGACTTTGAGCAAGTTTTCCAAGTTGAATGTGTGGCGCCTCGAGCGCAGGCGTGGCGGTGTTTGAGTCAACAACACCGTCAATTGCTTTCTTTAGTGAAAAACTCAATGATGCAAGACAAAGGTATAGTACGTATGATAAAGAATTCTACGCCATCATCAGAAGCTTAGAATATTGGAGGCATTACTTGTTACCAAGAGAGTTTGTTTTGTATTCAGATCATCAGGCATTGAAATTTATACAAGGACAAACTAAATTGAACCCCCGTCATGCCAAATGGGTTGAGACTCTACAAGATTTTACTTTTGTGATCCGTCACAAAGCCGGAATGACAAATTGCATTCTTAAGCGCATTGAGTCGCCGACCGCTCTCACCACATCGATTGCATTTGAGGTCACCGGGTTTAAATCCTTTACCACCTTTATCAAGATGACCCGGATTTTGTGCTATTTGGGCTGAATCCGAGAACAAAGTTTTCGGGATTATCATCGAAACACGACTTGCTATACAAGGAGTAAATGCGTGTACCCTCTCTTCCTACCGTGAAGCGATTATTCTTGAATGTCATCAAGGGGCACTGTCAGGCCATTTCGGAAGGAATAAAACCCTCCATCTAGTGGTCGATCGTTTTTATTGGCCAAAGCTTGCCAGGGACGTTGCTAAGGTGATCGAGCGCTGTCATGTTTGTCGAGTTGCGAAGATGCATCATACCAACCAAGGTTTGTACACTCCTTTACCCGTTCCCTCTAGGCCATGGGAGGACGTTAGCATCGATTTTGTTTTGGGATTGCCACTGACCCAACGGAAAAAGGACTCCATAATGGTCGTGGTAGATCGGTTCTCCAAAATGGCTCATTTTCTTCCTTGCAACAAAACATATGACGCATCCCAAGTGGCTCGTTTATACCTGTCTGAAATCGTACGTCTTCATGGGGTTCCAAAAACGATTACGTCGGATCGGGATGTTAAGTTTATCAGCCACTTTTGGCGCACACTTTGGAAGCAGTTGGGTGCCAAGTTACAATTCAGTTCATCGCACCACCCACAGACGGATGGCCAAACTGAAGTAACCAACCGTAGCCTTGGAAATCTTTTACGTAGTCTTGTTGGGGATGCTCCAAAGAAATGGGATCTAGTACTTCCACAAGCCGAATTTGCGTATAACCGTTCGAATCATAGCCTTCTGGGCTTGACCCTTTTTTTTGTTGTGTATGGTGGAATCCTTTTCTCTATTGATTTAGCTCCATTCCCGAACAAGAGCATTTTAGCAGCGGTGATGCCAGGCTAAACAAATACTGACAACTTCATGAGCAAGTTCGTGACCAAATCACTCGTCACAATTCTGATTACCAAACAAGGGTCAACAAACATCGGCGCAAGGTTGTTTTCAAGGAAGGGGATTTGGTTTGGATTCATTTAAGGAGGGAACGTTTTCCTCAGGGACGTTTTGGGAAGTTAAAACCTCGGGCCGACGGTCCTTTTCGGGTGTTAAAACGCATTAATGACAATGCTTATAAAATTGATCTTCCTGGTCATTACAAGGTTTCTGCTACTTTCAACGTTGCTGACCTCTCCCCGTATGTTCCTGCTGATGATGACTCGCGGACGAGTCCTCTTTTAGAGGGGAGGATGATACGGATATGGGCTCGGGAGTTGGGCGGATGAGGAAGATCTCGTGGACCTTGTACAAGACCCACCGAAAGTGGCTAAGTGAGCTTGGTCATTTGGAAGGCTCTAGTCCTTTTCAATGTTTTATCTTTTATTTACACATTTATTAGTTCGTTAAATAAGGAAAAGATTAGAGTATAATTACGTTTCTTGTTTATGAAGTTTCATGCCTATCCTTTAGGAAGGAGCAATTATAAATACGACTTGTAATTCTCTTGAAAAAGGTCGATTAATAAAAGCAGAAAAAGGTTTCTTTGTTCTTGTGTTTTATCAAGAAGATATTGAGATTAGGTTGGCGGACTCACACCGTCAGCGAGTTTAGGTGGTTGGCCATCAAACCGCCGCTAGGTTTAGCCTAGGTTTACCGCTTATCTGAATCCGTATCAAATACTCTATGAACATAGATGGCATTAATAATCTTCATGTAGAAGCGATTTCGTTGTAGTGGTAGTATCATTTGTTGTTGTCTTGTTTAATGTGATAATGTTTAATTTTATTGTTATTGTTTAATTAAATGGAAACAAATCACAATAAAAATATAACGAAAAAAGCTACAAATAAATATCTCTACATATAAAAACACTATACATATAAATACACTATACGTATTAAAACATTCACAATTTAAACAAATAAATACACTCACAAATTAACTTACACAATTAAAAAATAATAATAAAAAAAAAATAAAAAAAATAAATTGCCAATCATTGGGTTGTACGGAGGCCCACCCTATGGGGTGCTTGGAAAGCATTTGTTGGGGTGCTTGTGTAGATTGTCTCTTTGAACTAGTTGGTCCTAACTTTTTGGATAAAAGACGAGATGAATTTCATTGAAGTGGTGATCATCAAAGTTATCAAAAGAAACAATATTTAGTTTCAAATGAAGTTTCTTTTGATCTAGATCTTATTTTAGAGCTTAAACATTGAATTTGGAATCTTGACCTTTGTGCTAAGCTTCGTGCTAGCCAAATTTTTAATAGTATCAATTTTCTTTCAAATTGGATGATTTTTCAACTTTGCTAGAACTCATACGTCATAAGAGTTTATTTATATGTATATTAACAATCCTTATAATATCAATGCCACTTATTCGGTCTACAAATCTACATGGTTTGCTCATATTTGCGCTGAAAAATTACAATCCTCATCATATCTCATTCCAATACCAAATTTTGACTAATTTAGTCAGTTTAAAAAATATAGAGAAAAAAAACAGAAAATTCACCTCGCCCAACCAAACATACGGTAAAGTGCAATCAGACTTAATGAATCATACAAAGACACATAACTAGTGATCATCAATATCAATGTAATGTGGTGCTGTACTTGATTTCAAAATTCAATTTCTAGGTAACTGTTACAAAAAAGAATGATGTCCAAAGGCAGCATTAGATCATGATCAGCTGTATAAGAATTTCATGTCATAACTTCCACAAGCGGCAGGTTAACCAATTAGAGTTCAAGCTTAGAGTTTCCAAACTGGCTAAATAATATGGCCATGTCCATACCCTGTTGCATTGTAGGCACTGCAGTGTCGTAGGGGCAGTCACTAGAAAACCCAGGTTTGCCAGATTTATGAACTTTCTTTATGCAGCGCTTGAACTTCTCGTGGCATTTCACATCAGTCATTCCTAGACGATGCAAATTACATGAGTTGACTATAGTGTAAACATAAAATGTATAGGTGTTTGCCGAACCTGATTGCTCATTAGCAAAAGTACTAAGATATACAAAGAGGGTTATGGTTGAAAACCATGCCCTTGATCACATATATGGCGCCCAAAAAGCACATGTAACTTAGGCGAAGGGTATGACAGCATACCGCTAGATACAAAGTTCTAGCACAGACTAAAAAAACACCATCTTTTATATGGCGCCCAAAAAAAACACTATCTTATATACTGCAGTTTACATGGTTGAGGTGATTTTCCAAAGCAAACTACAACTGATACCCAAAATGCTGGCTTTAATAATATATAATTAGAGGTTTCTCTGGTAGCTTGTCGAAATGAGCTTCTAGTTTGAAGGACGAAAGATAAGATCCATATTTGTCTACTCACTAAATGGGACGGTATACCTGTTAAAGTCATAGATCCCATGCTAAATGTGGCTACGTTTCTATGTGTGATTTTGTTAGATTAAGTAACTGATGGCACCTTGTTAGTCGGTTCCTCGTGGTATTATCATCAGAAATATCTCTTTACAACTCTAATTTTCTAACCCCTTAGCTTGCGTGATTAACTTTATGCCTTAAATTAAGCATAACAGTTCATATCAGCTGCATAAACTTAATGCATCTCAAGTGCTTGTAAGCAAAACAATAGGCAAAGTCATTCTTAAAACGTCCAATTAAAGTACATCAAAGCAATCTTATCAAACTTCCCCAGTTACAGTTCCTTTTTAGTTAGAAGCTAAAACCGAGCTTCACAAACTCGACAAGCTAAACTTTGTCAAATCCTCAATTAAGCTTTGCTTAAACTCACTAATCACTGCATTATGTCCGTTTGAGTCAACCAGCTATACTTTACAATCAAAAAATGCACAAGCTTCCAATTTATGTTCCGTCGAAACTATCCTATCTATGTCACTAAAGGAGGGTTTGGAGGAAAGACGTCCTAGGTTCAATCCCCAACTCCTTACTAAAGGCCATTAGAACATGTGCTCATTGACCAAGGCTAGGTACTTGGGAATGGGTCAGTCGGCACCCAAAATGGCCGATTTAAACGTACACAAAACACACATTATAACGATCAAAACTTGAACTAAAACAAACCTTTTTTCTCAACACAATTATCATGAATCTGACAACAAGCATCGAGATCATCACATGGCTTTTCGCCTGGACATCCACTCCATCCAACTCCACAATACTTCCCATACCTAATCCCAATCGCTACATCACACCAAAAAAAGAAAAAATAAAATAGCTAAAACCAATAAATCAAGATAAAAAATAAAAATTAATAAAATAACACAAGAAGAACATTAAGGGTGTGTTTGGCGCGGAGCATTTAGGAGCAATGAGCGTTGAGCATTGTAATCTTCAATGCTCGTTAGGCAAGCAACAAGTAGCTTTATCTATTTTTACGGAATGCTCATTTGCCAACGCTCCATGAAGTAGCATTTAGGAGCGTTGATAATTTAGGAGTTGTTTTACACATTATTATTACACCTACAACTACGTTAAAATTTTTTTTATAAAAAACAAAATAAAAAATGCTATTGCTTAGAGAGTCACAGCTATTGCTTACAAGCTACTGGTCACTCCTACTGCTTGCTTAATGCTACTGCTCACTTCTACTTCTACTGCTACTTTTACCAAACACACCCTAATATCTATAGGCTATCAGTATCTGTAGTGATCTTCTCTATAACCAATATAAACATTTTAATGGCATTATGCCTTTGTAAACCATATGAAGGGCTTCACAAAAATAATAATAATAATAATAATAATAATAATAATAATAATAATAATAATAATAATAATAATAATGCTCGTCTTGGATCATATTTTTAATCGGATTAGTTTATTTATTACTAGAGGAGTGGGGGCCAGTTGGTTTTCGGCTTCCCACTAATTTCTTGTAAATCCTTTGAGTTTTTAATAAAGTGATGTTATAAAAATATATATATAAAAAAAAATAATAATAAAAATAATAATAATAATAATAATAATAAAAGAATACTATATATATATGAGGCACTTTATTTTGCTTACTCATAAATTCATGCTTACCAAAGGACAAATTCCCACCATCCATCTAGTTTAATCTAATGGTGGGAATTAACCTAAGATTTAGTAGATAAACCTAAGTCCATGTTTTTTTTCTTGTCTTTTTGTCTTTCTTTTTTACTCACTTTTTTTTTTTTTTTCTTATTCACGTTTTTTCTTAATTAACGTTTTTTATTTATTTATTTATTTTATTTTTAATTCGCGTTTTTTTTTCACGTTTTTTTTATTCGTGTTTTTTTCTTCAATTTCATACGTTTTCATCTGTTTTCATACATTCTTATCCGTTTTCATCATTTTTCTTTCATTTTCGTCTATTTTTTATACGTTTTCATCCGTTTTCATACGTGTTTTTACTCTTTCATACGTTTTCGTTTGTTTTCATACGAATTCGTCTGTATTCTTACGTTTTGTCCATTTTCTTAAGTTTTCGTTCGTTTTCATACGTTTCGACTATCACAGTGATTTACGTGATATTCGAATATCACTAATGATTATCCGAATATCACTTTGTGATATTTTGAAAACACAGTGATATTTTGTTAATATCACTTTGTGATTTTCGAATATCACTTGTGATTTTGTGAATATCACTCGTGATATTTTGAATACCACTGTGATATTACGAATATCACTCGTGATATTATGAATATCATTATGTGATATTCGAATATGAGTTTGCGATATTCAGAATATCACTGCGATAATATGAATATCACTGCGATATTAACAATATCACTTGTGATTTTCTTGATATCATCGTGTGATATTTTGAATATCACGTATGATTTTCATATTACAAAACATTAGTTGAAAATCACTTGTTATATTCAAAAATCACTTGTGGTATTGAGAATATCACAAGTGATATTCGAATATCACAGAATATCACTTGTGATATTCATAATATCACATAACATCACTTGCGATATTCACGGTATCATTTGTGATATTCGAGTATCACTTGTGCTATTCAGAATATCACATGACTATTCAGAATATCACTTGATATTCGAGAACGATGAAAGCGTTTAAAACGGCGAAAACATTTAATAACGGACGAAAACATATGAAAGCGGACGAATATGTATGAAAACGTAAAACACGTGTAAACGGACGAAACGTATGAATAATGGAAGAAAACGTGAAAGCGAAGGCGGCGTATGAAACGGACAAAATGTATGAAAGCGGACAAAAGCGTGTGAAATCGGGCAAAATGTATGAAACGGACTAAAAATAGATGAAAGCGTGTTGAAGCGGACGAAACGTATGAAAGGAAGAAAAAAGCGAATTAAAAAAGCGTAAATAACGTGAATTAAAAAAACAAACAAACAAAAGCGTGAATATTAAAAATGCGAATTTTGAAAAATAAAAAGTGAATATTAACAAAAAACGTTTAAAAAAAAAAAAAAAAAAAAAAAAAAACTTATTATAACAAAAACGTGAATAATTAAAAAAACACAAAAAAAAAGAAAAAAAAACAAAAGAAGAAAGAAAGAAAGAAAGAAAAAAAACAAAAAGACAACAAAAAATATGGACTTTGGTTTAGACGTATTAAATCTTGGGTTAATCCCCACCATTAGATCAAACTAAATAGATGGTGGGATTTGTCCTAATAGCGTCAAAATAAGAGTATGCGTTTGAAAATTCCATATATATATATATTTTTTAAAACTTTATAAAATGAAGAAAAAAGAAAAGAAAGAAAGAAGATGATTACAATTACAGTTCTCTGCCACACATTTCTTGCTACATCCAACCTGTAAATCAATTCGTTTAAATGAACTCATCAATAAACTATTATATTATATAAATAAAAAAAATGCATAAAAATATATATATAAGTCAAAGAGGTTGATAAACCTGAGATGCAGATGAATAATGTAAAGATGAGATTGAGAACATAATGAATAAACATATGAATGTGATTCTACTGGATGTCATTGTGTGTGTCTGTGTTGGTTATAGATATACGGGATTTGTATGTATAGGTTTTAAAAAAAAGTCGTTGGAGTCGGTTGGTATAGTTGTTTTCTGGGTTAAGTTTTCTTGTTTCCAGGTTTATTGGTTTAGTGATGACGTGTTTGCTGGCCTCTCATTGGTTGGTTTTCATGTTTGTTTTTTTTTCTTGTTTTGGTTTTATATAGTGCCATGGTCTTTTTTTATTTAAACAAATGTGTCCAAAAAAATATGATAAAATAGAATGTTAAAAAAAATTATCTGGTATAATAATATATGAAAATTGAAATAAAAAACTACTCAATATTGTTCAATTTATAATAAAATAAAGGGTTTAAGTAAATCTGATAGGCGATGTCTTTCTGAATGTCTGGTTTTGAGTGCGAACTAAAATCCGATTCCATTTTATGTTGCGTATTTTTATGTTTTGTACCATTTGCACGGTTAAACTTGTTTACCGAAACCATAATCATTATTCACGCGCCGTCGCACGCGTCGATTTCCACTAACAAAATAAGTTAAATAATAGGGTTTTGGCCGCTAAATAGCTACGTATTTTTTCAAATGTCCGTTTTAGTGCGTGTATAAGTTTTGCCCGTTTTACGTTTCGTCCATTTCTTCCGTTTTTCTTACATTTTACCGGTTTTATCGTTTTTGTTCGTTTTATACGTTTCGTCCTTTTATACAATTTTCTTACGATTTCCAACGTTTACCCCCATTTTATACGTTTTCTTATGTTAGTACCCGTTTTATCGTTTTCATCCGTTTTTACGTTTTTATACTTTTTTTTCGTTTTAATACATTTCTTTACGTTTTTATGTTTTCGCTCATTTTTTACGTTTTCGTCCATTTTTGACGTATTCGTTTGTTTTTTTTGTTCTTGTGTCTTTTTTATGTTTTCATCCGTGTTTTTACGTAAAAAACAGACGAAACTGAAAAAAAGGGAAAAAAAACGTAAAGATACGGACGAAAACCTAAAATAACAGATGAAAACGTATAAAACAGACGAAAACGTAAAGAAACCGATGAAAAAAAAAACAGTGAAAACAAAAAGCGGGATGGCGTAAAAAGGCGAAAATGAAAAAAACGGACGAAATTGTAAAAAAGCGTAAGCGAAAAAATGATGTAAACGTAACAAAGCGGACAAAACGTAAAAAAAGCAGACGAAAAAAAGCGACAAAAACGTAAAAAGCAGATAAAAAACTTAAAAATGACAAAAATTTTATAAGAAAATGGATGAAAACGTAAAAAACGGGCGACAACGTAAAGAAACAGATGAAAACGGAAGAAAACGTAAAAAAAACGGACGAAAACGACCAGGGACCGTAGATGCAATTTGGGACAAATAAGAAGGATGATCTATGTAATTTACTCAAAAAATATGCCACATAGGCATTTTTGCGGTTTTATACATTCCCGTGGGTTCTTGTAAACACGTGCAAAATGGTACAAAACATAAAAGTCATGAACGTAAAATTGAAGCGGATTTTAGTTCGCGTCAAAAGCAGTACATTTAAGTAAAACGCTATCATTATGCAGCGCTAAACCCTAAAATAAATGACTACTAAATTTATAAAAAAAATAAATGACGACTAAAAAATAAACATGGCATCTTACTTTTGACAATAATTTATCTAAAAGTTGCCAACAACTGTTAGACCATGTGTAATCGTCGTCTCTCAATTTGAGATTAATCCTGCCATTACTCCACCCAATTTGACACACGTCCTCAATCAAAAAAAAAAAAAAAAAAAAAAGCCACAAATTGGTCGCATTTTGACCGATTCGTTAAAGACTTGTGTGAGTGATTTAATTTGTGTAGGTGAGGTATATTTGAGTGGTGTCATTGGTCTCTTTGTTACTTTAAGTTAATCATGAAGTTGTCTCGAAAAAAGAAAGCTAGTGTTGTTGGTCACCGTTATACTTAGCCTTATAGAATGAAAGGAGTAATGAGGAGTAATGGACATTATTTTGTTACATGCGATTTTGTATTTAGAATCTGAGACTATATAGACATTATGGTTGTTGAGCGTACTTTGAAGCTATATAAGAGTAAAAACTCTTGTGTAGTAATAACTAATACTAATAGATAAATTTATATATGTGGCAAAAATAGATACTCCTAAGATCTTTCAATTCGTACAAAAACATTTTGTCTTACAGATTACTAGTAAAATTTTAAGCTAGTTACATTGTCCTAGCTTAATGAATATGCTAAAAAGTAAAGATGGAAAATGGAGTCTAAAGATGTTTGAAACGATTGCCCAAATAATTAGCATCCAATAGTTAGCAAGGAAACTTAACTTGTATTCTTTAATTGTTTTGAGTTATGTTACTGCATTAGGCATGTGTAACTGAGATAAATATACATGTGTAAATGAATATGCCTAAATTTTAAGCTAGTTACTCTTTAGAAATATTTACAAAGCTATACTGGACTACTAGTTTAATACTAAAAAGAATAAAACGAGAACATAGAATTATTAAAGATTGAGGCTGAATAATTGATTATCTACGTTGAAGACCAAAGAAAATGGGAACCAAAAATGTAAAATTTAAATAAGATAAAAGATTCTTAATAATATTGCTAAAGAGTACGTGGAAAATTGAAGTCTTAGATTTACCAAGACATTTTTAATTTTGGTTGAGTAAAGGAGTAAATGGGAGCCCATTGGCCAAATTGCATCAGATACGGGTTTTAGCCCTCTTCACCATTGAAGTAGTTGGACAGGTTGGGGGAGGCCCAACACCCACGTGTCCCCCTATCTCCTCCGCCCCTGCTTATTTAGATAGCTTCCAAGACAGTTTTAACATATGATCATTGATTGACGTGCTTAATTGACATATCTAATTATATGTCTAAATTTATGTGATAACATCTTCTTGGCGACAATATAAGGACCAACTTTTTCACAAATCAATAAAGTACTACCATAGACCCATAGTCTCCCAGTCATTTTCCTTTCATCTATAAGTGTTCTTGATAAATTTAGCTAATTTATCAGATGACCTTGAGATATATTATCCCATATTTAGGTGATGAGTAAATATTGATTCTTGTGATCAATTCACTTGTTCTGTTATTGTTGAGTTGATATATGGATTTCAGGATTTGTTGTAAATCTTATAAACCTAACTCCAATAGTAGCAAATCTGATTTGCTAAAAGCATCATAATGGAGAGATAACCCTGTGGGGTTTATCCAAGGTGAAGTTTCAACGGATCAACCCCCGGGCATGATCAGCCATTCTAGGATTTTTTCCCGATAACACAAACACGCTGACACACTGCAGGCAATCTCAGGCTCAGTCTTCACCAACTCCGTCCTGAATTTTTACGCCAATGTTATAAACTGACCCATTACCTTTTAAATCTACATCATGACTATGGGTATACCAGACCATCTTAAATCTACATCATGACTATCGGTATACCAGACCATCTCATTTTATCAATGGGTAAATATTTAGATCTATTTGATTTGGCTCAAGATTCTGATAAAACGTTGTGAATTATTAATGGTATTTTGATGCAAATTCAATAGTCGAAAGCTTCTGGTTCAAGATCAAGATCAAACAACAAACTTGTTCCACATTGTGAATTTTCTTACACGAACATGTATTCTTTTATGCAAAAAGAAAGAAAAAACCAATCAACCATAACATCTACAACTAAATGAAATGTCTTCAGATTATTAATGCAACCAGCTTATAACTTAGTTTTTCCAATGCCTCAAACTTTTTGATTGAAAAAATGTAGCATTCTAGAGGTTTGGCAAACAAAATCACTGGTAAAAGTTTTCATTTTCGGTTTTTCACTTTACCAATATGGTTGTTGCAAACTCAGACATCGTAACCAGTGATTGTGAAACCCCTTCCAGCAATCTCAGCAGCCCAAAACCAAAGAAAGCATTCGAGCCCAAACAAAGCAGCAACCCCAACGCGTTCAATGGGCATCTCTGTCCTGAAGTTCTTCAATGAATGCTTCACGAAATTCAGTTCCCTCCAGAATGACTCGGTACGATTAGGAATCTTGAAAAATATATACATAAGTGTTAGAGAAGCAACATTTCACATGTATTTACGGTGTTTTCACAAATTTAGTAACCCCCTTGACATAAAACATGACCACAATGTTATGGTAAAACTTGTTTATATCAATTCTCATAAAGCGTAGGATGATCACATATCTCTTGTGACTGCCTAAATCTATCTATTGTTAAGATCAATGAAAACCTCTTTTAGAGACAAGTCAACATTAAGCAACTAATCCAATTCTTCCTCAATCTTAAATGCGACTTTCTAGCATTAAGGTTGAGAAACTCAATAATGTAACGGAAAATACACACTAGATCAAGGGCGGAGCTTCATGAGGACCGGGAAGGGTCCCGGCCCCCTAGGCTTAAGCCCTTTAGTGTATTTTTTTTGCGATTTCATGTGTTAAAAAAAAAAATCATCTAGGCCCTCCCATCGAATGTTTTTTTGGAAACATTTTTGTTTCAGCCCTCCCACAAATTTTTTTCTAGCTCCGCCACTGCACTAGATAGAGGTGCTTATCACTCGTGTTATCATGGGTATAGGCGTATAGCTATGGTAATGAACCTCCTCACGAATAAATCATCATTTAAACCTACATTAACGCACAATAAACCTAGACCGCGTAATCACAAAGGGGTAGAATTTTTCAACAATACATCTATTCAGAAACAGGAAAATGCACTAGCAATAGCATCAAGATGGACCATTTCGCTTCTTAAAAGTAACTTGCTCTACTTGCATGCTATTTCATATATGGTGTTTTATCTATACACAAAAACACACCCATCATTGCATTTAATCACATAAAAGAATGCAAAAAAGTTTTCAGAAATTAAACCTGGCAAGACGAGTGTAGAACAATTGTTTGGACAACTCTCTACATTTCTCAGCAGTGGCAGGCTCTTGAATATATTTTTGGTTCTTTGCCATCATTCCCGCGTAGCTTTCCGTTGCCTGTTTGGACAACAACTTTGAAGTCTGACATGCCTTTGATTGAAGTAACTTTGAAGTTTGACATGCCTTTGATTGAACCTGCCTTAATTTCGACGCCATCATATTCATATTCATATTCATATCTGGGAGGGAAAAAAAAAACACAAACTGACTCATCGTCTCATCTTAACTATATTGTCACAAAACACTAGAACACCAATATATAACATAAACACGCAAACACATAAGTCTTCATGGTGGTTTGACATTGCAGTATGCATGACTTTTTAACGTTTCCGACTAGCAAATATACATTTTTATTGTTTGCCTATAGCAAATAACTAAGAAACAAACACAGTTCACTTATCAAACAAAATTACATTTTAACAATGCAGATCTGCAAACAAAAAAAAAAAAAAAGTGTGCCTAAGAATGTATTTACCTGCGTGAATGTGTGTGACTCGTATGGTGTTCAAAGTAGGTAGAAAAATACAATAGCAGAAACTTTAATAAAGGAACTTTTTGTATTTATAGTTGGTGTCGTATCTTTAGGGACAAGCTAGGGTCACGATATTTTAGCTACAGTATATTGTTTGGTGAATATATTTTATCTACAACATTTTATATTTCAGTTTACTGTGATGGGCTGGCTATTTAGGAAATGAATAAATCTGGTCCAGCCACCTATTAACACAGATATTGGGCTCACAAATATGGGCCGAAATAATACAAAGATAATATCAAAAAACAACTATCAAAAAGAATTTAACACGTCAGGAAATATAAATTTTTAGTTTTGTGGAGAACCTTTTACGAAATAATCTGTGATAGTTTGCGTTCTACTTCTTGTGTACAATTCCTTTTTGCAAAACGTAATTCTATTTTTCTCCAACTAAATGCACTATAAATTCTTTAATTTGAAAATCCAAAATAATGAGCTCACTAATGAGCCTTGATATAAAATATTATATTTAAGTAGTTTGATTAATACTTATATGGATTAATCGGACCTCCGTCATGATCATTATTGTTTGTTATCGCATGTGTGCTGTGTTAACTAGTCGTAAAGAATCACACAAGAACATGATGATTTAACATTGTTTGGCTCATCACAAGATAATCGATTTTCGTCCATAGTAAGAAAGAATTAATGAGCTT
Source organism: Chrysanthemum lavandulifolium (assembly GCA_022545495.1). Classification (NCBI taxonomy): domain Eukaryota; kingdom Viridiplantae; phylum Streptophyta; class Magnoliopsida; order Asterales; family Asteraceae; genus Chrysanthemum; species Chrysanthemum lavandulifolium. Next base: position 109,195,389 of record CM040243.1, on the reverse strand, counting down.
TAGATATCACATAATAAGTTTGTTTAACAAATGTCGTTAGAGCACTGTCAAAATATGGTTATTGAAATTAAACTTTCATTCTAAACTGAAAATGTGTACAATGAGTAAATATAATCCGCGCATTGTTGCGGAAATTTTAACATTACTTGTTATTTTTTTTGTAATCATTGAAATGTTCTTATTTGGTTTGTATAAAAAATGAGTTATGAAAATTATTATCTTCTAGATACATTTATTTAGCGTGTAAGATGTCGGTAATTGGATCTCATAAATGGGAGTGGGTTTTCAGGTACGTTAAAGGTTTAGTTTGAGATTAGTGCAACATTATGTAGTTTTGAAATAATCCATATCAATAGATAATTAGTTATAGTTAATAAACATGATCTATAAAGAATGTATATGTGGTAAATAAAATTTATCAAATGACAACATTAAATTTATACCAATTGAATATGTTATTTACTATAAATATTTAAAATGTATATTAGTGGTTTGTTGTCATAGTAAAGAAATAGATAATTTTCTTTTTCACCAAACATATATTTTTACAATTCATTTGTTGTGATTTTTTTTAGAAAAAATGGCAAGGTTTTACTTTTACCAGCAAGGTAAATTTTGCAATTTTTTAAAAAAGTCCCGCAAACAATCCAAAATACCTTTCTAATTTGAGCCTTTATATTTTGTTTATAATAATTATGTTTTTTTATGAAGTATGTTTGTAAAAATCGAGTATTTATATTATTTTAATTTTTAATTTTTTTCACCTAAACTGATGCCTCAGGTCCATAATATAAATGTTTTCCAAAGCGAAAGATACACATAATTAAAAATACATTACATTTTGTATCTAGCCAGGAAGCAGCATGTAGCTTTAGATAAGACGTGATTAAATTATGAGCATTATTTATTTAAAAAAGCTAAGAAATAAATTGTCGTAGCTAGCTGATAATTGGGACGTCGGCCAGCTACAATAAGTTTGACCATAAATAAACCATCGCTGCTTTTTTGCCATCTCCATCAATCACTGCGTAACATTTTTTATGTGTCACCACCAATCATATATAGTACATCCTCATCTTTTTTCTTTCTTCTATTATTTATATGGGGAAATTTCTAAATGCCTTGCTACGGTAATTTCCCCAAACGCATCACTTTTTTTTCACTTCTCATAACGTCCCACAAGAACTCTCCCAACCATATATTTGGGAACTATCCCAAATAAACGACGTATGCCTCATTTCATGGGTCACCAGACTTACCTAAGACAAGCAGATTAGATCTTTAGTTAGAACTCGATTGATGTTGCAAGAATCGACAATTTTGTTTTTAGTAAAAATTAAAAATAAATATTTTGCTTTTTTTAAAAAGACAAAACGTCGACCGCCTAATAAGAGGTCAAAGTTGTCCAACGCACCCAATCTTAGGTCCGTTTGGTTTGTAGATGGGTTTAGGATTTGGATTTGGTTTAGGATTTGAATTTGGATTTTGATTTGGATTTGGATTTGATGTAGGTTTATGAGATAAAAAATATATTATAAAATTGAGAGAGAGAATATATTTAATATTTTAAAATTTTGTTGTTTTGTGAATTGGATAAGACATAAAAATAAAATCTATGTTTTAAAAATAATAAAAGAAAGTAAAAAAACAAAAGTTGTGGCTAGTGATTAAATTGGGCCCACAAAAATTTCTATCCCGGTGTACTAGGTGGGATTTATACAATCCTTACTATTTGCCATCACACCTTGTGTCAGAAAAGTAAATAAGAAACCAAACAATTGATTTGGTTAAACTTTGAGTCCAAACCCGCTCAATCCCGGATACCAAACGGGCCCTTATATTTGTACTTTGTAAGTACAAAGTGAGCCCAAATATATGATAGAGTTGACCATGGGAGAGTTGCATAGGGCATTAAGGAAGTGAAAAAAAAGTGAGTCATTTGGGGTAATATTCAAGAACCCAGGCGTTTAGAATTTTCCTATTTATATTTAGAGCTTTGATACATAGGCCTGAAAGAAGCAAAGGAGATTTATCGATAAATGTATTAGACAAGAATAAAGATCGACAATACATTTATCGATTATCGTCCTTTTGCTCTCTTTAATTGCGCCCATTTATCATTTTCCTTATATTTATATCGTCTAACATTATAAATCTTGTAACTTATTACAAGATCAATATGAAACAAAGCGTAGAAAGTAGTACGTAAACAACAATTTTTTTGACACCTGTGTTAGTATCGTAGCAACAATTGTCGTATTTGGTTATCGTTAGAATAATATTTATCGTTTGAATGGTTTTTACAACAATTTTCGATCTAGAATGTAATCCTTGCGAGATTCTAATATTGAAATGTGTTGTTACATTTTAAAGCTGTAAATTCATTTGGTAAAAAAAAAGTTAGACATCGAGTTAACAAATTCTATTCGCTTACCAGTCAGGGGCGGAGGGAGAAGGGTGACTAGCGGGTGCTAGGCCCCTCCAATAAGCCTAATGATTGTATTAAAGATATCATAGTCATTTAACGTTTAATATATCACGAGCCTTTCCCAACTAGCGATTTTTCTATAATGAAAGAAAAATTAAACAACCTACATGAAATATCTCCTTTCTAAGTGGTCACTAAAAAATATATATCTAAAATTTAGAGGTAGCCAATTTCTACCTTAAATGGTTTTTATACTTCTTTCTTTATCTATGAAAATTACTAATGACTTTGATTTTTTCTCCCGTATCTTCTGTCATGTGTTAGTTTTTTGATACTTTACTCTTGATAAATATGAATTGTGCATTAACTTTTGTATATATTTTGTTCATATTTCTTATTTTGGTTTTCTGTTCAATTATTAAAACTATATGAGACTAAAGAGTTCAAGTGTTATATAGGGGTGAGCATGGGCCGTTTTGAGACGGTTATTGGTTAAAATCAAACTCCGAACTAAAAGTTCGGTTTTAAATTTTTTAAAAACCGAACCTCGCAACAAAAATGCGGTTTGCTTTTTTCGGTTTTTGGAGTTTAAAATCACTTTTGCAAACAGTTAACACATGAATTTATGCAAAGTTATCTAAAAGATAAAGATTTGTCAATGAGGTATATATGATTATGAGTCGTCTCATGGTTATTTGAGGCCTAAAGCGAAAATATGAAATGAGACATTTTTGACAATATTTTTTTGTTGTTAATTTAAAAAATTTTAAGGGACTTGTCAATAACTAGTTATATAACAAATTTGGATATCCGAAATTTACGATGATGGTTTTATGTTAGACATGTAATATTTTATCTAAGTTTTTTTTAATTCGGATATCCGAAATTTCGGATATCCGAAATTTCGGATAACAGTTTTATATATCTGAATATCCAGATATCTGTAATTTTTGAAAAACTTTTATATAAGTTCAAAAAATGTCATTTCAAAAAACTTTTTAGTAAATTATGATCAAGTTATCGAATATCCGAATACGGGTATTTTTTGAACACCCACAACTCAAGAAATCCTAGAAAGTTTCTGCTTTCTTGCTCCCCTAGTTATATACTCGGAAGCATCTAAATTAAATAAAGAACCGAACTTATATTAAGTTTACTATATACTTTTTATGCACTAAATAAACTAAAAAAAAAGGTTTAGTAATGCATTCGTAAGTTTTTGTGATGGTTTATTTGTATAAACTAAAGTTGAAAATCGTTCTATTTATATTTTTATTTTTCAGGTGAACTTCAACCCTTTTAATTACAAATCCTGGCTCCGCCCATATTACCAGTTGATTTGATGCTTGCATAACTAAAGTGAGGAATGCAACTTGTCCCGCCAATCAAACATAGCCAAACTAGTTTAGCTTTAAAGACGCTCAACTACACGTCGTTATGACAATAAATCATATATCGAATGGTAAAACATCTAACTCGTATCTTGTTCTCTAAACTGAATTAAAGCAAGTATAGCTTAGTTCCAAATTTCCAACATAATTGGTTGATTTCTCAATATCAGTTTACTATATATGTTTCAAAATCGACCATACACAAAGTAACTCGGTTTCAAAATTTCCGACATAATTTAGTCGATATCTCATTATGACATTACTACATATGTTTTAAAATCGACCACCATACACAAAGTAACTTAGTTTTCAAATTTGCAACATAATTAGATGATCTCTCAATATCAGTTCACTCTATATGTTTCAAAATCGACCATACACAAAGTAACCAGGTTTCAAAATTTTCGACACAATTAATTCATGTTTGTACATCGATCATTTCTATGAAATGCATATACCCACTCATACTTTACACATTGTTCCCGAACGTAAAATGGAAATAAGAACAATGGAAAGGGTAAAATCAAGAGAAAAGAAGAAGAGAGGAAGAAAGTTGATTTTTTTTGTTTTTTTGTTTTATGTTCGTATGTCAGAAAGAAAAGAATGAGAATGAAATCAAATTATGCACAAAAATTATCGTCTCTCCAGATCACCTAATTTTGGGTGAAGATTATGAGCAGAATTTGACATAATTTCCTTTCTTTTTCTCCTCTATAAATAACTCGAGAACATGAATATTTAATTTTTTTATTTCCTCTCCCCGACCTTCTTTTCTTTTCACTCCAAATAAAAACTTAGTTTCAAACGAAATGGGAAACTCGCGTATGTAACTGATCTAATTTTTTATAAACAATTTGATAACGAGCAACCTATATATAACGGAAAGATATAATTCGGAGATACATTATTATTTTTGAAATAATTTGATAACAAATAAAACCAAACCAATAAAGTCGTACATTCCAATACCTAAAGTATATTGGCCGTAAACAAAAAAAGCAAATACGTGATGTCAAGGTTTATACGTGTTTGGAAGCTAGAAAATAATATCCAATGCTTAGTTTAATCAACAGCTTTAATTGTTTGATAATAATCCAGATGTTGACTAGCTCGTTAATTAATAGTTATCAATGGGTGTGAGCCAGCTAATAACGTTTTAAACTCATAATTTTTTTTAGTGTGTTTTGTATTTATTAGCGATAGAATTTCCTTGCGTCAATCCTTTTGGAGAATTAAATATCAGTTCTGACAATGACAATTAGAATTTAGAGGTCTTAACTCGAATAAAACCAATATATATTTGTGGAGTAATTCTCAAGTTTATCAAGTGTGAACAAAATTGAAATGTACGCATTAAGTAGTACACTGTAACATGCATGATATTGTGTATGCTATCTTTCATCAATAACAAGTCTTAAAACGTTTGTGAGTTACGCCAAATTTAATGTTAATTATCATATACAACACACATAGCACTGCAAAAGATTGAGATCGAAAACAATATCGTAAAACACGCAATTGATTTAGGTGGCAATTCACATAATGTTCATGATATATAGCCGACTGGGTTGACACGCTCATATATCTCAATTCTAATCTTCCTCGTTAACTTAATTGTCTAAAAAAGTACAAATGACCCTAAACACGCTCATTATGCGGGTTAGTACATGTCAACCGGTTAGTACATCGACCATATATAGAAACTAATAACCATTGTAGGACCAAACATGAATGCTCGAAACTGATAATTACACTAACATAACGAATTATAAACAACCACGACCATGACACTTGAGACATAATGCACAAAAGGCTCAAACCAAACTATCGACGAACTTGTAAATTATTTTGTTAAGCTTATCATGTGAGTGCATGTACACATTCACGCGTCCGTACGTGCCTTGAACACACACACGCACATATGTAAACAAATCGATCATAATGTCAACCTTGCAATAAATCATTTTACTAATCTTAGTGGCTCCAGGTACGCGTTTGACATTAAACTTATTTTAAGTTGTGTTTCATCCGCAAACAACACTAATAGTTTATCTTAATATCTAATCTTCAAACACATAAAAATATAAGATATATAGTTAGAATTACTTTATTAACCAGTCAATTTCAAACTAAAATATTTATAAGAACTATTCCTTAAGATCCATAGAAGTCTCTCTCAAAAATATCAAAAAGGATTATTTCAGTACCCTTGATAAACAAGTTATACTTAACATTGTTAATGTACAAATTTGTGACCAATAAACGCAAATTCAACTATATGCATCCTCAATTTGTGGGTTGAGGTTGACCTTTTCTATGGTGGTATTTTTCTTTTACTAATTTTATGGTGTATTTCTTAGGGGAATTGATATTATATTTTTGATGAATCCACCACAATCATGCATTACGACTTGTCTTGTATAATCTTGTAATGCATAGATTGTGGTGTATTCATCAAAAAATGTGGTGTGAGTATCACCTCCCATTTCTTAGGTGTGGCTAGTGGGTTAGTGAGAACCCAAATGGCCGGCAGGGAATCTTGATGGTTTAATGAGGAGGTGCAAACCAAAGTCGCGGTGAAATAAACTAAGTTTAGAGAGCTTCGTTTGTGCTGCGAGGGCCATCAAGCCGATAGGGCCTTTGATGAAGAGAGGTATAAAGTAGCTAAAAGAGAAGCGAAGAAGACAGTAACCTAGGAGAAGGACAACGCATAGGAAGATTGTATAAGAATTTGGATTCCAAAAAGTGGCCAAACGATATCTACAGGATTGCTAAAGCCTTAGAGAGAAGAAGAGGAATTTAGGAAACGTAAAATATATCAAGGATGAAGGAGGGCTAAGCATTGTGAACGAAGAATATATTAGAAAAGATGAGTATTTCTCTTATCTTTTCAACGAGAGGAGTCCCAAAGAAAGCGGGGAATGAGGGAACCCTAACCACCATCTGCAATTCGATTGCTACTACTCAAGGATCAACCAAGGAGAAGTGAAGGCTGCACTACAGAAGATGGGAAGAAACAAATCAATAGGTCCTGACCAAATACCCATAGAAGCTTGGAGGTGCCTAGGAGATGAAGGGGCTAAAGTGGTTCACTTGCCTCTTCAACAAGATCTTCTCAAGCGCTAAGATGTCAGATGAATGAAGACTCAGTAAAGTCATTACCATTTACAAGAATAAGGGCAACGCACAAGTGTGTAGAAACTGTAGAATCGTAGAGGAGCGGTGAATACGATCTTTTTGGCTTCTTCGAAGTTTAAAGACTTCAAGCCTCAAAGATCAAATTGTGGTGTATACAACAAATCCAACAACCACAAGCACAACCAAAGTATATGAAGCAAGTAAAGAAAACCACGATATATACTGGTTCGGGATGAGGGGTTTATACCATCCGTATGTTCAGTTGCGAATCCACGACTATATACTATTCACTAAGTATAATCCTTTCGGTAGATTACAGACCATTACAACTTCACTCCACCGATATGCACAAAAATCGGTTCACAAAGAAGAGCTACTCCCAACGGTATTCCATCCTCGGAAACCACCCATAAGGATTCGTGATTCGACTTAACCACAAAGACTTCCCACCGGAAGTATCATACCCCAACTAGATCTACCACAATAAATGATAAATTTTTGATAACTCAATCAAGCCTTACCCTAACATAGATAATCGATTGTAATAGAAATGGTATAGAAAGAAGACCCTCGACACAATCACAAAAGTGGATTATGTGGAAAACTAGAAGGTGGGTTGAATAGTTTTACCGATTAAAACTTTGTTTTAAAATATTTAGATCGACTTATGTCAATCTATTAAGATGTGTATGTTAGACGTTGATAGATAGATATGTAAATATGTAATGTAAAGGTAAAGAGTAAGAAACACAAAACCACGACACGAGTGTTTATAGTGGTTCGGCTACAAGGACACCTTCCTTGCCCTACTCCACTCCCCGAGTCACCTACTCGAGAGTTCATTAGCACTACACGACACAACTCCTTATGACGGAGAAGCCTTCACAACGTTGCCTACTCTTTTTCCGGTACAAGGCTAGACACCGGGTTCTTCCACAAGTTAGAACCACACCTATCACAACGTCGCCTACACTTTATCCGGTACAAGGCTAGATACCGAGTTCTATTACAAAGGAGGAACTATCACCTAACACTACACAACACCTATCCCAAAGGAGACCCACTCCTTGTTACAACATCATCAAGGATATCAATATCCTTGGATACAACCTATCTCTATTTGTACATCGATACACCATATCGATTGTACACCCTTGGCATCTTTCACTAATGCCTTTGACTTGACCCTTTTGGCATCCTTCACTAATGCCTTTGACACAAACGTTAAGCACCTTTCACTAATGCCTTCGTCTTGACCCTTTTGGCATCCTTCACTAATGCCTTTGACACGGACGTTAAGCACCTTTCACTAATGCTTTCGTCTTGACCCTTTTGGCATCCTTCACTAATGCCTTTGACACAACACTTCTAGAGAGAAAGAAAGAACTATCAACAAGAGAACTTCAGTAGTCTTGATGATGACGAAGCATGGCAACTCATGGACTTGAGCTTGCTTGACTTCAAGAGGTGGTGATCTCGCTTTTAAGAGGAACCTAGAGAATCACACAAAAACAAACACAAACTACATAGAAAGATCCTTTGGATCTGAGGTTAGAGTGTTTATAATACTAGGTGAAAGTATGTGTAGGAGTGGCAACCTACAAAGAAGAAATGGCTCACTATTTATAGAAGAAAACATGCTACTGTTCCACGGATCCCACGGATCCTTTACTTGAGGGATCCGTCCAGTGTAAACTGGGGGAACCGTGGGACGCTCCTCTTTGCCCATGGGTTTTGGGTCATAGGTCATGGTTTATGGGTCATGGGTCCTAAACTTTGGACCATGAGTATCCAAGTAGATACAATATATCTAGAATATGCAATGTATCTAGTCCATGGGTTATGGGTTAGCTCCATGGGTCATGGATAATACCCATCATGACTTATGCATGATGTTATGCAATGGGTCATGGGTTATGGATTATGCTCCATGGGTATGGGTCATGGATTTTGGGTTTTATCCAACTATATTCAATTTATTTAGTCAATGGGTCAAATACTTAAAACTTCTACCCATTTTATTACCCATTATAATACACATTAAGTATGTATATATTTACCCAATATGTAAACACTAGTTGTTGTACATATGCATTACTAAAACATGAGAGCACTATTACTTGTTTAGTGTTTTATATGAAAACGTAAGTGTGTTAGTAAACTATTGGCTCAAACTATTTACGTATTTTATTTGTTTCGTTAAAATGATTTTATGTTTGTTATCGACAAAACATTAGAAGATCGTAAAATATAAATAAACGTTTGTTAGGAATTGGAAATTCCATAAGTAAAGAGTCGGTCACCCCAAATGTTATCTAGCCTAAGTTAGCTCGTAGACTTGTCGTTATGTATGTTATTAAGTAGTTTATTAGTTAGTTTAGTGCAACACCGTGGAGGAAGGACGGGTCTTTACCCATTGTATACACGATCCACGTGCCGTCGGGAGGTCGTTTAGTTTATAACCTATAAATACCCTCTACCATGCAAGGTAGAGGGTTGGATGTTCATTTGGAATCTAATATTCCACAAGTTTCTCTTTCTAAAACATCCCACTTTCTCTCTCTAGAAATCATCTATACGCCTATGTGTGTTTGTGTTATGATGTGTATATGAAATCCAATATGTTACAAATGGTATCAGAGAGCCATGGTTTGATCATCTCTTATATATCCTTGGATTTCTAGTGATTTTTAGATGGTTTTAGAGTTTGAGAAAGTTTAGTGGTTTTTGCATTATTTGGATCATTTCTAGTGTTAAAGTTTGAATCTTGGGTGTAGTTTTGTGTTTAGAATCACTGTATGTGCTTGGGTTTTGATTTGGTAAGCTAGAATCATCGTGGTTGGGTTGTTTTTGGATTGAAAAGTGGTGTTTGTAAGATTTTCTAGCTAGCGACTTGACCCACGAAGTGTTATTCTTGTTAGCGACTTGCCTTGCAATTTGGTAGCGAGTTGTAGTTGAAGTTGTTAGCGATTTAGGCTTAGCGACTTGTCTAGTGAGACAAGCCGACAAACAGTACACTTAGTGGATTCTCCACTACGGGTAGCGACTTGGTGAAAGTTAGCGACTTGTACTTAAGTTTGTTAGCGACTTGGTGTTAGCTATTTGATGCCTAGCGAGTTGCTATTTAGCGACTTGAAAACTTAGCGACTTGGTTCTTAGCGACTTGCCTACTTAGCGACTTGGTGCGTAGCGACTTGTTGTCAAAATTTGTAGCGACTTGGTGCTTAGCGACTTGGGTAAAATTAGTGGATGAAAAACTTAGGTAATAACATAGGATTATAGATCTATGTCTTTTGGTCATTTGCCGGTGGCTCGTACGTAACTCATCCCGATGAATAAACTAGAGCCAAAGCGGCTAAACGTGTCCAAATCGAGTAATGATTTCAAGCGAGTAAAGCTCATAAAACTTGCATATAACCAACTGTTGGTCAAAGTATAAAGTTGTATCTAACACCCTAACTTGAGCGTGTCGCTGGCCGTGCGTTAAATGGAGTTGTATAACTCGACTTATGACCAAAACCGTGAGACGGTTTTTGTTGATTGAAATAACTAATGCGTCTAAGGGTAAATTGGTAATTTCACATTAGTTAAATAATTTCAGGGCAGTAGGACCCACTAATCTGTTTAGTACATTTAATTACCTTTCCGAGGACATAAAAACCGAGTCGTGATCAATTACGGTTTAGAAATAACGGGTAGATATAGACGGGAAAACTTAAATAAGCGAAGCGTAAACACTTATACGACTTCACAAATGTTAAGTATCCAAGCATAATTGATGTAATAACTATATAAGGCATGTTTATACATTCAATTCGTTGTTTTAGAACCTAAGACTCAACACATATTCTAGGTTGCGTAGAGGTTTCTCGGCTTATACATCGGTTCGTTATACATTGGATATCACATTTATTAAGGTGAGTCATAGCCCCTACTCTTTTAATACTTGTTTACAAACTCTTTGGGAGATACATGCTCAAACACCGGCTTTATACTTTACAAATACACAAAACATTATACTTGATTGCATTATACTTGATTGCATTATACTTGATTGCCTTATACTTGATAAGTCGATGGTAAGTCTCCCAATATAGACGGAGCGGCCCCTCGTTCGTATGATAAGTCGATGGTAAGTCTCCCAATATAGACGGAGCGGTCCCTCGTTCACATGATAAGGCGATGATAAGTCTCCCAACGCACACGGGCGGTCCCTGGTTCGGCGATGATAAGTCTCCCAACATAAATGGAGCGGTCCAACTTGAAAGTCTCCCAATATAGATGGAGCAACACTAAGTGCAATAATGTGAAATATTATGTCTCAGTGTGTGCTTAACTATAAAATGTACTATATTTTAGCAAGTGAGTTGTAAACACACATGTTGCAAGTTTTGTATGGGCGAACTTGGGCGAGTGGATTTACAATGCCTTTCTTTGTGTGAACATTCTTTTAAGGCTTTTCAACTTATTTAAAACAAACTCTATGAACTCACCAACCATCGTGTTGACACTTTAGCATGTTTATCTCGGGACATAAGACGATAGGCATGTTGCATGGAACTTAGAGTCGCATACGACATATTTTGAAGACTTATGCTTTTATCATTTACCATTCAAACATTTATGTATTATACTTTGGGACCTCATTGTTTGTAACTCGATTTCATTAATCGAATGGTAACTTTTCAAAACGTCTCATTTAGAGGTCGTTTTCTATAACTTGTACTTTGTATTATGAAGTAGCACCCCAAGTGACACGTCTTCATTCTGCGGTATTTTGGGGTGTTACTGATTGGTATCGAGCATTGGTTATAGAGAACTAGGTTTCATTTAAGAGCCTAGACTATAAGCGCTTTATCGTTAAGACTCTCGTTGAAATTGCCTTACACACACTTGATGCAAGATATGCTTCTTCTTAGTTGTTTGTTTAGATCCACGTTGTTGGATGATATGACTTTAGTAATAATAAGAAAACCACATAATTTAATCGAGTCATTAAAATATGGAGCTCAATAATAACTAATTATTTAACTTGATCTTGTGACAGTTCTTGTTTGATGAGACATGAGATTTGAGTTAAATAATATTATTACTTAGCTTTAGGGATTTGATGACTTGGTTATCTTATTATCTACAAGCGAATTTTGTGTCGGAAATCTTAAGTAGGATGATTTATAATCTCCTTATTTGAATGGATTGGGACCTCTTTATTCAAATAAAGAAGTTATAAACCACGAACCATATGTTTATAACCCATTAATTACATAAATTTGGACGCTTCTTTATGTAAGTAATGAATTATAAATAAGTGGGCTTATTTGCATCCGATCGATTCCCTAACCACATTATGGGTGTATTACAACGTAACCCATACACTATTCTGTTGAATAAGAGAACCCCTTTGTTTTAGAGACCACACTTTTCTTAGACACGCTATAAGTAGTTGACATCAACGAACTTGGACGAAGTTCCCTTAAGGGGTAGAGACTGTAACAATTCGCATTTTCGGGAATTTACTATTCACCATTACTATTCATTTTTACTATTCATCACCAAATTTTTTTTATTTCATATTCTTGTAAGTTAGCCTATTTTAGTAATAATCCGATAATTTGACACTAATCAGGTCACTTCTGCAAATTTCACGAAACCGTGTACGAGATTTACGTTTAGGTTTAAACGACCTTTAGGCATCCCGATATGTCCGAAACATTACAAACAAGAGAAATATAAGTTTTCACCTTCCGTGACATTTTCATAAGTTTTGGAATTTTCGTTTTCCGGTTTGCGTTTTATGCGATTTTGCGTTTAGACCAGCGTTTCCAGTTTTAGCGGCGTTTAAGAAACCGATAGAACTTATCACTCATTTAATATGCTTATATGGAGTATATTAACAAGTTTTAACATATTTACAAGTTTCATATTTTTAGTATACCGGTTTTAAGTTTCGTGACTTTACGACTTACAGTTAGCGATTAACGGGACCAAAACTCACTCCGTAAACAAGATAATACCAAGCAACTCATATCTAGTCATCCTAGATAGGCCTTGAACGAAATTTAAGCCGATGGGGCGTTTTATAAGTGATCACCATGATAAGGACATGAAACTTACATAGGAAGCTTATACATGTGTTAAGTTACTTAAGTCTTAAGTCTTAAACTTAAGACTTAAGTCTTAGAAATATCCTACACCTTTAACCTCCTCATCTTACTATAAATAGCAAGATCATTCTCTTCCTTTTCTCATCACCATTAATGAGACACACTTAAATCACACAACCCTTCATCTTTGATTTCCAAGTTCCAAGTTACACATAAGAGTTGAAGGCTTAGTTGTTCTTTACATGAATCTTAAGTTTATTTGGTGATTCCATGGTTGAATTAGGAGCTACACAAGGGTACTAGGGCTGGATTCATAAGGTTTTCACAAGGGTTATATTAAGGCTAGCAAAGTTTTGCAAGAATTGTATTGAAGGATTGGAAGGTAGGGTTTTGGTTGAAAGGGTTTAGAAATTAGTGTTCTTGTTCATGGTTCTAGTTAAATTTCATCACAAGGATTGTAAGCAAACTTTTATGTTATCATTTGATTTACGTAAATACTGGTATTTAATGTATGTAATATGTTTTATATGCTTATTATGGTCGATTGTGCTTGGATAAATGGACTAAACCACTAGAAATCGTCAAAAGGACTAGTATTGAAAACAAACCGGACGGTCTTTGTAAGCGTAATTATTGGGTAAAATTAGTGGACTGAAAAACTTAGGTAATAGCATAGGATTATAGATCTATGTCTTTTGGTCATTTTCCGGGTGGCTCGTGCCGTAACTCATCCCGATGAATAAAGTAGAGCCAAAACGGCTAAACGTGTCCAAATCGAGTAATGATTTCAAGCGAGTAAAGCTCATAAAACTTGCATATAACCAACTGTTGGTCAAAGAATAAAAGTTGTATCTAACACCCTAACTTGAACGTGGCCGCTGGCCGTGCGTTAAATGGAGTTGTATAACTCGACTTATGACCAAAACCGTGAGACAGTTTGCTGCTGATTGAAATAACTAGTACGTCTAAGGGTAAATTGGTAATTTCACATTAGTTAAATAATTTCTAGGGCAGTAGGACCCACTAATCTGTTTAGTACATTTAATTACCTTTCCGAGGACATAAAAACCGAGTCGTGATCAATTACGGTTTAGAAATAACGGGTAGATATAGACGGGGAAAACTTAAATAAACGAAACGTAAACACTTATACGACTTCACAAATGTTAAGTATCCAAGCATAATTGATGTAATAACTATATAAGGCATGTTTATACATTCAATTCGTTGTTTTAGAACCTAAGACTCAACACATATTCTAGGTTGCGTAGAGGTTTCTCGGCTTATACATCGGTTCGTTATACATTGGATATCACATTTATTAAGGTGAGTCATAGCCCTACTCTTTTAATGCTTGTTTTACAAACTCTTTGGGGAGATACATGCTCAAACAACGGCTTTATACTTTTACAAATACACAAAACATTATACTTGATTGCATTATACTTGATTGCATTATACTTGATTGCCTTATACTTGATAAGTCGATGGTAAGTCTCCCAATATAGCGCAGGCGGTCCCTCGTTCGTATGATAAGTCGATGGTAAGTCTCCCAATATAGACGGAGCAGTCCCTCGTTCACATGATAAGGCGATGATAAGTCTCCCAACGTACACGGGCAGTCCCTCGTTCGACGATGATAAGTCTCCCAACATAAACGGGCGGTCCAACTTGAAAGTCTCCCAATATAGGCGGAGCAACACTAAGTGCAATAATGTGAAATATTATGTGTATGTGTGCTTAACTATAAAATGTACTATATTTTAGCGATGGGTTGTAAACACACGAGGTTGCAAGTTTTGTATGGGTGAACTTGGGCCGAGTGGATTTACAATGCCTTTCTTTGTGTGAACATTCTTTTAAGGCTTTTCAACTTATTTAAAACAAACTCTATGAACTCACCAACCATCGTGTTGACACTTTAGCATGTTTATCTCGGGACATAAGACGATAGTCTGTTGCATGGAACTTAGAGTCGCATACGACATATTTTGAAGACTTATGCTTTTATCATTTACCATTGAAACATTTATGTATTATACTTTGGGACCTCATTTTTGTAACTCGATTTCATTAATCGAATGGTAACTTTTCAAAATGTCTCATTTAGAGGTCGTTTCTATAACTTGTACTTTGTATTATGAAGTAGCACCCAGGTGATACGTCTTCCTTCTTGTATTTTGGGGTGTTACAGTTTCAACTCATGTAATGGAAGCTTGAGTACCTTGCGTATTTACAAAAGGAGTTTGAGGAACAATTGGGTTTTGAAAATTGTTTGATGAAACTTTAATTTTACTTAGACTCCTGGCGCGCTGGTGGTGTGCTGGCGCATCACCCAGTGCGTCAGACCCATACTTTTCCCATTTTTCGTTTTTACTCTCTTTTACAAACACTATTGGTTTGTTTAGACATTTGGAAGTAGTTTTCTCATGTTTTGAAAATCCAAGACCTTCCTTATCTTGGGACACTTTTTGACGACTTAACACATCATCTAAAACATTGCTACTTTCCTTGAATTTTGTGAAACTTAATGACTTCTTTTAAAGTTTAGATACTTCGTCATTCAAAGATTTAACCTCAAGTGGGAGAGTCTCACATCTTTTGCATGGTTCAACCACCTCTTTTCAATGATTAAGTTTTTTTTTTCATTTTGAAGTTCATTGTTTTTATTAAGTAATTTTGAAAATTCCTTTTTAAGAGAGCATTTTTATTTAACATTTACTTTTAATTTTCTAAACATATCCTCATAACATTTAATTAGTTCCTCATTTTCCTTTTGCAATTCATGAAGGTCTAGGCTATTTTCACAAATAGAAGAGTTAGACTGTACCTCATGAGATTCGATAGCCATAAGACATGTAGCTTCCTTATCAAGTTGATCTCCATCTTTACTATCGCTTCATGATCCAACAACGAATGCTTTGTTCTCCTTTGTGTTTGTAAAATCACTTATGAAGTGATTCTTGTCACCACAATTATAGCATCTACATTCATGCCTTGAGCTTTCACCAACCCTGTTCACAAAAACCCGACCTCTTCCAACTATGTTTCTTTCATTACAATGATTGCCAAAATGATTACCACGCCTAAAATTACCACCTCTTTTAAAGAACTTCCTAAAGTTCTTAGCCATGAGATTGAATTCTTCATTGTTCATTTCATCATCTTCGTCTCCACTTCCTCCTTGACTTTCACTATCATAACTAATTTGTTCTCTAGTGACTTTAGCTTTAAGAGCTAGTGACTTAACCTCTTTCTTCTTTTCTTCAGAAACGACTTGCCATTTTCTAAAATCATTTCATAAACTTTGAGGTTACCAATTAACTCGTCTAGAGGAAGATCCGCCAAATTCTTGGCTTCTTCAATCGCCGTCACTTTTGGCCGCCATTTCACCGGAAGAGCACTAAGAAATTTTATTACATGATTCTTGTCTCTATAGGTAGGATCTAGAGCCGTTAGGCTAATAATGATAACATTGAAACGTGTATAACCACTATCAATGGTTTCTTCATCGGAGATTGAAAACTTCTTATATTGTTGAATGAGTAAGTCAATCTTGCAATCATTGACTTGTGAGTTACCTTGATGAGTAATGATAAGTGTATGCCAAATCTCCTTTGCAGTTTTGCATGTGTAGACTCTTTCGAACTCCCTTCGAGGTAAGGCATTGTAGATCGTCATCTTGGCTTCATGGTTCTTGTCAAGCTTCTTCTTCTCATTATCATTTAGATCCAAATATGGCTTCTCTACCACCAACTTTGTTTCTGGATCTTCCACCATGAATACAAAGTCACCATTTTGGATAACTTCCCACAAGTTAACATCTTTAGACCTAACATAGGTCTTAAATCGGGCTTTTCAAAAACAAAAGCCATCGGACTCTGTTAGGTCACTAGTTTTACAACACAAGCTTATAAGAGAAGAGATAAGGCGATTGAACAAGTAAACCAAACACACACACACAAGTATACTCGACCGGTTATCGTAGAGTGTAGTGAAAGAATAACTTGAACAACCAACCTTCAAATGAAGGTTATTACAATGTATTTATAGGCAAGGAGCTAGGGCAACACTCCTCTCCTTCCCTATTCCTTATTGGGCTTGGATCAAGCTTATGGGCCTTCTACATAAGCTTGACCTTAAACAAACATAAAGGCCATAACAAAGCTACCTATTACATATGAAATATAAATACTTGAAATCTTGTTTAGGAGTGATTCCAACAATCTCCCCTCAGTATATATGAATGTAAGCGGTGAAGGCGTTGATGTAATAGTAGTGTGACGTCTTTGGCATTCTTCTTTCTTGTGAGAGGAATTGCCTTGATTCAAACAATCTCCCGGTGTAGAGATAGTTATCTTTGAGCGGTTAAGCTTGAGCGTCATCTTTAACTTTGTTCTTTGATCATTTGTTCTTTGTGGTGAAAGTGATAGTATGTTGTTATGCGCATCGATGCGCCTCAGTGCCTTGTTTGCTCCAATGTCTCCACGTCATTCTTCAACATGCTCACACGCTTTTGGCGTTGGAAATCAATCTTGATGAAGTTCTTTAAGTCTTTAACTTTGTAGACTCTTTGGTTGAGCGAAGAATCATTCGGCGGTTGTGTTGCTTTTGAATAGAACTTCCATTAGTGATGATGTTGGCGTGAGCATGAGAAGAATCAACACGATCATTCCGCTCGAGCTTCCATAAGAAGAAAACATTGCAAGCGGTTAGAAATAAGCGGTTTCCGGCACTTACAAGTTTGAACTTGAGAGTGTTAATGACATAGTGTGAAAACACAACTCTAATTCTTACAAAGGCCGTTCTGAGCTGGAGTCCCACAAGTGAGATAACGCGATGTGCGAAGTACATCTCTGATTCGAGATAGTCATTGAGGTACACGAAGCATCACCTCTGTTGTAGACCGTTTGAGACACACTCCGCGTAATCCACGGGGAGTTACCGAAGCGACTCTTTGTCGGGCATTTGATGTTGACCTGGCGGGAGTTTCCATTCAATCGCGAGGATCACGGATGTGAACCTCTCATAAATGTTCTCGACAGTTGCTAAGATGCATGAAGGACTCGATATGAACCGAATCTTGAAGACCTTATTGTTGATCAACAAGTGATTAAATGTCAAGTGTTCCTAAGAGATCTTTTGATGAATCTCGTGGCTCTAGACTCAACAGTGCGTTTTGGTTTTCTGGCGGAGACTAGGGAGAGGGTCTCCTTCTTCAATACCGGCGATCTCTAAGAAAGCCAATAGTTTATGTAGGGTTCCTGTGAGAATGAAACAAGCTTACATTGAGAGAAACTTGAGTGGCTAAGAAGGTTTAGTGCATGCGTCCTTTGGGTCCATGACGACTTTTAATCTTCAATACCGGTGTCACTAAGTGACAACCGGTAGCATATGAATTGAACCCGATTATGCGCCCTAAGTTGAATAATGCGGAGGCTATTTCTTTTCACCCTTTTCTTTACATTTCTTTTGATTCTTCAACTCCTTCTTTCTCCGATTCTCATTTCTCCTTTTACAATCATTCCTAAGGACTTCTAACACTAACTAATGGTAGTGTCCTTGGGTAGATCCCTCCGACTCTGGCGGATCATAGAGACAGTTATTCCTAACCTTAGTCACCTTATAACTCCATGACTAACCTATGTTTGCCATTAT
This sequence comes from Chrysanthemum lavandulifolium, assembly GCA_022545495.1. Taxonomy (NCBI): domain Eukaryota; kingdom Viridiplantae; phylum Streptophyta; class Magnoliopsida; order Asterales; family Asteraceae; genus Chrysanthemum; species Chrysanthemum lavandulifolium. The sequence goes on along the minus strand of CM040243.1, from coordinate 109,176,670 downwards.
AACCTTTGTAAGTTAAAATATCTCTCAAAGGGTTTGTAAATGAAAACATGTTTGAACCATTGTGAGAGATAAGTTTTGCATAAATACTCCCCTCACATGTGCTTAATAGTTTTAATGGTTAAATGCACGGTGAGGAAAAAGCGCGCACTTTATGAATTGATCCACTAAAGATAGACAATCTCCGCGAGACACGGTTCGTTGAATAGTTAAAGAGTTACATTGTCGACTTTTAGGTGACAACTAGCTCTAATAACTACCTTGAAGGTGTAGACAAACCTCGAAAGGTTGTCATACCCGTCGAGTTCATGTCTATCAAGAGCTTCTCGAATGGTACCTTCTACTAAGACAAGTCCTTTGCGAGACACGTTTACATCACTAGCGAACTAGCTTGAAATTATTACCCGTCGGGACAAGTCTTTTCGAGTTACAAGCAGTTAAGTATCGTCAATTCGTTGGTTAAGTCACGAGGTACCAGGGATTCATTTGCATTTTGTACAACATATTTCTTATCACATAATTTTCTCCCCTCAAAATGGCATATAAGATGTTATTTTGAAACATTTTGAGAATAAATATGACCATTTTGAGTGTTGCGGGAAGAGTGACCACTTGTGAACAATTTGTGAACAAAGTTTTCATCAAATACTCCCCTCGATTAGTGATATAAGCGGTTGAGGTTTTGAAAATCTTATGGGAAGTACTTGTCTTTTGAGCAAAACCTTGAAAAGTGAAAGGTTTGATAGGTTTTACTCAAAATAAAAGCTTTCGCTCCTTTTATAAGGATTGTGGCGAGGCGTACCACGGGGTCCTTTCTTGACAATACGGGTTGTACCTTTGTTATGTGTGCACAAGCCATTCACATATATAATCATGCATCCAAAATCATATGAAGGAAACAATTCAAGGGGTACCGGAAGTGCGGTGATGTTCCCGAGTGCGCGCAGGCGTTGAAAGCGGTGATGTTTATCTGGGTCTACCACCAACATAGCTCTCCAGCGTCAGGCGATCCGCCACGAACAACCGTTCATCAATCATGGTGATGATCCTTCTCACATTCCTTCTATCACGAGAGTTCCGGTAGCTTAGGATTCCCAACCTTCAGCGTATATCCTTCAATCATGCGCCAATCCATCCCTAACCATCTTCAAGGTATGATCCCGAATTTATGGAGCTCACTACGCCATTAAGCGGTTCTGCGAAGTTCACTGCGGTAAACAATGCGAAAGGTTTCTTGATGGCGTAAGTTGTTTGGTGGTTGATGTCGGGAAGATCAAGGCGTGGTGGAGTGAAGTTTACGTTTACGATATGATTCAACGACCATCGGATATCTTGACCGTTCTTTGATCACAATCGTCTAATGAAGATGAGAGCCGACTTGATGAATTCACGTTGAATTTCGATCGAGAATTGTCTCATCGACCACATACTTTGGCAAGGTACATGTCTTGATGTCGTTGGTGACAAGTTCTCAAAGTCGACCTCTACGAGAATTCATAGTCTTGTTCATCTTGTCGTTTGACTATGATATTCTTCAAGAATGTGTAGTCCCATTTAGACTTGAGATCAATGTGTTTGATGGCTACGATGTCCTTTGAGCAATACACTTCATGTTGAGACTTGAACCGAGCGACACGTAGTAGATTCTTGGCGTTCGGGCCAATGATGAATCCCATACAATGCATCTTGGTCATATGCTTGCGTTGTCGAGAAAACAAGTGAGTTGCACGTTCCTCGATAGCTATGCGGTTTGAGTAACCAGCATTGGGAATGGAAGAGTCAAAGATGTAGCGTATTTTCGTGAACCATCGCCACCATGGAGAAGAAATTCAGTGCGTGTTGAAAAAATATCGAAGGAATCCTTGGTTCATCGGTTGGCGATTGTTGGTAGAGGTTTGGTCGATCGGTGTAGTATGGAGGGTTGTTCCGTTTAGTGAAGTCGATGTTTGCTACGGGTTGAGCCAATCCATGTTGTTAGACATGGCTCGAGCAATGTTTTCAAGGTGATATTCAACCTCGATTGCACTTTCGAGCTATTTTTCAATAGAAGGAATCGTCATTCTTGATGCGCTTCAACTCGGTTCGTCATCTTCTTCACGGAATCGTTCTTGCAAGATTTTGCATGCTCCGGTGTACTACCGTCTACCAATTCTTGACCTTCTTGGGGTAGGGAGTGTTATTAACAAGTGTGGAGAACCATTCAAATTCTGCGGTTGTATCGTCATCTAGCCATGATCGACATCTGGTGAGTCGTCTTTTCTTGCTTTTAGAAGGCCTAGATGATGATACGGGTTTCTTCACTTGTTTGGGAGAGGAGGGTTGTTGTTGGGGCTCGAGGACCTCTTCATCGTCACCACCCGTATACTCAAAGTGATCACCGGTTTTACGAGTCAAGGGTGGTAACTCGGAATCGTCCGAGGTTTATCGGTGGAAGACCAGGGTGATGGAGACTTATGTTGAGAAGAAGTCCGATGTGGAGGAGGTGGCATAGATGTAGATTGACCGGGCGCTACGGCGTTTAGGTGCGAGTCCTTATCCTTATCATCGTCATCTCTTGGTCGTTTGGGTTGATCGGTGACTCCTTGCATGATGAGCGAGTTGAAAAGCAAGTAGACCTTGAAAAATTTAGCTTCATCGAGTAAGCGTTCGGATCGCTTTGACATTTGCATCACTAGTTTAGCGATTAACTTTCAGTTCGAGAGATCGACTTCTTTGGCCATTGTATGTTTAACCAATTCGGCGATGTTAGGGGTGAGTTATGCGGAAAATATTTCTCTAGTCTGCTGGGGGCGGTGTCGAGAAGAAACTTGTGGGTTTGTTCTCTTGCGACTTTTCAGTTCCTTTTGGACTTTTGGAGCGATATCACGAAGGTACTTTTGAGTGTAGCCTTCAATCATTTCATTTAGTTCCCCAGCGATGACTTCTCATGAACTCTGAATGGCTTTCCTATCTTTCCGCATCTCATCATTCTCATCATGTAAGTCTTGCATTTGTTGACATACCAATTAAGTTTTCTTTGAAGCATGTCCTTCTTTCTAACTTGTTTGTGACTTTCACAATTCTTGCATGTGTTTGAGAAATCCAAGACTTTGGTGGTTTCTTCTGGTTTGGATGATGATCGGTTGACTTAGTTGATGGTGGTGGTGATGAATGTGATGAAGAGTCGATGATGAGGAGACATGAGGAGACTTCATGTCCTTAGGAGTTCGAAGTTTTCTCCTTTGAGTGAGTTGGATGTCTAGAAGAAACTTTGTATAATCATCCTCGTCATCCTTAGACTTTTCTTTCTCGGTTTCTGTTTCTCAAAATCATACTCAATAGTGTCTTCAACGGCGGTTGTTGTTGCGAGAAGAGTGGTGGCACGGATCCCTTATCGGGGTGATTAACGCATCGGGATGCGGAGAGGTGGGCGGCACCACTTGATCCTCGGGGCCACCCATTTGATCTTTAGCAAATTCGTGACCTTTTGAATATGTCGGACGTTGTGAAACTTTTTCTTGTATGATTTATCAATTGCTCTTCTTCTTCTTGAGCTCTCATCATAAGGTACAATAGCTTGAGTCTTCCCTTTTTCTTGGGCAATTTGGAGGACTTGGAGGTTTTGTCTTTGAGGCGGTGTTTGGTTGCGATGCGAGTAATGAACCTCTTCATCATCTCGGTATCTTGAGCTCTCATCCCTAAGTTGTCTTTGAGGTTCAAGTGTGGGAATAGGTTCGGCTTCCTTTACGGGAACAATCCTTATAGAAGGAGCTTTCCTTTTAGGAACCTTCCTTTGACTCATGAGAACTTGTTGTGCTTCTGCACTTCTCTTACGGTTCTCTGACGGTGTTCGGAAGATTTTAAATCAAGATGACCAACTTTGCCTTGTCATTGCTTCGGATATCTCTTATGCGTTTGAGCTTTCGACATCTTGATCGGAAGGAAATCGCAATCTGACACCTTGTTTCTTTGTGGGCGTTTCCTTGATTACGGCGGAGAGAATAGGTTCCGTCAACATGTCGTGATTGTCGGGGTCATTGAGCCTCTTGGGAATATCGGGATGAAGTCCAAGTGCTCTCTGTATCAACAGTTTAGTATATCGATGTAGGGAATCTTTGAGCCAAGTTTCTTGAGAAATGACATCATGTCATCCCAAATCGAGCTTCAATAGCGATGTGTTTCATGTTGACGAATGCCCAAAATATTTGCGGTTCTATGAGCTTAGGGTGCTCATAGCCGCTATCACGACCGAAGCAGACTTGGTGATGATCATGTAGAGTGTTCTCCATGGTTGAGGAATACTCTTAAGCTCACGTGAGAGTGCTTGGTGATTACTCCTGTAGCCTCATCATAACCGATATTGATTAAGAATTGGAGAGTTAACTCTTGACGGTGTGGCATAAAGTTTGGTTGGATTGACTTGGGAATAAGGAGAGCGACCCTTAAGTCTGCGGTGTAATGGTGACTTGTTTGTGGTTTAGAGTCACCGTCGTGATCCTTCCTTTGACCCTTTCCATAGTATTCGAGCTGTTGGATGTAGATCTCGGGAATGGTTGCGAGTGAGTAAGCATGTTACGATATGGATGAGTCCTCGAATATCGATAGCAATGAGACATGAAGATTGAGCAAGTGAGAGTCTTGAAGTCAACTCGGAGATTATTCTTTCCAATCTTCATTGGGTAGCCATTAGGGTAGATGTCGACAATGGAGAGAACATTTGGTGCATCCATGTTTGGTTGGCGACCATGTCGTGATGCGAAACAACATTAGCCAAAAGAACCAACATATCGAAAGACATAATGTTAGTCAACGAAGGTCTTATTGTCTAGTTATTGAATGTACGGTGTCAATGATTATTCTGAGTCCTAAGTCACTTGTATGTTCAATAATTCAATGATGTCGTGAAATGTTTAGTGAGTTAGTTAACTTTAAGTTTTAAAGTTTATTTTATCACTTATTGTTCACAACATATTAAGCGATTTAAGTTTATTAGTGACATTTTGGATTCGTGATGATATGATTAGTTTATTTACAAGTTTGTACAAGTAACAATTCATCATGAAGGTCAATCCGAGGGTTAAGCGTAGTTTTGGCAAAGTTATGCGTGAGCGGTATTATATATGCTTAGGCGTAGACTTACGCGTAGAATCTATCTTCTGCGTAAGAAATATTACAGCGTGGGAAAAGGAGTCCTTATGCGTAGAGCTTATGCGTGGCATATATTTACCTTACAGCGTAAGGCTACTCGTGAGAGTTGACCTTAAGCGTGGGGTTCCTTTGTTTACGCATATCCTTCACGGGATCGCGTAGTCCATTGTAGAACCTTAGCGTAGAAGCTACGCGTAAGACAAGTCTTCGCATAACAAGCTACTGGCGTGGGTGATCCTTATCGTGAGATTAGTATCCACCTTGATTACGAATATTACGTGTAGCAAAGGCACGAAATAAATCCATCAAATCATCAACATTAACTCATACATACATTTTATCAATAGATCATGGCGGTAACATATGTTACACGGTTAAGCGTAGAATTGCATACGCGTAGACTAAACCCTAGATCTCGGCGTATGGATTCTAGCCATAGATTAAGCACCAAACTTTTACGGTATATCATAGGCGTTGTGAGAGCATATAGACCAAGTTTTAACACTTATTATGCGGTGAATCAAAAACACCCAAAGTTTATGAACTTTAAACCCTAGTTTCGAATTGATGTCCAATTCGTGTTTACGGGTGGCTATAGACTATGGAAATCATCAATTCAACAATGCAAAAGCATAACCCAACAATCTTTTTAACCAAAACACTTCATATTTGAAAATACCCAAATCGACTTTTAAACCCTAATTTCAAAAAAATCTTCAATTAGTGAATCTGGGTGGATTTTGAAGGTTAATAAAGTATCATTGATGTATTAGGATCGTTTAGACACAATCATTTCACCCCAAATACACACGTATTGATTGTGTGTTCATACGCATAAGCGTAGAACACAAAATTACGCGTAGAACATGTTTTAGCCGTAGGATTTACTTGAGATTCAAAACCATTGTTCAAAAACATGATCCAAACACGAAACACTTACAAAATGATGATCGAAACACGGTTTCTTGAGTGAATATTATCGTGGGATGATAATAGGTGTTTTGTAATAAATGTGAAGTGAAAGTTAGGTGGAGGTTTTATTTAAAATAACTTTAAGTTTTGTGAGTTTGGTCCCTCCACTTTTCCATTTTCATCCAAAGCCTTTTAACTTCCAATTTTGGTTACCAAATGAAGATTTTAGACGACACTCCCCTTGACTTGAGAAAATAATGAAAGGTTATTAATTAAAGTCAGGGTGTCAATGAACGAAAATTTACCACCATTTGTAAAAGAATCAACGAGATGTGATAACATGCAAGTACAGATGTTTTGAAGCGGTTAATGGATTATTTTCTCCCCTCAACACTTGATCGGAAAAATCTTGAATTTTGAAAGATAAAAGTGTTGACGGAAGAAATGTACTTGCCATGTTGAAAGAAATGTAGATTGGGAGAATATTTTTGTTGTTTTATCGATTTTATATTTTTGTATTTTGTTTTGAAAAATTTATTTACAAAAGATGTTTTGGTGTTTGTGGGTTTTAAGGCGGTTTTAAGAGGTCATCAATTCCTCTTGAGTCAAACACCTCATACCAATTCGGTGGACCAACTCATTAAACCTAGCGGGAGGCAAGGCTTTGGTGAGCGGATCGCCAATTGGTATTCGATACCACAAAGTATAATTCAACGGTACCTGTTCCACATGATCCTTGATGAAATGATAGCGTAGATCGATGTGCTTTGATTTGAGTCTTGAGCGGGTTGCGAGATTGCAATAACACTCGATTGTCATGATACATCGGGATTACATCAAATACATAACCATAGTCTTTGAGTTGTGTTCTCATCCAAATGACTTGAGCACAACACGCGGACATGGCTACATATTCTGCTTGATTGATGGCGGTGATGTACAATCCTGCTTCTTTGATTGCCAAGACACGGTTTATCAGAAATTGTAGTGCTCTGAAGTACTTTTCCTTGAGTCTAGGCATCCTGCGTGATCGGCGTCGAAAAAGCGATTAGTTCAAAACGAGAATCCGCCGGATACGGATCCCAAATTAATGGTTCCCTTGATGTATCGGAGGATTCTTTTAGCCTCGAGAGGTGGGTTTCGGTTGGTCGCGGCCCGATAGCGGGAGCATAGATAAGCGGCAAAGACAATGTCGGTCGCTGGTTGTTAGATACATGAGAGACCCAATAATACTTGGTATTTGGTAGGGTCAACCAATTTCCCATGTAAATCGACATCTAATTTCTTGGTATGAGCCATTGGTGTGGCATAAGTATCACGGTATTCATTCCAAATTTGTTTAACAATTCAAGGGCATATTTGGGTGACTCAAGAAAATACCACGGGGTGATTGATGAACTTGCGGTCCTAGAAAGAGCGTAAGTTCACCCATCATGGACATTTCAAAATTTTTCTTCATGAGTTTTGCAAAGCGATTGAAAACTTTTATGTGTTGACCCAAAATGATGTCATCCACGTAAATTTGAACAATTAAGATGTGTGCCCGTGATATTGTATAAAAGAGTTGGGTCAACCGAGCCTTTGGTGAAATTATTGGCAATGAGGAAAGATGATAGCTTATCGTACCATGCAGGGGCTTGTTTGAGACCATAAAGAGCTTTGTTCGGTTTGTAGACATGGTTGGGAACTCGGGATCAACGAATCCATCGGTTGGTGACATAGACCGTTTCTTTAAGTTGTCCATTTAGAAGCGCCGTTTTGACATCCATCGATGAACCGTCATGTTCATATGAGCATGACGCGAGAAATATCGAACGACCTCAAGGCGAGCAGCTGGAGCAAAAGATTCTTCAAAGTCTATCCCTTCTTCGGCGATAACCCTTAGCAACTAGCCGTGACTTGTTTGGATGACATTCCCTTGACATCAATTTGTTTTCCAAATCCATTTTAGACCAATGGCGTAGACCCTGTTGGTCTTTCAACCGATTCCATACTTCAAGGCGTTTGAATTGATTGAGTTCTTCTTGCATGGATTCAATCCGGTTGTCTTTGTCATTGCATCCTTAATGTTTTAGGTTGATTAGCGAGACGGTGAGTGCATAAATCGATGTTCACCATCCGAGTGAAGCGTTGTCTCGTAACGTTGGTTGATTCGGGTTGCCAATAATGTTAGCGGAGGATGGTCTTTTGTCCATCTATGTGTAGAGGTTGATGTTGGTATACATTGTGCAGTTCGAGGATTCAAATGGTTTGTTGAAGATTCCGCGACATCAGTGCGGCGATCTCATTGGCAAGCGGGTTGAAGAACGCATTTGGATCAAAATCTGCGGGTGGGGTACTTCATTGAGAATATCATCGGTGGTTCATCATTGTTGGAAGCGGTGTGTTCAAGCTGTTGTGTTGGAGTCAATTGGTGTAGGTGCATCTTCAACGATAGTTGTTGTAGCAGTGTATCGGTATAGGAATATTATCGGGTTGTGCGGTGAGCAGCGGATACACGAGAGCACGTTCATCAATATCGTCGCGAGCGGAGGAGCAAATAACCTTTCCATTTGTTGTGAGTTAGGTGAGGGCTTTCTTGGTGATGATGGGGTTTGAGGAAGTTTAAGCGGTTGTGACCGGGTTCTAAGTTGTTATACTCGAAGCCATTTCCGTGAGTTCATCGAAATGAGCATGAATCGTTTCCATAACCTCCTTAGTTCGACGATTCAGTTCGGAAACCTTTAGAATTGTCACGGTATCAATAAAGACTCCAATATCGACTTTTGCTTTGAGCTTTCCAAAATCATCACGATCATTATTCGGATAGCAAAGGGATCCAAATACATGAAAGTGTTTGAGGTTCGGTTTGTAGTTGTGGACAAGCTCAAAAGGTGTTTTGTTGTGGCGTTTTGTGATTATAGAGCGGTTTTGAGTATAGCATGCGATGAATCGACACGCCCATAAGTGTCTGGAAGTTTAGCATTGATTAACATTGTTCTTGCGACTTCCACTAACGTTCGGTTTCGTCTTTCAACAACTCCGTTTTGTTCGGTGTCCGTGCAATAGATGTTTGATCTTTGAATTCCACTTTCTCATAAAATTCACGAAGGGTTTTGTTAACAAATTCGGTTCCTTTGTGCGTCCGAATAATCACGGCGGTGTTGCGGGTGAAACTGTATTTTTGTGAGAAAGGTGATGATCATTTGTGGAGCTTGGTCTTTGCTACGAAGAAAATAGACCCAAGTCCATCGTGAGTAGTCATCAACAATTACTAAGATGTAGCGTTTGCCGTTGATCGTTTGTACGCGCATCGGGCCACACAAATCCATGTGAAGAAGATGAAGCACATCTTTGAGGCGTGTTCCACCTTTGAAGGAAAATGAGCACGAGTGCTTTTCCCTTGTTCACGGTGAGCAAAGGTGATCTTTTGAATCCGGAATCGTGGGAGTCCTTGACTAGTTTGTGTCGAGCAAGGTTGGTGATGGTTTGAAAGTTTAGATGTGAGAGGCAGCGGTGCCATAGCCAAGATTTTGTTGATGTTGCCTTAGAAAGTAAGCGGATGGGAGATGAAGCAACCATGTCTTGCATAGAGATAGTGTAGAGACTAGAATTACGCGAGCGGACATAAGGTCGTTTCCTTGTAGATCACGAATGAAACAAGTTTTCTCCACGAAAGCAACCTCAAATCTCCATCACAAAATTGACCTCTTGAAAGCAGTTGTGACCGAGGCCTTCCACATAGTAAACCTGGCGATTTCGATGTTCCCATTAACATAATCTCCGTAGCCCATGATGGCTGCAGTGATCGTTCGAATCGGCGGTGCCAATGAACTTTGCAATAAAGTTTGATAACAGTTTAAGGTTGCTGTCATGTGTCGGGAACATCCGCTATCAACAATCGAGAGAATGATCATATCACTGCATTACACAGGCGACACGGATGGAATAGAAGTAGATGTGGAACCCGAAATGTGAGAGGGTTCGAAGCGAATATATTGAACATACACATTTATAATTTTAGGCATCCATTTAAATCCTAGTGTGTTATATATCCATTTCGCCATCTATAACTACTCTTTGCTTTAGTCTTAGTGAAAGCACTAGGTGGTACTACATTCTTAGGAGGTGAGCGGGAGCTCTTGTGATAGCAATGGTTGCCTTAGAATCTAAAGATGGTGGTTTACCAAGCACGGACTTAGAATGATTAGTTGGCCTAGAGGTATTCCGATTCTTAGGATTCCGTAATCTAGAGATTATAGCTTTAGCAACACATTTGTCATGACAATCGAATTCATACTCTTTTGACAAATATCACAAGGTGCATCGATGAATATCAAAGGTACTTAACGGTTTAGCATTCGTTACATCACTATTTCTATTACATTTGCGGACCGCAACATCTATAGTGGAAGTAACATGAGTTTTATTGATTCCTAGGGTGTTCTTCTACTTTAGCATTCCTTATTGATCTTTTCTTAGGTCGCAACTTCCTATTCTTCGTTTGAGTGCTCTAGGGTGTGAAGTGCGGACGTTTGGAAAAGATGCAACTATTCTGTTTCGATGAGGGAAACACATTAGCAACTTGTGATTTGGCGGTGGGAATTCTAGGTTCACGATTACTAAGTGTGTTGGTGCTAATCTCTTAATCACGATGGCGGGAGTAGTTCATACTTTCCTAACATTTCCGTAACTTAGAGATGGTGTGAATCGGATCTTGATTTTCGAGCGAATATTACCGGCAAAATTCATGACTTCTCTAGTGTGAGCAAGATAGTGATCAAGTTCATTAGATGCTTCATCTCGAGTCTTTTGAGTAAATCAAATATGACACCATATTCTGTTTAACTTTTAAAGTTCTTGTTCATATTTTGAGATTTGACTTTTCAAAGACACGTTTTGATCATCCGGTTGCTCAATTTTAGGATCGAAGATTTTGCACTCAATTGAGCGATTTTCTTTTGAAAACTAAGTTGATGGTTGTGAATATCTTTTCACACCAATGAAGACGACGTTTTGCATTGTTAATTTCCGTGTGTGTCGTTTATTTTCGACTTTTAAAGACTCGATCGAAGCACATTATCGGTGTTTTCAACGATAACAATAGTTTCAACAATATCGTGAGAGATATGATCGGATGCATATGGCAGCGAATAGAATAGCACAACATTATGGATATCGACAGATAACATCTTCCAAGAGTCGATCAACATCTTTTCTCAACAGTTTCTTTTCCGTTTTGTGTTAGTAATAGATGTTTTGTTTTCTCGGCGTTTTCATTACCCAAGTTCCTTATGAAAATCCTTTTCCGAGCAATTGCACAACTTTTCAAGTTTTAACATTAGGTAAAGATTTTTACGAAAAATGTCTCTTTGTTCTCGCGCGAGGCGATTGAAAATGTTCAACTTTGATTTCGGATCGATATTCTATCTCATGTTGTAAAATTTTGAGGTCGACCATGAAAATGTCAAAATATCGAAGAATTTTTCGATTTTCGGGTTGTGAGTTTACTTCGCTAATGGAAGGTAAAGGACCGTAAGTTTGTGCAAAGGCTGTTTTGGGATTAACAATAGAAGACTCGGGTGTTTTGATGATAACCCTTGGTGTGTTAGAAGAATCCGTTGGTGTGTGAAAGTGACCGCGTTTTATAATTAAAGGTTTGTTGTAAACAACATTTTTAATTTTGATCGACTCTCGTCTTACGCATCTAATTCCTCTTGACGATGGTATTCAACAACACTCATGTGATATTATCAATTTTGTATTGTGCCTTTGGAAACTTGAGGAGTTGGTTTGAATGTTTTTAGTGAAAGCTTTGGTTTATGTCGACTAGATTTTTCCATATCCATTTGGATTAGGTTTTAAGGTAAACTTTTCAATAGTCATTCTTGATTCACCATGTTTGTAAACAACGTTTTAAACTCTTTAATTTTGTTTTGCAAACCGAGAATTTACGCAAGAAGGTCATCTACCGATTCGTTGAATGCTTTTTGTATCGGAGGCTGTTTTGACAATTTAACAACTCGACCTTAGCTTTTGATTTTCCAAGGTGAGGCGTTAATTTGCTTTTTATGTTCATGTTTGATTGTTCTAATTCGGACAACAAAGCATTCTTCGAGGCGGCTAGATCACGCATCTCTCTCTAAATATTTTTCGTTTTGATGAGATTTTGCAAAGCGGCTTCAAAACCTTTTCACGGTTTTCTTGAGTTTTGAAAAAGTTGAGTTGCATTTGTAAACATTCAAAATCCTTGGTTAACAGTGCATTTTACTTTTAAGGATTGATTTAATGCATAACATTCCTCCATTTTGATTTTATGGTCTTGAATTAACCGAGCAAAATCCGGATGAGGCAACAGATCATCTTGTTCAGCGTGAGTCTCAACATGATCATTCTTTAGATCCTCGAAATGCGACCACGAGTCAATTTGATTATCAAAGGGGACCATAAGGTCATCTTGATCGTCAAATGTAACTACTGAGGTTAACTTGAAAATCATCGAAGAAGATGTAGAAGACTCATTTTGAGCGATCGATCCGTGCGGATTCGAGATATTGGCGGAGATATTAGTTCGAGATATGATGATGGTTTGTTCGGTGCACGAGACAAGCCATCGATGTCATCTACTGGGCTGTATCACTCATGTGCGGCTCATGCATATTAGCCATCAACATAACGGTGCATTAGCTGCAAATCCTCCATATCATCATCAGTGCGCATACGCCATAAAGCTCTGTTCTTTGGTTGTGAGAGATCCGACTTCATCCTTAAGAGCCAAAAGTAAGGCCTCTTTGAAATAAGCACGCCCCTAGTCCTTGGCTTTGGGCATGCATTAGCCAGTGTCCTTCTCATTGCGGTTGTAGCATCGAAGACCATTTAACCGATTTTGAGCATTTCCGTTTCCACCACTTGAGCTCTGTTGTTATTCCTACCCGACATTAAACCCTTGACCACCGCTCATCGGCGACCATAATCACGATTACGAACTTCAACCGTCCATTGTTCACAGCGACTTGAGTCCGTGTGTTAGATGAGGAGCGAATCGATTGTTGGATTTGTTGGTGTAACGGCCAAAAGCATTAGCAATCATCACAAATCCTTGTTGCAATGCTTGAATGGATCAATTTCCTCGGTAGCTTCAACGACATATGCTTGAGCATTGTTCTTTGTATGGGACCAATTGATTTTGTTGAGGTTGAGGTTGTTCTTTGTGAAGGTGTGTTGGAAGCGATTGGTTGAGTTCTTTGGTTGAGAGGATAATTACATTGAGCATACAAGGCAAGTTGTTGATTGTCCGGTTGTATTGTTTAGCAATTTGAGCACGGAGAATCCTTTCGATCAACTTCCTTTTCATGAGGCTTCAAGTAATCGTACAACAATCCATAAGTAGAATGATGCATGTTCTTCGCAGCGGAGAAAAATGACATACTTCTCCCATTCGGACCAAGACTACTCGGGAACTTAGTATTCACTGCAATTCTTGGCATGATGATGTTGTGTTTATCCAAATCATTGATGATGTCGAAAATCGGTGATGATATGACTCAAGTGTCTCTCGGGTTCAATCATGAAGTGTTCATAAGCCAAGTAAATTTTGGATTCCAAATCCTCCGATTGAGTCTGAGATCCTTCCATAAGAAGGCGAATATGATCCCACATTTTTGTGCGATCTTTTGAGCATCAACACTACGAAGAATTGGGTTTGGTAATCCTAAAAGGATGTATTCCATTGCAAGTTCATCGACTTCATAGTGTAGAAGTTACGTAGGATTTAAATGCTGTGATAGCAATGTTGGTTTGTTCATCTCTTGGTGGAGCTGCGTTTGGATCTCCGGGTACAATGACGGTAGGCATCTCAAATGGACCTTCAAGATAACCTTCTTTAAGAACTTTCCATGTGGCTTCTTGGATCACGAACCTAAAGAACCTTATCACCCATTGATCGTAGTTTCTGGAGTGAGCATTGGAGGTCTATCAGTGATCCGACTTCATGAATTGATTGTTGGTGCTTAAAGCTTCACACATCTTAGCAAACCAAGTGGGTTCCTTCATAGTGGTCCGTGATGGATGTTGATTGAAATCGGTTGTGTAGGGTTGAACTTGAATGCTTGGTTGTGGTTGAACCATTTGTGGTTGTGGAATTGCACCAAGTTGTGGAGTATGTTGCTGATTAAATTGTTGTTGATAAATGGCTTGTTGTTGATTCCATTGTTGATGTTGTGGAGTTAATTGTTGTTGTTGTTGATGATTATAAGTGTGAGGGAAATAGTTAGAGTATGGTGGTTGAGACATGATGATAAACTTGTGTAGTAAGAATGGATCTTTGTAGTCGAATGAACCTTTGTTGATGAAGTATCCTTAGGCGTAGAAATGACAAGAACCAAGTAGCACTTATGCGTAAAAACACCAAAAGTTACGCGTAACAAGAATAGTTCTGGCGTGGGATTTAGCTTCTGCGTGGCGGGAAAAAGACTAAAGTTACGCGTAAGCGATAAGTTAGGCGTGAAAGTTAGGCGTGGGATTACCTTATCGTGGGACTAAGTCTCGCGTAAGATGAATCTTAAGCGTAAGATTTTTCTGGCGTAAGCTTTATGCTTAAGCGTAAGATTAGGGTTTTATCCCAAGTGATCTTTACACTTCACGGTGCAAAAGATATCCAAAGTCGACGTATTTTCGGACTTATCCAAGTAAGAAAACACGGAATAAACCGAAAATTGAAGATCAAACCAAGGAAAGTCTTACGCGTAATTTTAGGGTTTTGTTACGCGTAAGATTACTCGTAACTTTGATTCTATCCAAATGTGTTTCTAAACCGGTTTTGTGTGTTGAAATAGCTTCAATAACACCAAAATAACACAAAAGTGTGAAACTTGATGATCCAAAGCACTTAAAAGCGATTACGCGTAGGATAACACTTGCGTACAAAACAAGCTTAAAAACAAGGAAAAACACGTAAAGTTCCAAACTTTTGCCCAAAACCAATAGTTTAACACCTAATAACGTTGAAAGTACAAGAATCTTGGATTCAAAAGTGTAAAAATTAGTTTTAAGCGTACCAAAGATTGTGTTATCTTTACGCGTAAGACCCAAACCAAAACTTCAAAAACAAACGAGTACACCCAACTATTTGGCGATTGATACCACTGTTAGGTCACTAGTTTTACAACACAAGCTTATAAGAGAAGAGATAAGGCGATTGAACAAGTAAACCAAACACACACACACAAGTATACTCGACCGGTTATGCGTAGAGTGTAGTGAAAGAGAATAACTTGAACAACCAACCTTCAAATGAAGGTTATTACAATGTATTTATAGGCAAGGAGCTAGGGCAACACTCCCTCTCCTTCCCTATTCCTTATTGGGCTTGGATCAAGCTTATGGGCCTTCTACATAAGCTTGACCTTAAACAAACATAAAGGCCATAACAAAGCTACCTATTACATATGAAATATAAATACTTGAAATCTTGTTTAGGAGTGATTCCAACAAAGCCTTAAACTAACCTAGAGACTCGATTGTAATAGAAAGGGTATAGAAAGAAGACCATGACACAATTACAATAGTGGATTAGGTTCTTGTGATTTTCCTTGCAAAGAATGTGTTCTTCAAAAGATGATATGTGATGAATCAAGAATACAAAGAGAATTAATGGACTAAAGAAGAAAGAAATAGAGAGAAAGAAGTAATGGCAAGGGGTGAGAAATACAAGAGGAAAGGTGGGATATTTATATCCCAAAACCCAAAAGTGTGAAAAATCTTAACGAGCATGGCGCGCTGCTGGCGTCTCGGAGCGTCAGCGACACGCCAGAAGCTGTTAAGATTTTTTCTTCGGGTTTTGGCTTTTAACTACCCGCCCTTGCTAAACCTCCAATTGTACTTCACACTTTGACCTTCCATTATTCATCCTCAATGTTAACCAACTCAAATAGGCATTTGGTAAAAATCATTTGTGAAGTAATTATACACAACCAATTATCACAGAGAGAAAAGGTAGAAGAGATAATTGTTTAGGGGTAGTTTGGGTATTCCTCACATGGTATAAATAAGAGAGAAAGAATATGCTATGGAATATTTCATAAAAAGAAAGAGAGAAATGGAATAGAGTGTGAGAAGCTTGGTTAGGATTGAACCATGGTTAGGTTAAGTGTGTTGGGATAGAAAAAATATGCCAAAGGTATCAAAGAATTTCCCAACGGATAAGAGGATGAGAAAGATAAGTTGGCTTGGATGTGATGTATGATGGTGATGGGGAGCCTATAGGAGAGGGAGAAGAGTGTATGTGTGTAGTGGGAAATTTGAATTGTAGTGTGTGCGAGAGTGAATGACATGATGAGATGGCTGTGTAAGTGAGATGTGATGGGAGCCTATGTAAGAGAAGATGAGAGTGTATGTGAGTAGTGTGTGTAATTTGAAAATCTAGTGTGTGTATGGATGTGATAGAGAATCTATGAGAGAGTGTGTGTATGAGTGTGTAAGTGAGTAATGTATGTTTAGCAAGCTTGATAAGTATGTGAGTGAGTAAGATGTGTTTGGCAAGCTTGATAAGTATGTGTAGAGATGGTTGTAGAAGAAAGTGAATAGTAATATGGTGATGTGTTTGATTGTGTGTGATTTATAGATAATGTGGTGAAAAAGAGGTTGATGTGGAGAATGTTAGAATGTATGGAGATAAATAGTACATGCAAGTATAAGGTGTGTAAGGGAATATTTAGAGAATGTTTAGGATAAGATTTGTATAGATTTAGAAGGTTTATTTGTTAAAGGGCTGTTTTGGTAGTAAGAAAATAATCAAAGGATTGATTATGAGATAATCACATTGTCATTAAGAAAGAAAATATTGGACAATGATGATTATGGGTTGTGTGTGTCGAGTAAGAAAATCAAAGAACACCCATGCTCCCAAACAACACAAGATCAAGTATTCATAATATTATAACTCATGTTTTCCATAACTTGAAGTAATCAATAATCAACTTGATGCAAACAAGCTAAGTGCTTTGCATCATATTAAAGCATATCCCATAACGGGAAAGGATGGGTTTACGCAAAAAGACCTTTGACTTAGTTTGACCAACAAGGGAGTAAAACCCGTTACGTGATTAGAGAAACGTAAACACGGATTATGGTCATATGAATACTTTCCCACGATGTCATATGAAAGGTATGAGTCTCCTAGGTTTAGAAACTCCTTGGCTAGAGGCTTTTGATAAAATATTTGAATTGCCGTTTTGTCAAAAATGAGAGGTTGTGATTTTGAATCCTCTAATTCTAAAACTCGTTTGAGTGTTCCCAATGAAGCACATATCATGTTTATACCTGTATTGAAAGAACCATATTTTTCGGGTAAAAGGAAAGCCGACTTTCAAAATCGACACGATCCTTATCAGTCCACAGTGCTGCGCCTCCGCGTCGGAGCGCAAGCAACGCGTCAGGTGCAGCTATGGATCGTTTTGGTTTTTGGCTAACATTTGTGATTTTATGTGTTGTGAAAGTTTATTTGTCACCATTAAAACAAATGGAGACCCAAGTAATGTTGTCCCAACAGATACTATAAGTGTATTAAGCTTCTTGGTCACACCATGAAGCTTTGGGAAAGAGTTATTGAGAGACGGATGAAAAAGAAGGCGAGGGTGTCAAAGAACCAATTTGGTTTATACCAGGTAGGTTCCCAATCGAGGCTATTCACCTTCTCACAAGTCTCATGTAGAAGTAAAGAGAAATACAACAAGACTTGCATATGTGATGAGTGTGTAAATACTCATCATTTTGAGTCAATCTGAACTGCAAAACGTTTAAAATGCTCGAAATGCATCAAAATATCGAAAATATCTCAAAATTGCATTTTATATGTTTCGGATGCAAAATGTTTAAAATCGATGAAAAATGAGCAAAGTTTTCATAATTGGCGGTTTCAGTCCCCAAGTTTCTAAAATTGTCGAAATAGTCCCTAAGTCCTAATTTCAAAAGAAAAATCACCAAAGGTCCTTTTAATATCATAACTTGTCAAAATTAGTCCTTTGGTGAAAAATATCAAAAGTTTGAGAAAATTACAAGTATGGTCCTCCAAGTTTCAAAATTGGCAAAAATGGTCCCTGGAAAATTGGAAAATGTCAAGTTTGGTCCTTGAACTTTTGGATATTGTCACTTTTAGTCCTTAGACAACTTTTCAAAATTAGCGAGAAAAGGTCCTTGTATTTTTCGAAATTACATAACAAGTCCTTGCCATATAAACCTTTTATACACCTTGGTCCCTTGTCAAACCATTTTGACCCCCTGCCTTAAACCCTTGTGACCCCTGTCAATTGCATTTGGACCCCCTCCTTTATATTAAATCCCAGTCAAACATATTTGACTTCCTCTTTTTCCCTCCAGTCACGGGTCTCTCTTCCACCTCCATCATCACATGCCTGCATACACTCCACCCCCCTCCTCCAGCTCATTTTCCACCCACCTTATCACTCCAAACATAACAATCCAAGATACATTAATTGCATCCCCTCCCCAACACTCAATCTCAATCCAATTGGCTTAACCCATTTTCCCGCCAAAATTAAATGAAGGGCCAAGATAACTCCAAGTAATCCATTGGCCTCAAAAGCGGTAGGATATGTTCGAGAAAGAAGAGAGAAGGATGTTGGAGTATAAAAAGAGGTTGAAGAGAGAAGAAATAACAAGTAGTTAGTTTTTTTAGTAGTTAGTTTTTTTTTAGTTGTTAGATTTGGAAAATCCTTAGTTTTTAGTTATAAACCGGTTTTATTTAGTGTAACATTTTTCTTCTATGAATGAAAAGTACTTCTTTAATTTCCTGTCTCTTTAATTCTCATTGGTAATTTGATACTTTGGTGATTTAATCATTAGAGTTTTTATTTTGAAAGTTTTTCTCGACGATTAACTTTTGGGAAACATTTTCTTTGGTCTATGCTTAAGGATTGGGTCACAAACTATTTCTACCCACGTTGCCCTTTGAGGTCAACATACTGTTAAGAATCTGAGTTAGAAAGTAAGTCATTGATATGGTTTTAACAAGTTTTGTGCTAGTTGGTTAGGAAAATATTCCTTTTCACCAAAGTTGCACAAGAAAATCCTTTGAGTTAGTTGGTTTAGCATAATTTGAGATCTCGTTTTAATCAAAATCCACGAAAAATAATTTTATAGATCCATGTAGGTAAAAGGTCACTTGTTTTAATTTCTCATGCATTAGCTTATTCACTTGTAGCCCAAATTTCGACTAAAAAATGAGCATTTAACCATTTTGTTTCATTACGCATCGTGAGGTCATCCAACAGGACGTGTTCACGCTTATTTATAAGTCACTTTCTGAGGTCGATTCGCCCCATTCAGTTTCTTTTGGATATTTGTTATGTTTACTTTTCTTGTTGCAGTTGGGCTCTGACTTGGAGCTTATTTAAAGGCTTAAAGATAAGCTCAAAAACAGCTTCTATTGAGGTTGTTGTAGCTCTTTCAGCAGTGTGAATAGTAAATCGCACCCGGGTTCTTTTTCTTTCGTTATTAATGAAGCTTATTAGAAGATTAAACATAGCTTAGTAGGATTTAACTTAATGATAGTATAGTTCAGTGGGGGTTGTGGCCTATTAGAATTTATCTTAGTAGTTTCAGCTTATTTAGGAGTTAGTTAATAGTGCGAGATTGCTTAAATTCGTGGTCCTAAAGTTCCCTTAGTTAGTACATTAGCCGATTGCTTGTTCCTTTTTTTTTAGACTAGTTCATTATCTATTTGTGGTCAATTTCAAGCTTAGTAGTTAGTAGGTTGCTTATCTCAAAAGTTGCTTGCTTATTGTGTGCTAATTAGATAGCCAAGACTGCATTCAGGGGTGTTTGGTTGCACCTTGTTCGTGGGTCAAAATCCACCATTTGACCCACTTTGACACCCAACTCAGTTTCCTAGTTGTTTGTAGGGTCTTTGGTTAAAGTATCATTTACTAGTCTAGTCCTAATTCAGTTTTGGTTGTTTTCTTGTTTTCTTTTTTTTTTTTTCCCCTGTCTCGGTTCCAAACAATGACCAATTCTTTTCTTTTAGCCTAGATTTAAGTAGCTTTGAGTTAGATTTAGGATTAGGTTGTTGTTGCAATTAGTAGTTAGACGTATAGTGTTCTTGTTTTTATGGTTTGGTTAGGATTTAATGCCTTTTAAGTAGTTAATTTGTGCCTCAAAAGTACCCCCATAACAGACTTTAAGCAGTTTTGTTTTAGCTTCTGATCCAACTTGATTGATCTGTTGTTGTTAACAAGCTCATTTTTAAGATTTCAAGGATTAGTTTTTGTTAAAAGGTTTCTGTTGTTGTCTACTAGTAAGTTGTCAAGAAAAAAAAAAAGCAAAAAGGTACTGCCTGGGATTCGAACCCAGGTCAGTCCCTTCACAGCAGCCACGCTCCAACACACCACCTCAACACCATCTCTTCCCTTGGGTCTTTCTTGTCATTCTTTGCACACTTAATGCCTTAATATACATTTTAACGTTTAATACTAAATAAGGCCATTAGCTTATTTTCTGCTTATTAGTTGCTGATTTTTCAAGTTTCTTATTTTTCTTAGATTTAGTTTACCAAAAAGTATTTTCCTGAAAAGTTTTGTATTTTTCCAATTATTTTTGATATTTTTAATCATTTAATTCCTATTTTCTAGTTTTTAAATCATAATAAATAAAATAAAACTCAAAAAAATACCCGGCTTTTTCCTAAAATTTTCTTTTGTCATATAGTACGTAAGAAAATTGTTTTACATTAAATAGGACTTTTATTTCTTAAATTTTACGTTTTTGCTTGCAGACTGCGCGTAATTTTTATAAATAACGTACGTTTTCATTTTAAGTTACGTTTTTAGGTAATTTAAGTTTAAGTTTTAGTTAAACTAGCTTATTTAAGTTATTTTTGTTTTATAAATCATAGAAAAACATCATTTTGCAAATAGTGATAGCGTTTATTTAATATTTTTTATCTTTTTAATTTTCTTTAATTTGCATTTAAGCCCTTGTAGTTTATGAGCTTTTCCTGTAGTTATAATAATCCAAATCCTTTTTCCGTTCAAATCTCTCGATCACTATTCGTTGGGTGATCCATTGCATAGCTCATTGGGACATAACGACCGGGAAACACTATACTCCCGGATCTTCATTGCATTCGTGCTAAGCGGTTTAAGCTTATTACGGTCGGTCATTCAAGTGGCGGCTTGAGTGATTTAGCTTGTTGTTTGTACGCATCAAATTTTAGGCGCCGCTGGAGTCAGGTCTTGATTATCTTCCGTCTAGCATTAGTGATTTGGATATTCACTCATTGTTCATACCATCGTATATGTTTATATTTTCTTTTAAAAATCAAAAACCCAAAAAGATTTTCATTCTTTGTTTTACATCATGTTTTTCAAAAATACCAAAATATCCATCTTTACCCTCTCACATCTTTGATTCTTCATCCCTACCCTCCGAAAACCTTTGATTCTTTCTATGTCTTATCCTCACCCTCTTGGTTGTCAATGGTGTGGTGGTCCTTATAATGGTGGCAATTGCCCCGGTTGTGGCATGGTGGAGTCGAGAAAGCGGGTGCATCTATAACCGGGATCCCTATTCCCGCCATAACACAACCGATTTATTCCATCACTACCACACCGTGAGACTCGGCGATTTCTTGTTGTAGTCTTGTGGTGGTTCACACTCGATTCGATTGTCCATTGGGAAACACGCTTGTCTATGAGCGGGTTCTCGATAACAATTATGACTACAACACATGTGACTCACACCGCATCAGTTTCTTGTTGTGAGTATTGTGGAGGTCCTCACTTTAGCTCGATTGTCAAACAAGGAATCCATTTCCTTGTAACAATTACGACTCTTAGTATCATGACCAACCTCTACAAGTACCAAATGAATCGGGCACCACCTCGGCTGATCCACTTCCTCAAAATATTCTCCTTGATCTTTTGGATTTAGTGAAGATTTGAAGGAATGTAAACATTCCCAAGATAATCCAAAATCCATGGAAGAATTGTTAGGCAAGAGCGGTCGCTAAATTAAATTCCAAAATTGCGTTTGAAAAATCTATTAAGGAATCAATTACAAAAGAAAAAGCACCGGATCTAGCTCTCAATTTCGTTTCATTCTCGATGACGGTGATGATGAAGATACCCTTGATATCCTTCAATTCTATAAAAATTCATCAAGTTCATCAAATGATATCCAAAGCAGATTGAGATTCATTCTCAAACAAGCGCTATCACACCAAGCTCCCACTCACTCTCACGAACATGGGGATGAGCATCTTGACTTGTTCACGAAAAGGAATCGGACGAATTCATAAAGTCTAGTGTTGAGAACCTTGTCCCAATCCGAGAGAGTCACGGGGAACTTCGATCATATGTGTGATTCTCTTTCCCTCTCGAGTGTTCAAAGGATCATTTGAAACTTTCTCGGATCTTAGCGAAGATTGTGCTTCTTATGGAAACATCGAGTATGTTGAGGCATCACTCCACGGTCGATCCCTTCTTGAGGAGTTCTCGATGAACTCACTCACATCAATCCACTCTTTGATTTGAAGCCGATCCGGGAGGCGAAAGTCTCCTTGATAATGATCGCTCACTCACTTCTTATCCCAGCGGTCCAATAGAGAATGTTGATCACTTTGTTCTCGAAACATTCAAAACAACTCTCACTAATCCTCTATTTGAATTCGACTCTGAATTCACTTCAATTTATGAGAATCCACTCTTTGATACTCAGATTGAGGATAGTGATGAGCCCACAATGGAACAAGAGTTCACAAATTCACCTCATGTGAATGATTCTCTTCATGGAGAGTTCTCCGATGAACTCTCTCATGACATATCTCCTCCGGAACATGATCATTTCTATTTTGATCTTGAGGATGATATTAGCTCGGAGGAAGGTGTACTCTATCATATGAGTTTGCTTATTAATGATAATACCCTCACCCTTCCTCCCGATATATTCGCATTTGAGGATGAAGAATGGATCTTGATTGTTATCGAATCTTTCTTCCTTTCCTCAAATATCTTGTGATTTCTCCATCTTCACTCCTTCGGAATGAAGACACTATCTTTGACCCGGCATTTTCATTTATCATTTTTGAGCCGGTTCTATGTATATCTCGTCGGTGTGGAACTTTCACGTGCTTCAAATGTTTGTCCAAACATCTTGAATGAAAGTCAGATGGAGATTGTTTCTTCCACTTTGCTTCCCATGAACCAATGAATTCGGGTCGAGTCAAGCTAGCGACTCGGTAATCAAAAACAAGAGCTAAACATGGGTTTTCACCGTGTGTCCCACCCTAGTGGGGAATTGCCTCACATGTTATATATATAAGTTTTCTAAAAAAAAAAAAAAGAAAATTCTTTCTAAATAATGGCGTAGTATTTCCTTTACGTTCTCGGTTTCGGCATAACCGCGGTACTTTGAATATTGAGGGCAATATTCATTTCTAAGTGTGGGGGAATTCTCATGAATTTTATCATATAATTATACCAATTCCCCGTTTTTGGCCAAAATTTTTTTGGAGTAAGTGTTCTACACTTACTCAATTGGTTATCGATCCGCCTTGTCTAATAAACAAAAGGATTGGCTAATCCGAGAGCAAACGACTCTTGGTAAAGATATATCAAATCCGTTTACGACTTGCATTTGCCCAAAATTGTATGGTATTCATCTCACCATATCCTAAAAAGTGAAGAGTTGGCTAGCCCGCAAGTTTATGGCTTGTGGTAAAGGCAATGGAAAACCATAATTGGTAATCACTCACCAAAGATAATATTGATAATTTATCTAAGAGTCGCTAGTCGAGCAAACGGCTCGTAAAGACAAAATCAAATCCGTTGAAAGTCGGTGGTTTGCTCAAAATCACATGGTTATCGTGTACCATGGTTCTTACTTGAGCTGAAACATTTGGCTACTCCGAGTAATGGCTTTTGGTAAAGAGTTTCAAATCCATTATGTTTTCTCAAAAGATTGCTAGGGACTAGCAATAGTTTAGTGTGGGGATTGATGAGTGTGTAAATACTCATCATTTTTGGTCAATCTGAATCGCAAAACGTTTAAAATGCTCAAATGCATCAAAATACCGAAAATATCTCAAAATTGCATTTTATATGTTTCGGATGCAAAATGTTTAAAATCGATGAAAAATGAGCAAAGTTTGCATAATTGGCGAGTTCAGGCCCCCAAGTTTCTAAAATTGTCGAAATAGTCCCCGAGTCCTAATTTCAAAAGAAAAATCACCAAAGGTCTTTTTAATATCATAACTTGTCAAAATTAGTCCTTTGGTGA
This sequence comes from Chrysanthemum lavandulifolium, assembly GCA_022545495.1. Classification (NCBI taxonomy): domain Eukaryota; kingdom Viridiplantae; phylum Streptophyta; class Magnoliopsida; order Asterales; family Asteraceae; genus Chrysanthemum; species Chrysanthemum lavandulifolium. The sequence continues at coordinate 109,152,364 of CM040243.1, read as the reverse complement.
AAAATATCAAAAGTTTGAGAAAATTACAAGTATGGTCCTCCAAGTTTCAAAATTGGCAAAAATGGTCCCTGGAAAATTGGAAAATGTCAAGTTTGGTCCTTGAACTTTTGGATATTGTCACTTTTAGTCCTTGGAGCAACTTTTCAAAATTGGCAGAAAAGGTCCTTGTATTTTTCAGAAATTACATAACAAGTCCTTGCCATATAAACCTTTTATACACCTTGGTCCCTTGTCAAACCATTTTGACCCCCTGCCTTAAACCCTTGTGACCCCTGTCAATTGCATTTGGACCCCCTCCTTTATATTAAATCCTAGTCAAACATATTTGACTTCTCTTTTCCCTCAGGTCACGGTCTCTCTTCCACTCCATCATCACATGCCCGCATACACTCCACCCCCCTCCTCCAGCTCATTTTCCACCCACCTTATCACTCCAAACATAACAATCCAAGATACATTAATTGCATCCCCTCCCCAACACTCAATCTCAATCCAATTGGCTTAACCCATTTTCCCGCCAAAATTAAATGAAGGGCCAAGATAACTCCAAGTAATCCATTGGCCTCAAAAGCAGCTGGGATATGTTTAGAAAGAAGAGAGAAGGATGTTGGAGTATAAAAAGAGGTTGAAGAGAGAAGAAATAACAAGTAGTTAGTTTTTTTAGTAGTTAGTTTTTTTTTAGTTGTTAGATTTGGAAAATCCTTAGTTTTTAGTTATAAACCAGTTTTATTTCGTGTAACATTTTTCTTCTATGAATGAAAAGTACTTCTTTAATTTCCTGTCTCTTTAATTCTCATTGGTAATTTGATACTTTGGTGATTTAATCATTAGAGTTTTTATTTTGAAAGTTTTTCTCGACGATTAGCTTTTGGGAAACATTTTCTTTGGTCTATGCTTAAGGATTGGGTCACAAACTATTTCTACCCACGTTGCCCTTTCGAGGTCAACATACCGTTAAGAATCGAGTTAGAAAGTAAGTCATTGATATGGTTTTAACAAGTTTTGTGCTAGTTGGTTAGGAAAATATTCCTTTTCACCAAAGTTGCACAAGAAAATCCTTTTTGAGTTAGTTGGTTTAGCATAATTTGAGATCTCGTTTTTAATCAAAAATCCACAGAAAAATAATTTTTATAGATCCATGTAGGTAAAAGGTCACTTGTTTTAATTTCTCATGCATTAGCTTATTCACTTGTAGCCCAAATTTCGACTAAAAAATGAGCATTTAACCATTTTGTTTCATTCGCATCGCCAGGTCGTCAACGGACGTGTTCAAACTTATTTATAAGTCGCCATGTGGTCGATTCGCCTCATTCGATTTCTTTTGGATATTTGTTATGTTTACTTTTCTTGTTGCAGTTGGGCTCTGACTTGGAGCTTATTTAAAGGCTTAAAGATAAGCTCAAAAACAGCTTCTATTGAGGTTGTTGTAGCCTGTATCAGTGAATAGTAAATCTGCACCCCAGGTTCTTTTTCTTTCGTTATTAATGAAGCTTATTAGAAGATTAAACATAGCTTAGTAGGATTTAACTTAATGATAGTATAGTTCAGTGGGGGTTGTGGCCTATTAGAATTTATCTTAGTAGTTTCAGCTTATTTAGGAGTTAGTTAATAGTGCGAGATTGCTTAAATTCGTGGTCCTAAAGTTCCCTTAGTTAGTACATTAGCCGATTGCTTGTTCCTTTTTTTTTAGACTAGTTCATTATCTATTTGTGGTCAATTTCAAGCTTAGTAGTTAGTAGGTTGCTTATCTCAAAAGTTGCTTGCTTATTGTGTGCTAATTAGATAGCCAAGACTGCATTCAGGGGTGTTTGGTTGCACCTTGTTCGTGGGTCAAAATCCACCATTTGACCCACTTTGACACCCAACCTCGGTTCCTAGTTGTTTGTAGGGTCTTTGGTTAAAGTATCATTTACTAGTCTAGTCCTAATTCGGTTTTGGTTGTTTTCTTGTTTTCTTTTTTATTTTTTTTCCCCCTGTCTCAGTCCCAAAACAGCAGCCAATTCTTTTCTTTTAGCCTAGATTTAAGTAGCTTTGAGTTAGATTTAGGATTAGGTTGTTGTTGCAATTAGTAGTTAGATGTATAGTGTTCCTGTTTTTATGGTTTGGTTAGGATTTAATGCCTTTTAAGTAGTTAATTTGTGCCTCAAAAGTACCCCATAATGAGACTTTAAGCGCTTTGTTTTAGCTTCGATCCAACTTGATTGATCCGTTGTTGTTAACAAGCTCATTTTAAGATTTCAAGGATTAGTTTTTGTTAAAGGTTTACATTGTTGTCTACTAGTAAGTTGTCAAGAAAAAAAAAGCAAAAGGTCTTGCGGGATTCGAACCAGTCGGTCCCTTCACACAGACCACGCTCCAACACACCACCTCAACACCATCTCTTCCTTGGGTCTTTCTTGTCATTCTTTGCACACTTAATGCCTTAATATACATTTTAACGTTTAATACTAAATAAGGCCATTAGCTTATTTTACGCTTATTAGTTCTTGATTTTCAAGTTTCTTATTTTTCTTAGATTTAGTTTACCAAAAGTATTTTCCGAAAAGTTTTGTATTTTCCAATTATTTTTGATATTTTTAATCATTTAATTCCTATTTTCTAGTTTTTAAATCATAATAAATAAAATAAAACTCAAAAAAAATACCCGGCTTTTTCCTAAAATTTTCTTTTGTCATATAGTACGTAAGAAAATTGTTTTTACATTCGTAGGACTTTTATTTCTTAAATTTTACGTTTTTGCTTGCGCACTCGCGTAATTTTTATAAATAACGTACGTTTTCATTTTAAGTTACGTTTTTAGGTAATTTAAGTTTAAGTTTTAGTTAAACTAGCTTATTTAAGTTATTTTGTTTTATAAATCATAGAAAAACATCATTTTGCAAATAGTGATAGCGTTTATTTAATATTTTTATCTTTTAATTTTCTTTAATTTGCATTTAAGCCCTTGTAGTTTATGAGCTTTTCCTGTAGTTATAATAATCCAAATCCTTTTTCCGTTCAAATCTCTCGATCACTATTCGTTGGGTGATCCATTGCATAGCTCGCTGGGACATAACGACCCGGGGAAACACTATACTCCCCAGATCTTCATTGCATTCGTGCTTAAGCAGTTTTAAGCTTATTACGGTCGGTCATTCACAAGTGGCCGGCTTGAGTGATTTAGCTTGACTGTTTGGCACGCATCAATATGGCTTTCCTAGACAAAGAGAAGGAATATAATAGTGTTCCATGTGAGATGATTTGGAGAACTTTAATAGATAAAGGAACACAAAAGAGATATTTAAGAGTCATTAGGGATATGTACGAGAGGGCGAAGACCCGAGTACGAACCACAGTGAGGAACACAAAGTTTTTCACTGTGAAAGTAGGACTTCAAGAGGGTTCAGTCATAAGCCCATAACTCTTCACCTTGATTCTTGATGAGTTATCACGAGGAATACAAAAAAGCATCCCTGGGTGCATAATATTACTAGATAATATTTTGTTGGTTGCATAATCGGCGAATGGGTTAAACAACATACTCGAGCACTGAAGGGATGCACTTAAAGAAAATGGCCTTCAGTTAAGGAAGGAGAATACAAAATACCTAAGATGTGATTTTGGTAGGAATGATTTCGTCCACAACGAAGATATGGATATTCGTATCGGGTACCAGATCCTCCAAACTAAGGAGTCTTTTAGATGTTCGAGTTCAATGATACACAAATCAGGGAGGATAGACGATGATGTAACCCATCGTATTAGAGCAGGTTGGGTGAAATGGAGGATGACACAAGGAGTACTAAGTGATAAGAAGTCCCTTGTAAGCTAAATGAAAATGTTATAGGGTAACAATTAGACCAACTATGTTGTACGAGTTAGAGTGTTGGCCGATTACGAAAACTCAAGCAACCAGAGTGGAAGTGGCGGAATTGAGAATGCTAATGTAGACTTATGGTAAAACCATGTTTGACATGATTCGAACGGGGTTTTAAAGCGTAACTTGAAGTTGAGACTATAATATCCAAAATGAAAGAAGGAAGGTTGAGGTGGTTTGGACATATCCGGAGGATGCACAATCGATGCCGAGAAAGAGGTCAAATCTCTCATAGTTGACGGCTCGAGGGTAGACCAAAACTTAGGAGGAAGGATCGACTTAAGTAGGACATGAAAGAGCTTCTCTTGTCCGAGTACATGACCTCAAATAGGAATGCGTGAAGAGAGAGGATTAGAATTTATAGGTATTTCGGGCTAGGTTATTTGAGGATATGAGGTAGTTATTTCGTCTAGGCTTTTTAGGCGTCTCCTGTTAGAACATTAAAACCCCGTTTAGATATAACTTTATTATTAGCCATTATTTATAATGGTAAAACCCTAATTCCCAAAATCCACAAACCGGGCTTGGGCCTAATTATCCACTGATACTCCCCCGTAGTTCGAGCGGCGAAATCGCGAAAGCTCGAACTAGAGTAGTAAACTAAGAAAGCAAAATAAAACAATAAACCAAAATAAAACGGGATAACCCAAAGTATCCCCTATTCTAATTTTTTTTGTTTACGGATAACCAAAGTATCCAAAACAGTCGTCTCAGGAATAAGAACCCTAGATTCGACACCAACAAAAGTCGTCTCGGGAATAAGAACCCTAGATTCGACACCAATAAAAGTCATCTCGGGAATAAGAACCCTAGATTCGACACTAACAAAAATAGTCTCGAGAACAAGAAACCTAGATTCGACATAAACAATTTTTTTTTTTTCATATCAAAACTTTCTACCATATAAGTATGCCACAGAGAAACCATGAAGTGTAAACTTGCCACTCCTTTTAAACCAAAACAAGTTATTCGTAACTTTCAACCATCCATATTTAAAAAAAAATAAAACAAACCCATTGTGCGATACCATTTAGAAAACATGTGCAAGTTGCTCATACCATTCCTATGGGTTAAAGCTCTTTTGCCTATCCCCATGTCTTTCAACTCGATCATATTCATAGTCTTTATCACGAGTCCGCCCATGATCATGGTCTATATGTTCAACATCAGGAACCTCGTAATCTCGATCTTTGTCTCTGTCCTTCTCGCGATGGTGCCTATCGTCTCTGTATTCCCGATCCCTTGGCTTGTCATGAGAATGTTCACGAGACAAGGTTTTTGATATAGGTTTTGTGTATCAATTAAACATGACACTGAGCTTTTGGTGATGGAAAGTGACGGCTTAATTTTTTGTATAATTAGGGTTTGACGGGGTGGCCTAGGGTGGAGGTGGCTCAACATAGCCACCTAGGTCTGATGATCAGACCCGATCCGATACCAAAGAATCCAAAACAGTCGTCTCGAGAATAAGAACCCTAGATTCGACATCAACAAAAGTCGTCTCGAGAATAAGAACCTTAGATTCGACACCAACAAAAGTCGTCTCGGGAATAAGAACCCTGGATTCAACACCAACAAAAATCGTCTCGGGAATTAATACCCTGGATTCGACATAAAACAAAAACAAACAATTGAATAACTTTTTTTTATGCCTTCGAATTACAAATAAACACACTCGAACAAACAGTTACCCATATACGAATAAATAATCATATGAATCACTTATCAAATGACATTGTACATCCACCATCCAATTCCTATATATATTTTTTTATTTTTCTTCTTTCTTTGCACGCAGATCCAAAGCAAGGACGAACCAATTGATGGCATGCAAACTTGTAAGTTACTCGTAATAACAATTCAAGCTAAGAAATCAATTCATCACTCAAAAGTCAACAATTGTTGGCTGAAAAAAAAAATAGCGGTGGATTAAACGGTGAAAGAGACGAAAAATATTGTGGTAAAGCCAATTGATAATGACGTGAAGGGTTTTTGTTTTGAAGTAAACTGAATGCAGTTTAGTTGTGATTTCAAGGTTTGACCGGTTGGTTTTGGGGAGGCTCCTCGACATAGCCACCTAGGTTTGAGGATTAGACCTCTTCCGATACCATGCTAGAACATTAAAACCCCGTAGGTATAACTTTATTATTAGCCTGGCAAAACCCTAATTCTCAAAACCCACAAACCGGGCTTGGGCCTAATTATCCAGTTATCCACTAATATCTCCTAGTAGCCTTGCCTCTCGTGTTTTAGATATAGAGCCCCATAGCTTGTCCCTTTTAGGCTTATTAGGCATTGAGTAGCCTATCATGTTCCTTTTGATTTGCCCTTAGCTATAAGCCTCCATAGCGCTGCCTGCTTAGATCTTCTCTTTAAGTTCTGGTTTTAGTTACCTTTAGTTCCTTTTCTTTGCTTGCGTTTTTCTAGGTGCCTTTGCCCTTTTGTGTTTTTGCTTTTTATGCTTGTTTGTTTTTGCTCGCGCCGCCTTTTTTTTTAATCTATTTTTGGTTGATGGTATTTTATTCTATGCTTTTGCTTTATCTATTCTATTTTCAGTGTTCTCTTGCAGCGTATGCTTTTATATGTTTATGTATTTTTTTTTTCTATTCTATTTTGTTTTCTTGATGGTATTTTGCCAATTTGCGTTGTATACTTGTATGTTTTCTTTTCGTCTTATGTATTTTAGATTCCTAATCCTTGTTACTACACAATTGTACACATGCATATGTATCGGAGCACTTTCACTCGCATACATACACTTGCTGAGGGTCTTTCTAGAAGCAGTCTTCATATTTTCATATTTACCTTGGGATAGGAGTGATATTGTCTATATTATATCTCCTCATACTCGCTTTAGCGGGATTGAGTATATTATTGTTATTATACGCTGTATTTTTCTTTTACTAATTTTATGCTGGTATTATTGAGATCATTTTGACTTTTTATATTTAAGGACTATATTTTTGTCTTCATAACCATAATTTAGTTATAGTTAGAGCATCTACAATGCATCAAGTCTTTAAGACTTGATGTATTTAATGCATTTAATGCATGATACACTTGATAACTAAAGCTTGGAAGAAAGACTTGAGGTTCACCAAGTCTTTTGAGAAAAGCCTTTTTAAAAACTTTTGATCCAATGCAAAAAAACCTCTTAAAATGACTTTTGGAAATAGTGAAAAACTTTTGATAACTTGACGCATTGTGGATTATCTTAGTTTATTACTAATGAATCGTTTGGGAGCCGCCACGTACGTGGTAATCATTACTGGTTTTCAATGTCAAACATTTTGAAATTGAGATTTGGAGGCATCAAAACCGTTGGCTAATTTTATGATTAAATTTGTGTTATAACATTTTCTTGGTTGTACCCAAAGGATGTTTTATAGTGACATAAAGACTTAGATATAAATTTAGTCAATTCTTTAGGTCTCTCAATCGATAATTTCTCATTGAAAATTAACTCAACACGTATTGTTAAATTAAAAACTGTATTTATCCTTGATCACATCTTATAATTAAAACGAGTATATACCGTTGTACGTATATAGGACTTTGTTATCAAAACCACGTACTAGTATTATTATCAATCAACTTTTGGTTTAAAGTCAAATCGTACGCTTACTCTCCAACTACCTCATTTGTTACGAGTATATAATAACAAAGCTATGTCATGTTTCCTTCTTTTATTGCACCAATTTGGTACTACGTACTTTTATAATTCATAGCATGTGTAAAGATATATATAAGAAAAACATGTATAGCCTATTAATAATGTCATACAACTTTTCCCAATATTGTTTGCTTAATTTCATTTCTAACATTTGGTCATGGCTACTTTATGAATTATGATCACATTGATATATAGTATATGATTATACATAACCTTAAACTCTTGTTAAAAGCTTAACATGCATATTAAAATATATAAAGTGGTAGGAAAGTTTGATTGGCTAAGCAAATGGTCAACTGACAAGAATTTGTGTTCAAAATACGTGTTAAAGAGTAGGTGTTTGATGTAGCAAACATGTGTTTGGTAGGTTTTAAATTTTTAGATTATTAATTTGAAAAGATAAGAGTAAATCATATGAACCCCACTACGCAATCAAACCAAATCACAAATCTAAAAACGATAGGATAACAATCCCGATATGATTCTTTACGTGCTAACAAAACATGATGATCGAATTACCAACCTCATGAATCTAGCATGATACACGATGTTTAAACAAAAAAGTAATGATAACATAAGATAGTTAACCTTCATATTGAAATTGTAATAATCTTACAAGAACAACTTCAATTTACTAAGTTGAAATCACACAAAGGATTCTATAAACTCAAAACTTCTTGGAGATTCTTAAAATCTCAAAGACATTTGAGCAAAAACATATCTAAAATCCCATGCATGATTTACATATTGTTGGGGAGCAAAAACCCTACTTTTGTAAAAGGTCTGCCACCTAAAAATGATTACCAAAAGGTAAAGAATTCGTGTGTCATGAATCACAACATCCAAAAATCTTGTCTATATATTTTGCTTCCTTGTTTTGATGAAGTCTTGGATTCTTGAAAGTGCAATTTCAAGTGTTTCTTCACTCATATTTGCAAAGCACACGCTGAAACCACCCTGGTTCGAGCAATGGCAAGATGATCCAGGCGATATGTTTAGTTTTACGTCATACATAATCTTCTTCCATATGGCTAGTTCACTCTCGACTGTTGGTTTCTCCAAGTAAGGACTCAAGTTCATCCAACAAAAAAGACCGGCATTACCTTTTAAGCACTCGATGCCTGCCTTTTTAAGCCCGTTGATGATCATTTCATATCGTTTCTTCAATCTTTCGCGGTTGATCTTGATGTACTTTTGTGTGAAGTCTTTGTCTGACAACATAGATGCCAACAAAAACTGTGTTTGTGATGAAATCAAGGTGAAGCTAGACATTCTTCGTGCGGTTGTCACAACTTGATCGTTGTAGGAATACACTGTCCCTACTCTGAACCCTGGGAGACCAAGATCTTTTGATAGACTGTAAACAATGTGACATCTTTCTGAGTCTTTGTAGTTTCTTGATTCAAGTACTTCTGCGATGCTAACAAATTCATCTGCATAGAATGCTGAACCTGAGTAGATTTCGTCGGATACAAGGTGAATGTTCTTCTCGGTACAGAAGTCTAGGATCTCTTCTAGGACCTTACGTTGAATGGTTGCGCCCAATGGGTTCGAAGGGTTTGTGATGAGTACACCTCTCACTGTTGTGTTCATTGATCGTGCATGATCGTATGCTGCTTCTAAGGCTTCTGGAGTTATTTGAAAATTGTTTGAGCTTTCACAGTGGATCGGGACAATTTGTACACCAGTTCTCCATCTTAAATCTCTATCGAATCTGTAATATTTAAGGAAACAAAGTTAGAAAGATTGCACAATTTGTAAAAAAGTCTTAGAACATTTACTTAAGTGTCAAAAAAGTCTAAAACTTTTTGTAGGAAAAGGTAACCTACCCTGGATAATAAGGAGTCGGGACCAACAATGCATCGCCGGGATTAGCCAAAATGAAGGTTAGAAGCTCGTTAGCCGCGGTTGCACCGGCTGTCAAGACAACTCTATCAGGGTTGAATTTAGCTTTTCCTCCCCTCACTTGTTCCATGAAACTTGCCATTGCCTAAACAAAAGAAAAAAGAAGTTAGATTTTCTTGATCACCCTATACAAAACATATATAATCATTTTGGTACATTTTGTTAAAAAGTTATTACCTTTCTAAAGATTGAAGGCCATGATAATCTTGAAACAAAGCATTCTCTCTAAAGCCAGAGACTTTTGGCCCCAGTTTGATGCTTCAAGATTTTTTCCAAATATTCTTCTAGCAAATCAAAAGATACTTGATTTTCAGCTAGTCCCATTTGAATGACTCCTGAAGGATTATTTATCTCATGGTATGGATTCTCATCATAAGCCTTCCATCCTGCGAAATATGGAGAGTCTTCTCCATGTGTTTCTGAAGTTGCTATCTTTGATAGTTCAACACTTGGTTTTACAATTTCTATAGGCATGATTACAATCTTTTGTTGCAAGTAAAATAGCTTTCTTGAATTCAAGTTGTACTGAAAGTTTTATGTTCTAAGAAACTTTTAGAGAGAGAGAGAGAGATGAAGAAAGAAAGAATGTGAATAAGAAAGTGTTTGATGAAAACATTGTCAAACTCTCCCCCTATATATAGGAACTGCTTGAACTCATAGTGAGCAAACACTTAAAAAAATATTGTGGGGCACACTTGCAACATGTCAATATAATTTATCTTAGAAATACATTGGCAAATGAATCAATGATTAATTGTTTAATGTTTAGAAAAAGGTAGCAAGATCAAAACCAACCAACTAAAAATATAAATTTCGTTACCAATTATATTGCATGAAAAAGTTCAATCATCACAGTATCATGTTTTTCTACGTGTTGTGAAGTATGTGGGAATGAAAGGATTTGGTTTTTTGATCCGCACCTAAATTTGGAAATAAACATTAAAAGAAATGTATAAGTGGGATAAGTAAATAATCGTCTTAAGGCTGCCCCCAATAATGCAAGCCAATCCACCTTATTTTTTTTTTTAAGACGCCGCTTTTTTCTCCAAATGACTTTTCGCGATTGGTCAAAACCTAATAAAACGATCTACACTACAAAAAACATACCCCACAAATATACCTTTTATATTTATTAAATACACACACAAACCATATTTCTCATTCGGTCGCTTGAACGACCATGTTATGTAAAGTGAATGGAGGATCGAATGACCACAGTAAAGGGATTGATTGGTAATTAATCGCCTCAATCGATCTCCAACCCTTACCGCGTCCAGCCTAAAACTCTTAAAGGCATTACTAATTAAATAATTTGCCGTTATCATAAAGTTACATTTAGTTAGGTCATTTTGCATTTGGCCTTCAAAATAAGTCGTCAACATAAATTTTTATTTGACTTTATAATCAATGTTACTAATCTGTTTCCATGAAAAGCAAAATCACAATCAAATTTGGCAAGCTTTTCGGATTTGCAACACATCTAAAACCAAGAAAATACATAAATTACATATATGCATATATATAAGAAAATACAAAAAAGTGTTATTAGTTATTTATTATCTATGGTTACTTCTTATTTAAATTTTTGACATGGACGTGCTGTCTCTTGACTTGTTAGAGAGGCTAATTAAACCCGTAATTTGTTATTTAGAAGTTGTTGGTCGATGTAGAGACATTTTAGTTTCTAAGCAAACACTTTTGACTTCTCGGTATAGTAGTTAGTCTATTCTTGAAATTAATTAGGTAGTATACTCCCTCCATTCCAAATTAGGGAGTAATAAACTTTTTTCTCATTTCGGGTTGTTTCAAAATTATTATTCCCTTCCGAATATTGTAAATATATATTATATCAAGTTTACTATATTGCACTCAACGATGTTAATAACTACAAACTTCAATCGAGATTGAAATAATTTACATAAAGATAAAATTGTCATTCTGAAGAAAAATAAATAAAAATAAAAAGTAATGATTATGTTTTTATTAAACTGTATGTTTTTTGTCTGAGATATTATTATGAGAGGACGAGAGGATATGAATTTAAGATCTTTTGTGTTTAAACTCTCAACTACTTTGTTATTTTACCGGGTGGAATGCCCTTTACCAAAAAACTCTCAACTACTTAGTCCATGTTAGTTGGGTTTAAAATTTAATAATCCTACTGGTCTATAAAATGCCTTAATTAAACATTTTGCTAATTATAGTTTTAATATTCAACTAATTTTTAGTTAGTGATCAGTATCTCAAAAAATCTAATTGAAAGCAATCAAAAATTCATATTAGCTACATTATTTCAATCTACATATTAGTGAAATAAAATCAATCTTTGACTATAATTTGTTTGTGATTCTAACTAAACTTCTTGAAAAGAAACAAAAGCTGAATATATAAATAAATATGCATGCAATTCTTTAATCAGAAAATATTTCGCATGCCTCACGAGTCTATTATTTTTATTTAAATAGTTTTACGTTAATCAAGCTCCTAATCCACATTAGAGACGCTAATATGAATTGTTGCTTCAAGCGTGGCAATTTAATATTTGTTTTCTCAAATTTTTATCTGTATCTTAATTTTGCCGTAGCTGTTTTTGTATTATAAAAACAGTGGACTTTCTCTTTGAAGATTAGTTTAATATTAGAAATTAAGTTAATTAGTCTGATTAACCCACTTAAAGCATGATTACGTGTGGAACATTAAGACATTATTTGTTTTCTTTTTGGTTACTTAAACAAATAATAAGACACAACTTGATACAATATGATAATAATTCCCAAGAGACTTCTGAGTTTTTCAAACAGTTGTATGTATTGCAAATTTAGGCAAGGAATGTTTATATTATAGTATTTTTCAAGATTTAATTAAGTATATTAGACTAACAAGCTAGTAACAAATTTGAGACAACTTGATACTTTTATGATAATAAATCCCAAGTTACTTTTGAATGTAGTTTTAAATTACTAGCACAAGATTTTTCAAGGGGACAAAGAACATTTGATTTTATAAAAAAGTTAGACAACATTTTTAGTATCAGGACTTTTAACCAAAAGTATATTTGTGTTGTAAAAAAATCAAACATTAGGAAGACAATCCAATAGTAAACAGCTAATTATGTTGTCCTAAATTTGCAGTCAAAGGACAATGTTGGATTCTCTCAATAATGTTTCATGTACATTTTCTTAGGATCTCCAACAAAAAGACACTTAAAATCCCCTTAATTGGTATCAACTAGACTTAGGGTTGTTGGTAATGATGCTTTCATAGTTTCATGTGCTTGCCATGTAGGTGTGTTTAGATGCACATGTAGGTGTGTTTAGATGCTTTTAAAAACTTGTTCATGTCATATAGATGTGGTAAATAGAATTATATTAGAACTAGTATTCAAGTCTAGTTAGGATTAGTCATATAGTCGATTTGGGTTATTTTTTAGTTTCCTTATGTAAGTTACTTGCCTTGCGAGGCAAGTAACACAATTTTGTTTAAAGAGTTTGTGTTTGTGTCGGTTTGGTATTAGCCAACTAGGTTGATCTCCTCATGTGATATATGCACAAATCATCCATCTCATTGTTTTTTACTGGTAATTGATTCAAGGTATATATATACATAGTAATCATTTGGCTAGACTTTGTACGTCTATTATGTTCTCTCATGTTGTTCACCATATTGTTTAAAGGTTGCTACTTGTGCTCAACATACAAACCTACGATCTAGTGTTTTCACGTATCGTACTTTTGGTTGTTGTCATAATTGTTCAACAGATTATATTGCAATTTAAAGAACCTTACTTAAATGAAGATTTTATTAACGTTTTAGCTGAATAGTTGGATAATTTTTAATCTGTCTATAGTTAGTAATTGATTTTTGGCAAACACTTATTATATTATTTACTAAAGTTATATCGTGGTTATTGCAACACACTACATATCTTCTTTGCAAGATTGGATGATTTATTAAGTAATTTCGTCAAGAAAAATTAATCAAAAACAATGCTTTAACAAATAAGAAGAATAAAAAATATCCTATCTAACAAATTAAAAAGAAAAGAATCTTGTGGCAAAGATATAGTGTATACTCCAATAGAGCATCTAAAGGGGTAGTTAAAATATTGGTTATGTCATAAGATTTCATAGTTTAACAACTAGATCAATTTCCTCTTATCTTCATATGTCCATATCTCTTACCAAATCCTCAAGAACAACATCCAGCCTGTTTCAGTGTTTCTACACTTTAATTCTAATACAAACCATATCAATAAATTACTAGTACGACATATGAACCGCGTATGAAGATTTCAATACATCTAACTACAGTACATGTTGTTGATTATTAATCCAATTTTGTGTTTTTATAATTTGTGATCTACATTTCTCCACATACATATTATTAGTTTCAAAATAAAAAACATAGAAGGTCCTTTGTCTTTTGTAATAGAAAGAAAGAGCAATGCTAGATCAATTACTGTAGAAACGTAGAGGGGTGAATACGTTTCTTTTTAAAAGCTTTAATCTCTTGTATTTTTTGGCGACACGTAGCAGAAGTTAGTAGTAATAGCGATAGCGATAGCGAATGATTTGTTTAAAAAGCGTGTTTGATAACGTAAATCAGTTGTAATTATAAAATGTAAAATTACAAAAGGACATATATAAATCATTATATACTTATGAATGTTATTTTCGAGGGTAAATTGGTAATATTAAGTATAAAATGCTAGCAGTATATTGGAATGTTTTTTTAGGAAGCATTAAGATTAGAAGCAGTTGAGGTGTTGCAAATTCCAACAGCGTTGCCAAACAAGCATTAAGACTGGAACGCTTGTCGCTTAACGCTCTTAAACGCTTTCAAAAAGGTGTTGCCAAACATGTCTCCGTTTAAATTAAATGTCTATTTTCATATTTTTCAAAGTTTAAGAAAAAGGTCCCCTAACAATATTAACTAATAAAAATTTATTATCACCCACTTAGAAGTATTATGATTTGTTGAGATTATAAGTGGACATTAATTTTAGGACGACCAAATATAGCAAAGTGTACTTATATTTTAGGACAAAGAGGGAATCAAATAAGCGATCAAGTGTGATGCAATATGATAAGTGACAATAATAATTCTACAACAATAATAATAGGGAGGCTAAAAGAGAATATATCAACACAATACAAATATAAACAGATTGTAATAAGTAAAAGAGAGATTAAACCGGACACGATGACTTATAGTGGTTTCGCACGAAGCTCATTTTCGCCCTACTCCACTTCCCGAGTTTCATTCTCGAGAGTTCATTCATTAATTCCACAAGTTCCCTTCTCGGTAGAGAGAGCCTTACAATGTCACTTACAAGTTTGCCGATACTAAGCTATACATCGAGTTCTTCTTCGGGTACAACCAAACCCGTTGTATTTAATGGCCAGACACAACAAACCTATTACCCTTGTGTTTTATGGCTCAGACACAACAAACCTATAACCCTTGTGTTTTAAGCCGTAAACAAGAACCTGTCTAACTTCTAGTTTGGAATATGATTGGTGATACAAGATGTTGTATAACGATGATACAATATATGGTTTTCTAATGGATATGTATAATTACTCTAGACATCAAGAACTCTAAACTTGATAAGGCTGATCTTCTCTTGATAAGAAGTTTTCAATAGATGAAGATGACAATGGCTCTAATATTGTTGTGATGGATCTTCATATGCTAGTATGCTTTCAATGGATGAAGATGACAAGAATTCTAAGCTTGTTTTGACGGATCTTCATGTGATAATATGCTTTAAACAAATGAGAGTTAGAAGCATTATGACTAAGGGTTAGTGAAGGTTATGAAGACTTGAGAAACTGTTTTGTTCAGTGTTACAAAAATCGGCCTTGGCGGTCGATTAACCGACAGCTAGGCGCTAGGCGGGGATTAACCACCCGTATTAGACTGATCGGCCTTATTAATCGGATTGGTCAAAGAACGGTCAATGTACTGATTAATTAGATAAAAAGTGGCCAAATCGGTCCTAAGTTGAACAAAAATTGGCCAAATCGGTTAATCTGGGTCAATTTTTTCAAAAATAAAATTCAAGTTTTTATTTCAATATACCTCCTATTTTCAAAAATCGGTCAACCTGACCATTCAAACACACCTCAAGTGTAACACCCCAAGTTCGATATCTGAAGGAATTAAGGTTGGGGTATTACTTCATGGATCACAGTCATAATAATAGATAAACGGCTCAAAAGAGACGTTTTAGATAAAACATTTATCATTCATTTATTTAAATCAGAGTTTTACAAAATAAAGGTCCCAACGGAAATACTAAAATACATAGTTTTATTCTTGTGAATGATAACAAAATGGACGCCCTTTTTATAAGAAAGTCCATAGCTACTCCGTGCCAATGGTGCATCGATTACTCGAGATAAAACATGCTAAAAAGTCAACACAAAGGTTGAGTGAATCCATAGTGTTTGTAATAATAATCATTTGAACACAAGTTGAAAAAAAATAGTAAAATTAAGTAGTATCGTAGCACAAAGATATTGCCTTAAGTCTCATGAACGTAAACCTTAACCGGTGTAGTGTAAATGTCATAATGACATGGTTACAAGCATCATAATGATGATGGGAGCAACCTTGTCCTCGTGAAAGGAGTTTCCCAATTCTCCTGTATGTCCTCAAATAAAGTGCATTTGGTTACCTGACCGGCTAACACAAATGGGGCGTCAACTGCCAATAGATCTATTCACTATATTCGCGTTCACTTGTAAAGTGATTAATGGTTCATGATATGAGGGACTTTCGATGGCAAGGTGTAAGTAACTTAAGCAATAGCAATCGGTGTAGGTGTAGCATAGAAAATACTTGTGTTCGGTTTTGTAGCATGTATCTCCCCACAAGTTTGAAAAACAAGTAAAAAGTGGGAATATGAACTCACCTCGGTGTTACCGTAGTCTGGATGAAAAATAAATTAAGTAATGTGAATAAAATGCTCCGACTCGTGACCTGAGTTAGTATGTCATGTTTTTAGTATTTGAATTCAAGTATATGCGATGATAATGCTTTATCGATGGTCGGGTAAACATGAAGTCTCTTCAAAAATTAGTAATACTTATCATACTTATTTTTATGGCTCGGATGATTGTAAATAAGTTTTATCGAAACCCAAGTTGTTAACTATGATATGTTTCCAAAATGTTATATTTTATAATTTTGAATATTTATGGTTTTTACCCTTGTACTTTCAAAAATGATACTTTATACCCTCAACTATGGGTTATTGACAAAATCAGCCCTTGTATAATTAACTTTGAAGAAATTACATTTTTAGCCCAAGAAAACTTTATATTTCAAAAATTACAATTTTTATCCTTGTAGTTTTATAAGAAAAGTTCACTCGTTTTAGGCCTAAATTGACAAAAGTAAGGGTAAATATAAGCGAGGCCTTGAGAGGTTTTTACTACATTCTTAATCCCTTCAAGAGTTTGTCGGGTGGTCTTTCTAATGGTTCAAACTAGAATTCTTAAGCTCTTACGGTTTGGTCGCAATGATTTCCCAAAGTAAGGGGTTTAGGCGCTTTATTTAAAAAGTGTTGGTTTTGGCGATAACAGGCCCAAATGAGGACAAATTTTACACAAGGCAAGCCAATGTTTTTACAACTCAATTGATCCTTTAAACACTTTGTTGTAAGCTCTTCAAAAAGGTATAGGTCTCATATTCTAGTCATCTTTGGTTAGAGAGAAACAAGCCCGTGAACATGGCCACTTGGCCACGTCGCGTTTTAAGGAAAATTCATTTTTGACCCATTAACTTTTACGGTGTCACCTAGGGACATCTTAATATATTAATTAACTCTTTTTAAGTCATTATATAACATTCTATAGCTCCTAAGACTCAAATTTTGAAAAGTGCACACAAGGGTCTTTTTATGAAAATCTTTACGAGTCACCTTCTCTTTGGTTGATTATAAAAGAGACCATAAGAGTTTTTGAAGACATCCTTGGGGCTTTAAAATCCTTGCAGCGATCTCTTTAAAACGGTGTAACTCTCATGTTTTACAACCCTTTAATTAGCGAGATATTAATTATTGAAAAATGGCTACTTAGGCTAGTTTCGACAAATTGAAAATCTCGTTTTCAAACCATATTGTAGAACCACTCTAAAGTAGGCGCTTTTATGGAAAATTTCGCTATTTTAAATCTTCATATTTATGAACTAGACATGCACACCATTTATCAAATTTATTTGATCTAAATTGAGCATTTTAGCATGTACATTTCATCTTTTCTTGCATAAAATTTATGCACTATCCGAGTAGTCTTATTTAATTATGCTTGATCTTTCTTCGATTTCGCTATTTTAAATCGGTCTCACAAGCAAAATATTTTCTTGTCTTATGAGTCCCGCATCGCGTACCAAACTAAACTAAAATAAAAGCGCGAGGAAATAAAAGCGAACTAATAAAAATCTAAAGTGTCATCATCATGTCAGTTTATTTATGACGTGTCCGGAAAAATAAATAATATATTTTTCACGTTGAGGGTTATGCGTTTACAAGTTATCAACGGAGTACAAAATACATCTAATACCTAACAAATAAATACTTCTACTCTTTACTTTACAACTAATTTACACTTACAAAAGTAAAATAAAAACAACCCACCCTTACCTGATCCCCTCAAACCCCACGCCCCCACCTCCTCTGAAAAACCTGCACCCCTGCCTTCATCACCTCCATTTTCGTCTCTCTTTTCCCCCTGCACACGCTGCCTGTTCCCTCCTCCAAAAGAAGTATAACCTCCAAACATCTTTTACAACATCACAAGTAACTTCAATCCTAGAATGAATACCTCTTTGGCTTTTCCCCATGGAAGCAAATCGACAAAACCAAGGACCCCTTGTCCTCTTTGGACCACGGCTGGAGGATACCATCAAGAAGACCACGTGAAGACCCTCAAATCATTACCCAAAGAAGGCCCTTAATCGTTCCCCACCTCAAGGACAAGCAACAACTTCCCTTTTACTTTATTTAAACCATGAGTCTCAAGAGCTCATCTCACACTTACTCATTCTACTATCACACAAACTAAAGTAAGCTTGTTTGGGTTGCTGGAAAACGAAGTGGGTCTCATCGCTTGGGTTTTATATTCTCTTGATATCATCTTCGTGACGTCTCTCTTTTGTTGTAAGGTTTTCTTGGTTTCCATGTTTCCTCACTTTAGTTTGAATGTTAATTCCTTGTATTCTTGATTTGGTTTAATCTTGATGTTGGTTAAAAAGAATAAAACACTTGTCGAATCATGTTTGCTTTGGTGAGTTAACTCGTTTTTACTATTAATCATGTATACAAAGATATGGAAATCGAGTTGTACAATAAGATTTGGAAAAACACTTTTCTGCTTTTGATTCACATTGTGGCCGAAGGATTTGGTCATTTGCTAAAATAATGGGTTATTATTATGTGAAATGGTAAAAGGAATAAGTGCTTATAACTTGGCTTAAGATCGTTAAGATTCGGAATATGCGTGGTTTTGAGTCGAGTTGAAACCCACTGTGGTTCGACCACAGTGGTTAGTTGTTGATTGTTTTGAGTTTTGCTCCTTCCTCCCAAATGCATTTGGCTAGGAGTCTTGATCGATTTTGCTTTTCCCCGATTAGATTGTTGACACCTTCGACTTACTTCCTTGCTCATCCCCTTGACTTGTTTGTATCTTGTTACGGACGTGGTTAAGTTCTCACACCGAGAGTGTTATGTGCTCACTTGATTTTCGCTCGTAGTAGTCATTGAGTTGTTTTTGAAACATAGAAAATAGTAGCAACAACTAAGTAGATGGTGAGTTAAAAGTCCTTGGTGAATACTTAAGTTGTGTTGAGTCTTGATGTCAAAACAATTGTTGTTTCTACTTGTTGTTGTCATTACAAAAACGCCCCTCGAAAACTACTTCTTATAATGTAAAAAGTTGTGTTTTAAACCCGGTCTTTTCAAATTTCTATTAAGTGTGTTGTCGGCTAATTTCCACTCGAATAAGAGTACTCTTGTTTACAAATTTCGCATCGAATGGGCGTGTTTGTTTGCCACAACTTCAGCCCCTTGGGGTGTTCGTCTCGACTTATTTTTCAGCCCAACTTAGTACGCTCATTTCACTTAAGTGCAGCCACCAATAAGGGTACGTTTGGTGCACAAAGTGGCAAGCGTTGGTGTACCAAGCAGCGCATTGTGCTGATTTTCGGCACCAAAGTTGCTACTATTCAAAGGTGCGTGGTTTAGCGGCGGTTGCAGCAAAATCGGAAAGGTGCGTTTGGTTAGGTGTGTACCAAACGGAGTGCCATACTACCGATGTTCAGCATCCATTTGGGTGCGCTTGGTTTGTTCCCCTGGTTCAGCAACGACGCAAAAAGGAGGGTGTTCGTTCCAGCTTCGATGTCCATCTTCTTAAGTCATGTAATCCCCTTTTCCTTTCACAAATGGTGCGTTTGGTTCTGACCTCGAGCTAGGCCACGAAACCACAACATAGATAATTTCGTTTTGGGCTTAAATCCACACCAAGGACCCGTTGGACCTGACCCATTTCAAACAAATAAATTTTCATAATGTTAAATATAACAAAAATTGTCATTTTAAATGTACTACGATCACTTGTCTTTTCGATCTTTCTCACGCCCTGTTCACAAACTAGCCCGCTCTACCCGGTTTGATATAATTATTTTCAATATTTATTTCACGATATCTCATTTTATAAACATATGATATAAGCGGATAACGAGATACAATTAACTTTTAATTCATACAAAGCGAGATTTATTTTAAAACAATAATAATTTCCTACATTTAGTCATCAAATATATTTTTGACATATAAACAAGTCATACCCATTTTTCTAAAAGACCATTATAACATATAAAGCGAAAAGTTATTTTATTTTACCATTATAATAAAACTATTACTTTTCTTTATATATATATATATTTTAAGCGTCTTTATAATTTAAGTATATTTATTATTTATTTATGATATCTTCCGTACGTCATCTCTTCAATTACGACAAACCCACGACTCATTTGTTTTAATACTTTTGTGTGTGTCTAAGCACTTCCATGAGCCAAAGTTAATCATGTTCAATAATAAACGATACACATAAATAACTTAAACTTTTGGTGTATATAAATATTACCAAGTCAAAATACAAAGGTATTAATTAAAGTACTGGTATACAATTATAGGTCGCGTGACGGTACTCGGTGCACCACTTACTTGACTTCTTTACTACTCGGATACTGCTTTACTAAGGTGAGTTCATAGCCTCGCCTTTACTTATTTATTTCAAACCCGCGAGGAGATGCATGCTATAAACTAGAACACAAGTCTTTCTTAAAGCGTATCTTTGCTGATCATTATTATTATAGCCTAAGTTGCACGCCATAAGTCCCTTACATCATGAACCATTAATCACTTGCGAGTGAGCGAATATTGTGGATAGTACTATGGGAATTAACGACCCGACTCGGTTATCGGAAATAACCGGGCGCACTATATTGGTTAACTATGGAATTGGCAATTCCATCTCGAGGGCAATATTATTACTTACACGATAATTAGGTGTATGCGATTAGTTTGGTGTCATGAGCTTAGCGCATAATAATAATCTATGTTTTCCATGGTGATTGTATTGAAGCAATTATCATCTTTTACTTGTGTTCAACTAATTATTTAAACCTATGAATATCACTCAACATTTTGTTGACCTTTTAAGCATGCTCATCTCGGTACAAATTAGAATATCATGAAGGCGTGGAGTGGGCGTCATGGGACGCTTGAAGTGGTGTTATATTTCAATTAAAGTTATCATTTCGTAAAACTATCTTTTATGTAATTTCAAACATGTGGTATTTCCTTTTGTGTTTCCAAAACACCGAGTTTTATGAAATGGTAACAACTTCTTATTTAAAACGTCTCTTTAGAGTCGTTTTCTATAACTTATGACTATGATCCTCTAAGTAATACCCCAAATAGTCTTCATTTGTCACTTTGTGATTTTGGGGTGTTCTGATTAGCATCGAGCCTAGGTTATAGAGAACCAACTTGTATTTTCAAAACAAATTGGACTATAACCACGTTTTCAAATGGACCGTTTTACACCACCACTTCACGTCCTCCGCGCCTGCCGTTCCGATTGCATGTATGAGATTCGCTTAGCGGATATTACATAACTACTAAAACTTGCATGATAAAAACTTATAAATGCTAGCTTTCATTTAGTTAGGCATTTAGATTTGCGTGGCGATTATGCGCGACTAACTAAAACTTATTTCTTGCATGACTTTATTTACTTATAAGTGCACATTTTCTTTTGGGTTGTTACGGTACCATGTCATTGCTACTCACCCTATCGACTTGACCTCCGGCGGTGAGATGGAGGATACTATGTCCTCTGCCCCTACCCCTTGGCACCGGCTCTCATCACACCTATGTCTTACGAGGCCGAGCCCTTCGAGGAGGGTGAAGTCGTTGTCACACCACCGCTTTGACCACACCCGAGCACCGCCCGTTTTGGTCCCCCACTTATGACCGATATTTGGAGTCACGGCGGTGGCTATCACCCTCGATGTTATGTCCCGGACACACTCACACCGATTCCGTGTCTTCATTTCTTGCCCATCACCACTGCATGCATTCGCGAAGGCGAAGGCGAGCTAGGGTTCTCAAACCCTACGAGCCCGCGCCATTTGGTCGACCATTCCGTTACCGTGAGGATGGTGCTACTTTTATGCATACCGCTCGGAAACGAGCGAGGGCACCCATCACTTTCATTCCACCATCTGACATACCATCATCCTCTGCTTTTCCACCATCAGCTGCACCTGCACCACCACTCATACCTGTTTCACCACTACCACCACCTACCACATTCATTTATCAGACCACCACTGTACCGGTTTCATCCTCACCTCGTGCATCATCACCCTTGGTGATGCACACTGAGCCGGTGACATCTCTTGGGGAGAGAGTCCATCTCTCACCCGCACCTTCGGACCCATATTACCAGGCTATGTTTGCTACCTCGGTAGAGAGCCCGTGGGAGGTCGATGCTAGGCGTTGGTCTTACATGATGCCACTCATTAGTCGATGGAGGTCGGAGGAGGTGCACCTAGCGCTGTGGAGCTTGGAGAGCACACATTTCTTCTTCTTTGAGACTCTCCACATCACGGAGAACCCTTCATCATACCATTCCGTTGTTATTTGCCCGAGTCTTTGCGGTGAGGATCGACTTGAGGATGTTGTGGCATTTGTTGATGAGGTTCCGTTAGTGCGTATCGAGAACATTGAGGATGAGGTTGGAGAGCTCCTTAGCGGGGAGGCCACGACGGAGAGAGCACTTGATAGGATTGGTGCCCAGTGAGAGAGCTAGCGGGCGATTCTGATGTTAGAGAGGAGGATGGAGTCGAGATAGATTAGGGCTGCTTGGGGAGGTGAGATATTGGAGGAGTTGTGCGGCGGCGGTCGGAGAGGATGATTATCATGGAGACTCGTGCTCTTGCTTTGGAGCGAGATTGGAGGCACGAGATAGAGAGGTGGATGAGTGGCGAGCTAGTCCGTGACCTCTGACGCCGATTGAGGCACACCGGCGACCTCTAGATTAGTGATTCATCTATTTAGTTTTCTGGTACCTTAGCCTGCCGCATGTGGCACTAATGTAGGCTTTGTATTCGCATGTTTTGTAAACTATCGAACAAGCTAATTATGTGACATTGTATGGTATTGTATCACCATGTATGGATGGTGAACCTATGGCATTATGGTTGTTGTTTCTTGATATTCTTATGTATGATGATCTTCCTATTTATCGGTTTATGTGAATCGAAGTGATCATTTTTATATATTCTCTTATGTGGTTCTAACATGTTGTGATTCTTTCTTATGATGATTATACTCTATTGATGTAATGTGAAGATCTTGACTATTATGAAACCATTTTATAATAATTCACAATTATGTTGAATGATTACGAAATCGAGTGTATGTTTTAGAAAATGGCAAGAACAAGAACTACCTCTACCCTACTCAAACTCCCGAGATGACCCGGAAGCAATTCGGAGGCTAGTTACAAATGAAATTGGTCTTGCTTTCTTTGCAAGACCTGCTTGAGGCAGCTCGAACAAATGAAGCCCCAAATCAAGCCAACCGAAATGAAGGCTGTGGTGAATCGCAAATGTGGATACAAAGAGTTCATGAATTGCAAACCTACTTTCTTCAAAGGGCCCGAAGGTGTTGGCCTTATCCATTGGTTTGAAAGATGCGAAGCGTGTTTCTTCTAAGTGATTGCTCGGAAGATTGCAAGGTGAAGTTTGCTCTTGGTACTCTCTTGGAAGATGCATTGTCTTGGTGGAAGGCTCATGCCCGACCTATTGGCATGGAAGAAGCCTACAAAACCACTTGGGTGAACTAAAGCAATTGATGATGAAGCAATCTTGTCCAAGGACCGAGATCAAGAAACTTGAAGATGAGTTCTACCATCTGACTACTAAGGGCAATGATCTCAAAACCTACTTCAAGCGCTTCCAAGAATTGAAAGCTCTATGCCCTTCCATGGTTTCTGATGAGGTTAAGTTGCTGGAAAATCTCATTGGGGGATTACCCCGAAACATTGAGGGCAATGTTACTGCATCAAAGCCCAAGACCGTGGAGGAAGTGATCACAATTTCCTATCAACTCATGGATCAAGTCTTGAAACATGGATCCGTGCAAGGCAACAATGACAACAAAAGGAAATTTGATGACCGCCGAGGCAACACTTCAAACAACTTCCATCACAACAACTCTTTCCATCACAACAATAACAGTAACAACAACAACCAAGGCGCAACAATCACAATCAACACCGCAACAACAATCCCAACTCATACCACCAAAACCGAAACAACCACCACAATCAACAAAACCGTAGGCAAGAAGTTGCGAGGGCTTATCTTGCTACCCGCCCTTTGGAAGAGGCTATCTTGGACCACACCCTTTGTGCACTCGATGCAACTTTGCATCATGTGGGACGTTGTACCATTAAGTGTGGAAAGTGTAACAAGGTGGGCCATACCCACAAGGATTGCGAAGCCCCACTCTTGGAGTAACCTTCAACCCATTGGGATAACTTGCTTTGGATGTGGAGAAATTTGGACATGTCAAGAGTAGATGCCCAAAGCATGCGGGAACAACAACAACAATAACAACAACAACCACCGCTAGAGCAAGAGCTTATGTGCTAGGAGATGGAGATGCACAAGAGAACCCGGATGTCGTTGCGGGTGCGTTTTCACTCAACCATCATTTAGCTAAAGTGTTATTTGATTACGGAGCCGACAAAAGCTTTGTGTCTTCTAAGTTTGCACCTTTGTTAAAAGTCACCCCAACTACCCTAGATACCACTTATGAAGTAGAGCTAGCCGATGGAAAAATAGTAGGAACTAACACTATCCTTGAGGTTGCAACCTATCCTTATCAAATCACCCGTTCGATATAGACCTTATGCCTATTCAACTTGGTAGCTTCGATGCTGTCATTGGCATGGATTGGCTATCCAAGAATCGTGCAAGAATCATATGTGACGAGAAAGTCGTTCACATTCCTCTCGATGGCGAAACTCTAATCATTCGGGGTAATCGTAGTAAGACCCGATTGAACATCATCTCGTGCGTTAAAACTGCAAAGTACATAGAAAAAGGATGCCACATTTTCTAGCACAAGTAACGAGAGAAGGAGAAAGCGGACGAGAAGCAACTAAAAGCGTCCCGTGGCTAGGGACTTTCCAAGTATTTCACGAAGACTTGCGGCCTTCCTCCTAGTCGGCAAGTAGAATTCCAAATCGAGCTAGTCTTGGGAGGCGGCACCGTGGCACGAGCACCCTATAGATTGGCACCTTCCGAACTACAAGAATTGTCGACCAACTTCAAGAGCTGTCCAGAAAAAGGATTCATTCGACCGAGTTCTTCGCCTTGGGAGCTCGGTCTTATTTGTCAAAAGAAGGACGGATCTTTCCGTATGTGTATTGATTACGAGAGTTGAACAAACTAACGGTGAAAAATCGCTATCCATTGCCTAGGATTGATGATTTGTTTGACCAAGCGCAAGGGTCAGCGTCTACTCAAAGATTGATTCGAGATCCGGTTATCATCAACTAAGAGTTAGAGGAGGATATTCAAAGCGCTTTCGAACACGATCGGCCACTATGAGTTCAAGTGATGCCATTTGGTTTGACAAATGCACCGCGGTATTTATGGACACGATGAACCGAGTGTGTAAACCCTACTTGGACAAATTTGTGATTGTGTTCATTGACGACATTCTCATCTATTCCGCAACAAGGAAGAGCATGCGGAACACTTGAAAGCCATCCTAGAGCTGCTCAAGAAAGAAGAAGCGTATGCTAAGTTTTCCAAGTGCGACTTACGGATTCAAAAGTTCAATTCCTTGGTCACGTGATAGATAGTAATGGTCTTCATGTTGATCCTTCAAAATCGAAGTGTCAAAGATTGGTCATCCCTACTACCCCTACCGAGATCGTCAATTTTTGGGTCTTGCGGGTTATTATCGAAGATTTATCGAAGGATTTTGAAAATCGCTAAACCTCTAGCAGACTAACCCGGAAAAGAAGAACTTTGGTGGGAGAGAAACAAGAGTTAGCCTTTCAACTCTTGAAACAAAAGCTTTGTGAAGCCCCTATCTTAGCCTTACCCGATGGAGTGGAAGATTTTATGGTCTACTGTGATGCATCACACCTAGGGTTAGGTGCGGTATTGATGCAAAGAAACAAGGTGATCGCTTATGCTTCACGACAACTCAAAACTCATGAGAAGAACTACACTACCCATGACTTGGAATTGGGAGCCGTGGTTTCGCTCTCAAGATATGGAGACATTACCTATATGGAACCAAGTGTACGGTGTTTACCGACCATAAAAGTCTCAACACATTCTCGATCAAAAGGAGTTAAACATGCGACAACGCCGATGGCTAGAATTGCTTAGTGATTCTGTTGTGAAATCCGTTATCACCGGGAAAAGCAAATGTCGTGGCGATGCTCTTAGTCGAAAGGATCGACCTAAACCTCTTGAGTAAGATCCTTGGGAATGACAATTAAGTCACCCTTCCATCAAAAATCCTTGAAGCTCAAGTGAAGCTCTCAAACACGAAAACCGTCCCAACGAGAGAATCTTTGGAATCTTGGGAAAGCGAGAGCGGCTTTGTGCAAAGATCGGATGGAACCTTATGTTTTGGCGATAGAAGTTGGATACCACTTTGTGGAGGAATACGAGAACTCATTATGCATGAGTCTCACAAGTCTAAATATTCCATTCACCGGGATCCGACAAAATGTACCAAGATCTCAAGAAGCTTTATTGGTGGCCAAACATGAAAAGCGAAATTACAACGTCGTTGGGAAATGTCTCACACTGTTCTCGAGTCAAAGCCGAATGTCAAAACCTTCGGATTGTTAACTCAACTGAACTCCCGGTTTGGAAGTGGGAGAGAATCACTATGGACTTCATAACCAAACTACCAAAGGCTGCTAGAGGTTACGACACCATTTGGGTCATCATTGATCGCCTTACCAAATCCGCTCATTTCCTACCCATCAAGGAAAATGATGAAATGGAAACCCTTGCTCAACTATACGAAGGAAATTGTATCTCGTCATGGAGTACCAATTTCCATCATTTCGATCGTGTGATCGTTTTACTTCACACTTACGGAAATCTCTTCAAAGGCCTTAGGTACTCGTTTGGATATGAGTACCGCATATCATCCTCAAACCGATGGCCAAAGTGAAAGGACTATCCAAACCTTGGAAGACATGCTTGAGCTTGCGTGATCGACTTTGGGAAAGGTTGGGATAAACACTTACCGTTGGCGAATTCTCCTACAACAATAGTTACCACGCGAGCATCAAGGCGGCTCCATTCGAGGCACTTTATGGTCGAAAGTGTCGATCACCCGTTTGTTGGGTGAAGTTGGAGATGCCCAACTCATGGACTGAACTTGTCCAAGAAACAACCGAGAAGATTGTGCAAATTAGTCAACGACTTCAAGTCGCTAGAGATCGACAAAGAGTTACGCCGATGTTAGAAGGAAGCCCATGGAATTTCAAGTTGGTGATCGAGTTATGTTGAAAGTATCACCTTGGAAAGGAAAGGTTCGATTCGGAAAGCGAGGAAAGCTACATCCTCGATACATTGGCCCTTTCAAGATTCTCGAAAGAATCGGCCGGTTGCTTACAAACTTGATCTCCGGAAGAACTTAGTAGAGTTCATCCTACCTTTCACGTCTCAAATCGAAGAAATGCTTGTCGGATGAATCTCTTGTCGTTTCACTAAAGAGATTAAGCTCGATGACAAGCTCAACTTTGTCGAAGAACCAATTGAAATCATGGATAGGGAAGTCAAGCGACTTAAGCAAAGTCGCATCCCCATCGTCAAGGTTAGATGGAACTCAGAGAGGACCGGAGTACGTGGGGCGCGAAGACACCATGCGTGTTAAGTACCCACATCATTTGCTAATCCAACTCCGACAACCACCGTAAACTAAAATTCGGGACGGAATTCTCTTAAGGGGTGGTCTTGTAGTCACTGGAAAATTTCGCTATTTTAAATCTTCATATTTATGAACTAGACTGTTTATCAAATTTATTTGATCTAAATTGAGCATTTTAGCATGTACATTTCATCTTTTCTTGCATAAAATTTATGCATATCCGAGTAGTCTTATTTAATTATGCACGATCTTTCTTGATTTCTAAATCGGTCTCACAAAAAAGATTTTCTTGTCTTATGAGTCCGCAGCGTACCAAAATAAAATAAAAGAAAAGCGAGAAATAAAAGCGAACTAATAAAAATCTAAAATTTCATCATCGTGTCGGTTTATTTAAAGCGTGTCCGAAAATATAAATAATATAATTTTCACGTTTGAAGTTATATCATTACAAGTTAACAACGAGTGCCAAAATACATCTAATACCTAAAAATAATATACACAACTACTACTTTACTTTAATAACTAATTTACAAATTACAAAAAAAATAAATAAAAAAAAACCTAACCCTTATCCCACCCCCTCTTTCTCCCTCTCTTCATCTCTCCTCTCCTCCTCGAAAAACCCCAACACACCATCTCTCCTCCATTTTTCGCCTCCTCTTTCCCCCTCCCACGCTGCTCCTCTCTCAAAAGAAGTATAACCTCCAAACATCTTCCCAACATCTTAAGTAACTTCAAACCAAGAATAGCTATCCTCTTGGCTTATCCCATGAAGCAAATCGACAAAACCAAGGACCCCTTGTCCTCTTTGGACCACGGTGGAGGATAAGCGGAGGAAGACCACGTGAAGACCCCGAAATCGCTACCCAAAGAGGCCCTTAATTCATCCCACCTTCGAAGGACAAGCAACAACTTCCCTTTTACTTCTATTTAAACCATGAGTCTCAAGATCTCATCTCACACTTACTCATTCTACTATCACATAAACTAAAGTAAGCTTGTTTGGGTTGGATTCGAAGTGGGTCTCATCGCTTGGGTTTTATATTCTCTTGATATCATCTTCGTGACGCTCTCTTTTGTTGTAAGGTTTTCTTGGTTTCCATGTTTCCTCACTTTAGTTTTAATGTTAATTCCTTGTATTCTTGATTTGGTTTAATCTTGATGTTGGTTAAAAGAATAAAACACTTGTCGAATCATGTTTGCTTTGATGAGTTAAGTTCGTTTTACTATTAATCATGTATACAAAGATATGGAAATCAAATGTGTTGTACAATAAGATTTGGAAAAACACTTTTTCGCTTTTGATTCACATTGTGGCAAATGATTTGAATATTTGCTAAAATAATGGGTTATTATCATGTGAAATGGTAAAAGGAATAAGTGCTTATAACTTGGCTTAAGATCGTTAAGATTCGAATATGCGTGGTTTTGAGTCGAGTCGAAACCCAACGTGGTTCGACCACGATGGTTAGTTTTTGATTGTTTTGAGTTTTACTCCTTCCTCCCAATGCATTTGGCTAGGAGTCTTGATCGATTTTGCTTTTCCCGATTAGATTGTTGACACCTTGACTTACTTCCTTGCTCATCCCTTGACTTGTTTGTATCTTGTTACGGACGTGGTTAAGTTCTCACACAAGAGTGTTATGTGCTCACTTGCTTTCCGCTCGTAGTAGTCATTGAGTTGTTTTGAAACATAGAAAATAGTAGCAACAACTAAGTAGAGGTGAGTTAAAAGTCCTTGGTGAATACTTAAGTTGTGTTGAGTCTTGATGTCAAAACAATTGTTGTTTCTACTTGTTGTTGTCATTACAAAAACGCCCCTCGAAAACTACTTCTTATAATGTAAAAAGTTGTGTTTTAAACCGGTCTTTTCAGCCCCTATAAGTGTGTTGTCGCTAATTTCCAGCTCGAATAAGAGTACTTTTGTTTACAAATTTACGCATCGAATAGGTGTGTTTGTTTGCCACAACTTCAGCCCCAGCAGGGTGTTCGTCTCGACTTATTTTCAGCCAACCAAAGTATACGTTTATTTCACTTAAGTGCAGCCACCAAAAGGGCGTTTAGCTGACAAAAAGGTGCGTTACCACCAAAGCAGTGCGTTGTTGCGATTTTCGGCACCAATTAAGTGCGTTTGGTTGCTACTATTCACCACCCAAAAGGCGTGTTTAGCGGCTGCAACACGACCAGCAAAGGGTGCGATTGGTTTAGCAAAAGGTGCGATTTGGTGCGGCAAATTAGGTGCGTTTTGTACCAAAGCGGAGTGCCATTTCGATGTTCGACATCCATTTGGGTGCGCTTGGTTTGTTGGTTCACTCGGCGCAAAAGGAGGGTGTTCGTTCCGACTTGATGTCCATCTTCTTAAGTCATGTAATCCCTTTTCCTTTCACATAATGGTGCGTTTGGTTCGACCTCGAGCTGGGCCACGAAACCACAACATAGATAATTTCGTTTTGGGCTTAAATCCACACCAAGGACCCGTTGGATTGACCCATTCTTTATGCTTCTATGTCATTTGTATACTCAAAAACGATTATGTACACAAAGTCATTTGAAACATTTTAGTTTTAGAGTTTTCAAACAAACTAATAAAATTTTATAATGTTGAATATAACAAAATTGTCATTTTAAATGTACTACGATCACATGTCTTTTCGATCTTTCTCACGTCCCGTTCGGAACTAGCCCGTCTACCGGTTTGATATAATTATTTTCACTATTTACTTCACGATACCTCCTTTTATAAACATGTAATATAAGCGATAACGAGATACAATTAACTTTTAATTCATACAAAGCGAGATTTATTTTAAAACAATAATAATTTCCTACATTTAGTCATCAAATATATTTTTGACATATAAACAAGTCATATCCATTTTTTCTAAAAGACAATTATAACATATAAAGCGAAAAGTTATTTTATTTTACAATTATAATAAAACTATTATTTTAATATATATGTTATATTTTAAGCAAAGCGTCTTTATGATATAAATACGTTACTATTTGTTTATGATATCTTTCGTGCGTCATCTCCAATTACGACAAACCCACGACTCATTTGTTTTAATACTTTTGTGTGTGTCTAAGTACTTCCATGAGCCAAAGTTAATCATGTTCAATAATAAGCGATACACATAAATAACTTAAACTTTTGGTGTATACAAATGTTATCAATTCAAAATACAAAGGTATTAATTAAAGTATTGGTACATAAATTATAGGTCGCGTGGCGGTGCTCGGTGCATCATTTACTTGATTTCTTTACTACTCGGATCTTTGCTTTACTAAGGTGAGTTCATAGCCTCGCCTTTACTTATTTATTTCAAACCCATGAGGAGATGCATGCTATAAACTAGAACACAAGTCTTTCTTAAATTGTATCTTTGCTGATCATTATTATTATAGCCTAAGTTGCACGCCATAAGCCCCTTATATCATGAACCATTAATCACTTGCGGTGAGCGAATATTGTGGATAGTACTATGGGGATTAACGACCCGACTCGGTTATCGGAAATAACCGGGCGCACTATATTGGTTAACTATGGAATTGGCAATTCCATCTCGAGAACAATATTATTACTTACACGATAATTAGGTGTATGCGATTAGTTTGGTGTCATGAGCTTAGTGCATAATAATAATCTATGTTTTCCATGGTGATTGTATTGAAGCAATTATCATCTTTTACTTGTGTTCAACTAATTATTTAAACCTATGAATATCACTCAACATTTTGTTGACCTTTTAAGCATGCTCATCTCGGTACAAATTAGAATATCATGAAGGCGTGGAGTGGGCGTCATGGGACGCTTGAAGTGGTGTTATATTTCAATTAAAGTTATCATTTAGTAAAACTATCTTTTATGTAATTTCAAACATGTGGTATTTCCTTTTGTGTTCCCAAACACGAGTTTTATGAAATGGTAACAACTTCTTATTTAAAACGTCTCTTTAGAGTCGTTTTCTATAACAATGACTATGATCCTCTAAGTAATACCCCAAATAGTCTTCATTTGTCACTTTGTGATTTTGGGGGTGTTATAGCTATATATCAGAATGTATATGAGTGTGTATGGTTTTTTTTTATTCGAATGGTGATGCTAGAAAATGGACAATGTGTGTTGCTTTATATAGATGAAAGAACTAAGGCTTCAAGAAGGTTGTAGTCACCATGTTATGGAAGTATGATACATGGTGAGGTGGTGCTTTGGAGTTTGTAAGGTGGCATGTGATGAGGGTTATGGTGGCGTATGGTGGCTGAATTCTAGCCATGGGTTTTGCCCCTAATCTTTGACCATGGTAAACTCTCAAGGGACAAAGTGAGGTTGCCTCTTGAGGTGGCTAATCTTGAGCCATGTGATACCTTAGTGGCTTAGAGATCAATTAGGGCTCATTTGGTTTAACTATGGTTCGATTTGGACAAGGCTCATGAACTAGGGCACGTTTTGGCTTAGGGAGTTTGTACCTTAGCTAGATGTTGTTGTACATAGGGTTACAAAGTGTAAGAAACTTGGTTAGGGCTTTTAGTTAGTTTCTTGCCAAGTCTAGTTATGTTAGTGTAGTGAACATATATTTTAAATTGATAAAAGTATAGTGCATTACTCACTTGTACTCTAAGCATTAGAATGTTGTACTTATAAGAAATACATTTTTAGAGCTTGTGTTTGAAAGGTTTGTATAATGTGTTTAAAATTAAATACACCATGGTTTATAATGAGTTTTATGTTAATAGTAAACTTCCTATGCATCAATGACTTGTACATTGGCTTGATAAACTTGTACTTTGGTAATTTGTAAAAGTTTCATGTGTATTTTTAATTTTAGTTTGTGATTTCATTTACATAAAATCATAGGGTTTTGCAAACTAGGTTTTAACCGGGAAATACTCTAAAGTTAGGGTTTTATGCCTTGTAAGCTTGTACGTTAAGTTTAAGGGTTTGTACTTTAGGGTTTATGACATAATATCAAAATTGTTATAAATCAAAGCTTTAGGAAAAACCCTAATATATATATAGTAAGCATTCTATTGGAAATGACGCTAATGATATAGGGATAATATATGCCAGACATCACGTGTCTCGTTGCATAATTATTATAGCAATCTATAGTTAAGCGTTGCTCGAGCGAGGACACAACTGGCATGGATGACCATGCCGGGAAGTTTCAAGTAAGACATAGAAGCGATGTTGTGAGACTTCCATTGTCACATAAGTGTGGTATATCAAAAGGCATTGACCATGCAAATGAGCAGTTTGTGAGTGCAACAGATTATCTAGTTGTTGTAATCAAATAAAAAATTATGCGAGAAAATGAATTATTATTGATTAATATAAAGGTGGATTTTTACCGGTGGTTACATCAAGCAATGATTTAACACAAAATGTGAAGGCATGCTCATTTTCTTATTTCAATTGAATGTTAGTGACACTAGATGATTTACGAAAATTAATTGAACCATTAAACTTTGAACATTAAAGTATTTTGAATCATGTCGTAAGCGATACTTACCTGGACGGGGCTGTCAACCCAATAGATCTATTCAAAATATCCGTGCTTACAAGTAATTAACGGTTCATGATTTGGGGACTTAACGACAATTGTGGTAAGTTAGGCAATCCGTAAATGTTTAAGTACTTGTGTCCGTAAGTAAAAGCAAGCAATGTATTCTCACCCCAAAGTATTTCAAAACGAGGATAAAGTAAGTAAACGTGAGGCTATTAAACTATCCTCAATCAAGTCGTGAATATGAGAAATATAACGTAATTTCAACGAGCAATGAATCCTAACTACGACCTATATAAATAAGTCGTCTTAGGAATGATACGATATGTACTATAAGCATATGAGTTTTACAAATTTTTATCACCCCTATAAACTTTTAATGAAGTTTTATAAAGATTAGAAGTCAAATCGTTTAGGAAAAACAAGTAAAACACGTTTTTAGTTCCAAAAGTCACTAAATAAGTTGTTGTTATGAAATAAATTACGACTTCAAACGAGCGTAACTTCTTTGTTTCTTGAAATTTTTTGTCATTCAAAGCCTTAGACGTAGATAAAAATGTCTACTTTCAAAAAATCCTGGCCTATGTTAGTGAAATTAGGTTTCAGAAGCTTAAAAATACTTAAATGCATTGTTCCAAATTAACAGTTTTATCCAGAATTTTTTCCTGACTTCGCGGGACTATAACTCCTTCGTTTTTCAGGAGCTTTTCAAAATTAAAGTTCTTAGAGTTAGTTCTATGTCTTAACTTTCTAAAGAGTCTAATTCGAGCTTCTAGTTTGGAGTTTAGGTCCTTCATTTAAGTGTTTTGTGACATGAACTAAGAAACTAGACCTTTTTTTGTGGTTTAATGTAAAATGTTAAAAATACTAAATAAATTCTAAAATTATAAATTTTAGGTAGAATATACCTAAGACATAGTAGAACACTAAGGTACAAAGATTTTGACTATAAGTGTTATCCAAAGTGGTAAAACATGCACACAAGTCGACCCATTTTTGGTAGATTTAGGGTTTTGATAAACTAAGCTTAAACAACTTTCAACACTACAAATCTAACAAGGTGATACAAATTAATGCATGATAAGTTAAATATGAATAAAATAGAGTATGATGAAATGCTTACAAGTATTGTGGCTGATTGGTGATCAAGAAGTGCACAAGAGCACTAAAAAACCCTAAAAAATCCTAATTTTAGCTTCCAAAACCCTAGCTCTTATAACCCTTTAAGTATAAACTCTAAATCAAACTTAACCAAGATCAAAATACCATTGTTTCTTGCCCTTGCTGCCATATGGAATAAGAGTAAAAAGGGAGAGTGAATACTTGTGTTTTTGGTGAATGAAAATGGTTCTTAGCTAGTCCTTATATATTGGTAGTTTTAGGTTAGTCAAATTGTGTTTTAGTGATCACAAGTGTGCATGATCAAAAAGGGAAAGAGACAATACTTGTGGTCTTTGAGGTGGGATTGGCGGTTCTAGCGTGAGAGGACAAGAGGGTACATGTGACTTGATCAAGACTTGTTAAGGGTTAGTATGACTATTGGCCGGATGTAAGTTAAAAAGCAGTTCACGGTGGTGGATCCCAACGATCATGTTGTTGTACAATGATTATGTTGGTTGGAATATTGGTGGGGAAAACGGGTAACCTATTTGGAGCACCAAATATAGGGCGCTACCCCTTGACCCTGCCCTACATATTTGTCGTGGTGTAAAACAAATATATTAGCTCAAACAAATGTGCACTCATCATTTCTTTTACTCGTATCCAAACTTAATATGAAATCACATTAGTTTATAGTAAATCATAATTATCTAAAAGATGATGATAATAAAATCACCAACATCTAAGATGACTTGAATAACACGATAAATTGTGTTTAAACAGTGGGAAATTCTCTAGGATGTTTTAAATTATTTGACATTGTGACAACTATGTAAAGATATGGAACTAAATCATCGATCAGATCAGGATACTGATGACATGAGATAATTTTAAACATGTTACGAGAATTATACATAACATAACTGAACTAACCTGAGAATGTGCTTACCAAAGAATGAGCAATTATAACCATGTTAAATGAAGAATGTACAAAACAAAGCGTTAAATCTTAGACCACCGTGTGATGCTTTCCTTAGCATGTGATTGGCATCGCCATTGCGTGTGGTGACCACTACACCCCTGTCTCCTTTGCGCGCGAAGAGGTGTTTTTGGTGTTGGTTCGGTGGTGTCGACCACCTAACTGAAATGCACCCGTTTATTATTAAGTTTTTTGTTTGTGAGTGTGTGTGAGGTATATTGTGAGGTATGTTTGTATTAATTAGAGCCTTTTTATGTGTTTGGTTAGTTCATGACCACTAGGGGTGAGCAAAACCGACCGACTCCCGAAAATGGTCCCGATCCCGACTAGTCCCGAACGTCTCAAAACCGAACCGAGCTCAATCGGTTTGGGACTCGGTTTTGGTTTTCAAGCTAATCGGTTTCGGGATGGGTCGGTTCGGGTCGGTTCAGGACGAAAACCAAAAAAACAACAAACAAAACCGACAAAACCGACTCGTCCCGACTGTCCCGAAACCGAACCAAGCTCATTCGGGTCGGGACTCGGTTTGGGTTTTCCGGCTAGTCGGTTTCGGGACTAATCGGTTTCAGATCGGGACGGGTCGGTTCCGGCCCGATGCTCACCCCTAATGACCACTACGGCTCTAATGGTAATAAGATTGTGTGTTAAAAAATTGATGTAATGCTGAAGTGAAAGTGATGATCGGGTATACCATTTGACTCTGCCTTGCAGACAAATATTGCGTATTCTCAGTATTTGAAATTCCACAACTATGTTTGTTGAGAATAAAAGTGGAAGCTTCAATTGTATTTCCTGGATCGAAGTGTGTAGCAATTTGTTATTATGTTGTTATGTGTATTGTTTAACTATTCATACTTTCATAGTAAAGTTTGTTTTTTCCCCGCTTGTAGTTTTGTAACATCCACTAGTTTTAGAACAACATCCACTTGTAATACGCGCCAAAAATTCGCTTTTTGCATGTTCATGTCCAACAGAAGCAACTTATAACTTTTTCCACTTGTATTGCATCTTTTGACTTCTTTTATCATTCATTCATCCCCACTTGTATCTTATGGCACAATTTGCTTCACAAATACTGGATCATATTACGTCTTTTGACTTCTTATAATTCATTCAAACATAACAATAACTTTTCAACATTACATCATCTAAATCCGTTATAGTGAAGCAAAGAATTGTTTAACAAAATACATATATAACCTTTTTCACGATCATATAAGTCAACTGAAAGGTTATTGCCTACTTGTTCAAGTGTATAGTATGAAGCATATCATTAAAATATATCACTGAAAACTTTAGATTATATAATTTCCTAGTTGGGTTTGTTTTCATTTCATTTAAAAAACATGAACATCTATCCACTCGTAATGCCAGCTTAGGGACCATGAAGTCTACCTTTACCATATGACATTGGGACTATAAGTTATAATTATTTAAATCCATGCCATTTTGACCAAGTATTGGGAATGCAAGGTTTTCAAATAAATCAAGTTGCTAAAGCTTGCTAGTTGATTGTACGGTGCCATGCTATTCGTAGTTAACATGGTTTAAGCAACTACACTCTACATGCACGTATATCCGCCGGTTTTGTATTTTACGTCTGTGCATATATTTTTGTACTTGCTAACGACATCTTTGTATAGTGGCACCTAGATTCTCTGTTACTGAATATAGACATATCGAAGATTCGAGTTTTTGTTTTACTATAGTTTTAGTTTGACGTAAAGGTATAACATAGCGACATTGTCATGTAGCTAAATAAATACATCTTGAGGATCTTGATACAGCGGATTATTTTTGAAACCCCATGAGTCATGACTCAAGTACCCGTCTTTTGGCGTCCTAGGGATAGTCGAATCCTTTGCATTGGAGAAAGAGGTGCAGCTGAAGGAGGTCTTGGGCGCATGCCACCCGCCTTGCCAAGAAAAAAGGTATTGCAGGGAAGGCCATCCTGTGTGGACTTGGTGCGGCTCACTTGCCGAGGTCTGACGGAGTGCCAGTCAGTGTGGCCACCGTATCGCCTAATGATTCAGAAGTGTTGAAGAGCATCAGTGAAGTTAAAGAAGTGACAAGTCATGTTGGCACTTCGTCACTTAGGCGTTGTAATAGCTTGTAGCGGATATGTTGCAAACACTTATCTTTTGTAATAACTCGTAGTCATAAATGAAAGTATCATTGGTTTCTTTGTGGAATTTGGAATGTAAACATATTTATTTATCTTTATGTAAAAGATGTATTTGTTCTTGAAGGAACAAACATGTGTTTTAGTGCGGCTATAGAAATCCATAATCGTGTATGAAAACCGTATTATACTTAAAGAAATAATTCTAAGTACTTTGCCATAATCGTGTATGGTATGATATTCGATCGTCTTTGTAAATATCACATTATAGAAGCAAGTGTCTTGGTTAGGAAAGGCATTAAGCAGCGCGTGTGCTTTCTTGCGCAACCATCATGGGATGCGCACATATCTTATTCAACGTCTTGAGAACAAGGTGTTTAACAGGGATCGTGATCCGGTGTTGATGGGTTTGCAACCTCTTACTCAACAAGTTAGTTAGTAGGTCAACTTATCCTTTTACCATCGTGGGTTTATTAGTAGTGCATCTTGCACGCCATCGTGGGCAAAAAAAAAAAAAAAAAATTGTTAAGACATACGGTATATGGAGATAACAACTTGAAATGTCGTGAGTTAGCTAGAAACCGCGACGTTTTAATAATACTTGCAAGTTTATCAAAGTAACAAAGAAAGCAATAAATATGAAAAATAAAAGCGGGTACATGAATGTTTATTGAGCATCGAAAGTGCGGGCGTCTGCTGTATATATCAGTAGCAATCCTTATAGGTAGCTTTTCTTGAGGTTCTTGATATTCCATGTCTTGCGTGAGTCGCGACCATCCAAACCTCGTGGCCGATGCAGCGCTTTGTGCGGTTGCTTGATAACCTCATAAGGTCCTTCCCACTTTGGTCCGAGCTTACTGTCTTCTTCAGTGGCTTGCCTCATTGGGCGGTAGACAAAGTCCCACAGTGCAGAATGAAACACTGCGTGCTTTGGCATCATAGTATCCTTTCATTTTGACTTTGACCTTGCCTCCCGTATGGCGGCGTTCGCGTCTTTCTTCAAGTAGGTCCAAGTCGACCCGTCTTTCGTCGTCGTTTGTGGTCGCATTAATCTCCGCGATGCGGATAGTTGGCATGCCGATCTCGGTTGGAATAACGGCACATCCGTATACTAGAGAAGGGGTGTCCCTGTCTTTGGTTTTAAGCGAGTGCGGTGTGCCCATAATACATGTGAAAGTTCTTGACCCACCTTCCTTTGTGCTTGTCCAGCGTGCTTTGATTCCTTCACCGGACTTGGTTTCTGGCTCGACTAAACCATTGGTTTGTGGGTGCGTGACCGACGAAAGTGTTGGGTGATGTTTAACTTTCGCACCAATCCTTAAAGGGGTTGTCGCGCAATTGTTTCCATTGTCCGAGATGATTTCACGGGTAATCCGAGCGGCATACAATATTGTCCCGAACAAAGCGTTTACGGTTGCGGTGATTGTTGCTCTGCTTTTGCCTCGATCCACTTGGTGAAGTAGTCTATAGCGACTATGAGAAATTTGAGACCGCTCTTTGCTATTGGAAAAGGACCGGCGATATCAATGCCCCATTTGTAGAATGGCCATGGCGCCGTGATTGGTGTTAACTCATCTTTGTGGTTTGCTGATGCAGTGCGTGGACTTGGCAATCATTGCACTTCCTTATCAAATCCGCGCATCTTTATGCATGGTTGGCGATGAGTATCACGATCGCATGGCACGTGCTACAACGGCACCGTGGTCTGCGTGCATGCTACATGAACCCTCATGGATTTCTCGCAAGCACATAATTTGCTTATGCGGGCCCTACGCGCCGAAGCCGTGGTTGGAGGAAAGACCTTCGATACGATTATGTTGTCGCGTGATTGAATCTGCTGCGGCGTGCGCCCGTCTGCGAGCATGCATTCTTGGGGTAATGTCCCTTTGCTTAAGAAATGCGCAATTGGGGTCATCCATGTAGGACCATCCTCTCTATGATTGCGAAACTTCCATCTCGCTATTGACTTGCTTTCGGTGTTTCCTGACACTTGCTTTGATAAGTGTGCAAAGCTTGTCGAGGCTATCTTGCTCGGTGCATACGCTGCGATTTTCTCCTCAGGGACTTGCTTGATAGTAAATCTGTCAAAGCCTTTGATCGGTCTTTAGTCTTCTCAAGATCTTGAATCATGTTTTCTTCTTTGGCCACGTATTCACCCAACACATGGTTGGCCACTAGTCGAGTCCACATTTGCTTCTAAGTTCGTACACCCATTCGAGTGCGTCGTAGTCCGGTGATCGAGGCTTCATATTACGCCTCGTTGTTTGTCGAGGTAAATTCAAAGCGCGGTGCGTGAAGTGAATTCCATTCCTACGGGTTTGTGAGAATAAGGCGGCTCACGAGCCATCCACGCATGAGGACCCATACGTAAACAAAATCCATGGATCTTGTAGTGCTTTTGCGCTTGGTGTAGGTACCTCATCGATGTCGGCTTCTCGATGATGAAGTCGCGAACTTGTCCTTTTATTGCGATGCGTGGTGCATAAGAGATGTTGTGTTCACTAGCAACACACTCCATACGGAGTCGTCTGACGCATCGGGTTTGGAGATGATGCGCTTGATGGCTTGATGCAGTAATTACCGCTATCGGGTGCGCTTGGATCTGCGTAGCGATCGCTTAGCGGCAAACACTAATGCCAAGACCAATTTTTCCATGGCACTATAGTTCATCTCCGTCTTCTTGAGAGCTTTGCGACAAAATAGATGGGGTTTGCAGAGTCCCTATCTGTTAGTAACCTTCTTGTTGGCCCCATGAGTTGGCAGCGGATACATGATCGGCTCTTCCCAGTCGGGTGCCACGAGTGTTGGGGCGTTGCTGAATCTTTGTTTGAGTGTGGTGAAAGCTTCTTCCGCCTCCGTTGTCCACCGAAAATCACCCTTTTTATACACTTCTTGAGTGTTTTGAAAGAGGCAATGACTTTTCACGACTTAGGCAGAGGGAACTGTTGGGCGGCAAGTTTTCCATTGAGGATTGGACCTCCTTCGCGTGCGTGGTGAAGGAAGTTCTATTCTTGCCTTGGTCTTTTCGGACAAGGTTTTATGCCATCGAGTTCTATCAGTACCTAAGAACATGCCTTGATGGCAGAAGGTGCGTTCTTAGGGTTTAGCTTCATGTTGATCTCTCGTAGAGTCTTGAATGTCTCCTACATGTCGCACAAGTTCACTTTCGGTGTGACTTTTAATGACCGGTCATCTCGTAGACTTCCAGTTCAGCCCACTGTTTTCAAAGCGGTGTCTACCTGACCCTTGGTAGGTGGCACCGCATTCTTCAAGCCAAACGGCATTTTGTGTAACGATGCGCGCTTGGCTTGTGTGGAAAGCGTTTTTCCTCGTCTTCTGGGCCATTTGTGTCGGTGATACCCCTTTGCGTCAAGAAAGCACTTTAACGGGTATCCGCAAGGACTCTACTTTCCAATCTATCTCGGTAATGGATAGCGATCCTGTGAGCGCGCTTTATTGAGATCGGTGAAGTCTACACACATTCGCGGTGCCATCGCTTTTTGACCATTCTTTGGATTAAGCGATCGTGGTAATAGACTTCACGCATAATTCCAGCTTACAATTTACGTACCTCTGCCGAGTTACTGCGCCTCTGCGGAGCTTGACCACGCTTCTTACGGCGTATCGGTAAGTATCCTTGCCGGATTCTAAGTTTATGCTCCGTGATCGGCGTGGTACTCGATCATGTGTTTGGGCTCCCATGCGAAGATATCTACGTTCTTTTGTAGGAGGCGCGCACAATTGCTTTGCCGTTGTCCGACAATGACCCTCCGATGGTTATCTCACAGTGCGGATATTCGGGTGAATGCGACCTTGAAGTTGGGGATTACGGCGGCGCTTGGATTGGTTCCTTTTCGCATATAAGCGTGTTACATTCTACATTTGGCATCGTGGCATTGTAAAGAGTGACAATGCCCCTTCAACTGGAATTTAAGCATCCGTGCTGTTGTTGATGGCACCGCGCATGGGCGATATCCGGGTCTCCCAATAATGCCATTATATGAGGAAGGGTTTGATCACCATGAACTCCATCCAGTTGTTGTAGAGTGCTCTGCGTTGCCATGACGACTATGTCATCGTGATTGGCCCATAGGCCATATCTTCTCACTGAAAACCGGTGAGTGCGGTGTTGACGAGATTAGCGACTACGTATTTCGGTCGTGAGTCTTTTAAAGCAATGCTCATACATAATATTCGACGATGCCCCACCATCGATGTACATGCGGTGTATGTCGTGACCACCGCGCTAATTTCAATGGTGAGGGGCTCGATCTTCGTTGTCCTTGATCAAAGTAGGGAAAGAGATTTCACTCCCGGAAAACTCTTGGGCGACTTTCTGTCGGTGGTTATTGCCGCGTCGTATCATATAGATTGTGTCGGCCTTATCCTTAGGTGTCTCCTTCTTGCTTTCATTCTTTTGCTTATCTCTTCCTCTTTAATATTTTTAACTAAGTGGTCTAGCCCTTTGACCATCTTGTCGATGAGTTAATAGTGTTGGACACACTCGTTAGTGGTGTGACCCTTTTGTGCATGGTAGTCACATTATCCATTCCCGGTCGCTTATCTTACGGTGTGCGCATCTGCGGCGATCTTGGAAATTCGCTCCTTCCCTGCAGTATTTCCTTTGGGGTTTTGATCGGGGAGTATACTGTCATTATCCTGTCTGTAGCTCCTACAGGCTGCGATAGCTCCTATTACGGTTATTACCTCGGTCATTGGATTGTCTCCCGGGTTGTTCTGTGGCCGTGCTGGAATAGTTCTTTTGCTATCCATGGCGGCTTTCTCCTGGACAAAAGACCGAGGCGCTTCATGAGCTCATCGAAGGTCTCGGGGATCTTGTCGTTCAATCTCTTGATGAGTTGGGTTATTAATCCCATTCATGAAGCCCGAGATTTTTAAGACTTCGGGCATGCTTTAACTGCATGCATTCATCTTTGAGCGTTCCATGAATGCGCTCGTGGATTCTCCTTGGTTACATTTTACTCTGGCGAGCTCGGCGGGGTTTTTGCACACTTTTGCGTTGAGTAAAATTTAGGCGGAATGCCTTTCTCAACTCTTCAAAACCATTCACGCTTCTTCGTGGGAGTTTGTTGAACCATTCGCGCTTCCCACGGTGTGGAATTAAACATATGGCACCAAATGGTTGTGGCGATTTTCGATGGTCGCGGTGATTCAAAAATTTTAGGTGATCATCGTGGTCTTTGTCCCATCATAGGTTTTAACATTTGCGGGCATCGCCTTTTCTTATTCTCGGAGAAATCACTAATGCGTCGGTGAGCGCATCCACTTTCTGACGGCGCCATGGGAGACATGTCTTCTCTTGGCTATCGCGTGCGCTCGGATTTCAATGCCCGAGTATCACTATCCTCGTTGTCAGGAGTTGTCGAAAGATGAGTTTACCTTCTTACGGCGCTTGCGCCGCCATCCTCGAATCGACTCATAGTGCGGATGCGAAGGGCTTTCACTTGGGAATACTTTCCCCCGGTCATCATGCACTCTACGGCTACCGGTCTGGCGTAAACACTGTGCGCGGTTCTTCTCTATCACTATCACTCAAGTGTTGCGGTGAGATGTCTCATCACCCTCGATTCTCCTCCCAATTACATTGAATCTTTGGGGTTTATGCCCGCTTCTTCTGCGCTTCTCCTTACGGTGGCGGCGGTGGGAAATATCATACTCGAGTCGAAATTGAGTCGGGCTTTTAGGTTCATACGATCTATTCTTCTCTTCCTCTTGCATGAGGCGCCAATGCTTCGTAGTTTTGGGATCACGAAAGCTTCGGTGCTAGTCAGTGCGACTCCTCGAGTGAATCGTTTGTTTCTCTGCACTCTTATCCCGACCATGTGCCTCGGTACCTTTGTCGGTCGGTTTCTAGCAGATTGGAAGGGAGTAGTAAAGGCGGGTTGTTCCCGAGTGCGCAATGGGTCTATTCCACTCGTGGTGGTTGTAGTGATTTGGGTTACTCCGAGTGCGGTTCTACGGAGGAAAATCAAGTCTTGACGACCCCTTATTTTAGCGTATTTGGTTGTCCCAGAGGTCCGCTTGGGGTTGATCCACTCTGCGATTTTTCCCATAAGATCGGGTTGCGATCGGCGATTGCGAGTGTTTTGTCATTCTAGTGTCGATTCTTAGTGTAGGGTCCCACGGATGGCGCCACTTGTTGATACAAAAGTTGGACGTTCCTAATTTGGAGCTCCGGTTCTCGTACCAATTTGAGAATTGCTGCTTGAGACCTGCGCACTAAGAGACAAGAAACACCGTTAGGCTTATCGTGGGATTGTTTCCCGATTATCCTCCGCGTGAGTAAGTAATCGATTT
Organism: Chrysanthemum lavandulifolium; assembly: GCA_022545495.1. Lineage (NCBI taxonomy): Eukaryota > Viridiplantae > Streptophyta > Magnoliopsida > Asterales > Asteraceae > Chrysanthemum > Chrysanthemum lavandulifolium. The sequence goes on along the minus strand of CM040243.1, from coordinate 109,108,404 downwards.
AGGGTTTAAGGAGTTTTAGGGTTATGAGATCGTACCTTAAGCGAGGGTATCATTCCCTTTATATATGCACGGAATCCTTGTTGGTTCCGTGTTCCCAACCTTCGCGTATCCGCCTAAGTCGGTTGAGGAATGATTATCTTCATATTTTAGAAGATATCCATATCCATTCCGTAAATAGATTTGGGCTTGGGCTTCGTGAGCCCAAATCTTTATTGATATTATTGGCGTCTTTGGGCTTGTAAGTATAAGTCGTGGTCGGGTGCATGACCCGACACTGACTATCGTCATCATGATGACATTGATAGTAAAGTTAAAATCATAGTAACATAGTTCGCTAGAAAGGTTTGGAATTGCGATTCGGTTTGCGCGTTTTTAATTTGAGTACGATTTCATCGGTAATAGGAAAGTTAACGATCCGAATATGAGACTGTGATTTTTTTTTTTTTTTTTTTAACTTTAATACTAAAACTTTAGTAAAGCCCGACTAATGATTATGAGTTATGAAAAATTCATAACTATTAAACTATTTTATTAATTTTGGATGTTAGGATTTTTTTATAATCTTTAGGAACATATTTATTATTATTGCATCGTACCGGAGAGATCTCGAATGAACCTACCCTTATCGAATCGAATTTTAGACACCGAGTAAACTGTGATCCTGATCCTCGATCGCGTTTCAGAATGATCCCCATTTCATGTGACTATGGTTAAAATGCTAGACAATCAAATGATGATATTCAAGAATTTAATTCTAGGTGGAGCTTCTTAAAACCATTGAATGATGTTCTAATAAGTAGATGATCTCGAGTTTGAGTTTCAAACGCACTTGCGGATTTTAGCTACTTTCAGAGTTGCAACTTACGAGGTTTTTTTAAGAGCCTAACACCCTCCTTCGTGCATGTGCCGGCATTTCCAAGTTATACTTCTCTATGCGCACATGCTCTCATCGGGTCTTTGAGCGTGCTCATGTTGCGTTTGATATAGCTCTGCGTTCTTCTCTGGAACGTATTGTTACTGCTTCTGGGCCTGGATTCGGTGATTGGCAATGGAGGCTGGCAACCCTGCCATTTATATTTGGGGACCGCCTTGAACTACGCATTCCTTGCGTCTAGACTCCAGTCTTCCAAACTACAGACTATGCTCCTCAAACACTCTGGTATTGCAACCTCTGGGCCTTCCTTCGAGGAGGCCTTGAATGCCTTTAATGCGAAAATGGAGATTGACCTTCTGAGTAACCCGGATGAGATCGCTGCCCCCAAACTCATGAAGAAATTAGCAAATATATATTCACGTGTTACCCAAATGGTGAATCCACATTTTGCCTATCCCCGACGAGATGGCACTCACGGAGTTCGCAAAAGGAGGACCACACCTCATACTGGCTTAGGGTGGTTCCGATATCTGGGCTGGGACAGACTATGAATGCTAGGACTTATAGGAGTGTATTATGCTATCGACTAGGCATTCCTTTCTCTCTGTCGGATGTCGTGCTCGACTGTTCAAGGTTTCGTGGGAGACATTTACGGGGATCATGTTGTGTCATGCGCTGGCACCATCGGCATTAAACATCGGCACAACATGGTGCGTGATACTTTGGTTGATATCTACTCTCGATCCGGTGTCTCAGCTCGTAAAGAGGTTGATATCGGGTTGGGTGGAGAAAGGGAGCAAGTCTTACGGCCAGCAGATATCTTGCTCTACTCTTGGGATGGAGGGCAAGATGTTTGTGTCGACCTGACCGGGTCGTCCCCCCTCACACAAACCAGTATGATTGATTTTATGCCAGGCCGTGTGGTGGTTGATGTCGCAAAGCGTAAGCGCGTTAAATATGGAGCCAAATGTGCAGATATTAGATATAGGTTCATCCCTTTCTCATTCTCCTCTTTTGGGGAACTTGAAGCTGATGCGGTGACCCTACTCAAACGGATCCCGAAGTTTTCTATAACTCAAGATATTGGGGCGCGTGCTGCTACTCATATTTTCAGTATGATTAGTTTTGTTATTGCTAAAGGTGTGGGAGCCCAGATTGTTTCGAGGCTCCCCACTAATTTCTTGTAATCTTATGGTTTTGTTTCTAATGAAAGTGTTGTTTTATTATTAATAATAATAATAATAACCATAACTCATGTTTTTAAATAGAAGGAAAAATAAAAATAACATATTCAAATTACATGTATATCTTTTAATTGTTAGTATCGAATCTTTTAAAAAAAAACATATAAATCTTTTCAGAAAGTATATCATGTTTCTTTTTTCTTTCCTCCCAAAAATAAATGAAATTTTTTATAAAATTTCTTTTCATTTTACTCTCAACATTCTTTTCCTTTTCTGAAAAATAAAAATAAAAATAAAAATAAAAAAAATCCATTCATCTCAAATTTTAACTTACCAATTACAACTTTACAAGCAGGGTAGTAAAATAATAAGCCAACAATGCTTTTGGACCCAGCTGTGAACAGGCTTCTATATATTGGGCTTCAAGCTACATGAAGGTCACTTATATAATTTAACGAAACGTAAAATAGTACTGATAGTACGCACGACTTATATAATTTTTAGACCAATTAATTGATGTAACATAACGTAATATAGTGGCATGACTTATTGTCGTGGTTACAAAACTGTTTGATCCTGTAAGAAATTTACATTGTGCTTTATTTTACCGAAAGTAGTAAGCTCGTATACTGGTAAAGAACTTTCAACTAACTAAATTGTTTAAATGTAAGAAAATAAAAATACCTTTGTCTTTGCTACAACAATGATATACCGTGTTATACCATGTCTAGGGCTAATAATCACTGCAGGAATGTATTATACAAGATAAGATAAAGTACGTTTAAGGTGTCTTATAATGTTCGCCAACAAATTCTTTTTACCAAGTTAATAAGCAATCTCTTTCTTTAGAATAAAGAAAAGTTATATCACTAGACAAAATTAAATATGCAAAAACCTTGTATCAACATTGAAATCACTTCAACTTTTTAGCAATATATTTTGGATGGAAAAATTACGTTTTTTACATATCGCGTCGTCAGTATATCAATTATCGGTGTCGAAAATTCGGTCAGACCCTAACCCAAAAAAGACCTATAGGGTCAAGTTAACTCAGGTTAAAGATGCTTATGAGATTATATAACAAGACTCGGTAGGATCCGATATCAGATATGTTACATGGTAAAAGATAAATTATGGATTTTTGCTTATCGGGTAACCCATGAACCCAAAAGTTCTACATTAAACTCGTTTCTATTGTCTAGTTAACTAGTTACTCTATGTTTTCTTTGTGCGAAACTTATAGTAACCCACTAAGTGACTAAACAGTCTTCGATCTAAAATTAAGCTTCAATGGCCGATAACACAAAAACATAGAATTATCCATTACTTGAATGTCCAAAATGTCAATATACTACTCTTCAAGGGCTAAATACTCAACAAACACATTCCTTAAACCCTAACCCTTTACACCTTTTCTCCAATCAAAATTAGGGTTTATCATAAAACCTGCAAATTTCAAATCCAATTCAATCCAAACAACCATGGCTCAAATTAAACCCCAAAAACTCAAAATTATTCACAACCCATGAATACCAATCACAAACCAACCACCAAATCAAACCTATTAGACTCACTCCAAAACCTAACCCTAACCTAATTTACCTATTTCGAATTTCACCGAATTAATGCAAATTAAACCAAACCCACTTCTTGAAACGATCTGGGTATCATCTTTCTATCTTTTCAAACCAAAAAGCCCAAAAGATGACATTTTAATCAGTTTTAGCTGTTCAAGATTTGTTTCAGTATATGACAGCTTCTTGGCTCGTGTAGCTCCTCGATAAGTATCGCTACTGCGCCCGTTATTTATAAGCTTTATGATATACTTATTGGTTTGAAAAACAAGGAATTAGATGTAAAACAAAAGAAGAAGTTAAGGAAGGAAGTTAAGTCATTTGTTGATGTGCTTTTGGGTTATTGTAATGTGTGTTGTGAAGGGATGAAAGATGATGAGGATGAGGAGTCAGGGTTGATTAGACCGTTAAGTGATTTAGTGTCGATTTGGGTTTGTGGTGAGGGGAGCGGAGAGAAGTTGAGTGAGTTTTTTCCGTTTTTGAGTGAGGGCGTTGTGGATTGGGTTAGCGAGGAGAGTGGTTGTGGTGGTGGCGTTGGGGTGATTGGTGGTGCTGTGATTTGCGAGGCATTTTTGTTGAAGTTGTGTTTGAAATTTGGTGAAGGTGGGTCGAGAGTGGAGTTGCAGAAGGAGTTGAGGAGTTGGGCTGTTTGTTCAGTAACTGGGTTCAGTAACTTTTACTTTTTTGGTATGTATCTGACTATCTGTTAAGCTTTCTGTTTTCTTGCTACTAATTATATTTCATTTAGCATAGTATGTTGTATAAATGTATAATCTTGATTCACACGTTATTAGTCGAGTTTTTAGCATTAAGAATGGTTATGCATAGCTTACTTTTACTAATGAACAATGGACATGAGAAAAGTGCTGAACTAATTGTGTCTTTAGTTCTTTTTTTTTTTATGTTGTCCCTAACTTTCTATGTGATTGCAGATATCCTTGTTAAGATGTTGTTGGAACCGAATCTTAGTGTCATGTCACTACTGGTTAGTCAATTTATTTGGAATTATGCTTGTACAATCTATTACTAGTAATTTTTTAATCTTTAATAAACATGAATTTATTCTGATGTTTGGTTTCCAGAGTTCTGACGATGAATTGTTTTTGAGGAAAGTATTATATGATGTTGTTATATTACCCAACTATTCATTTCTCCATCTTGAAAAATTGGGTCATCTTTCAATCAACCACATAAAAAACAACATTTTGGCGAGAGTTATGATTACCCATGAAGCCATCGAGTTGTCTAGGTATATAAATCTTGTCAACCTTTTGAACATACAACTAAACTTTGATAGTATTAGATAGCTTATAAGTTTATTTTTTGCTGTAGGAAGAACAAAGATCATACAAAGGCCGTCACTTATACGAATGCATTCTCGGGTTCTCATCTACCTACACTTATTACCAAATTGGTTACAAGTGAGCTTGGTATACAAGGAAATGCAAGTCAACTTAAGGGATCATCACCATTGGCATTCCTAAGTAAGTGAACTGACTTTTTTATGCTTATATTTTTCTGTGGACAAGGATGTTATCTTAGACGGTGTTTGGTAAGCTTATTGGTGGTTCGTAAAGGTTTATTGTGTCGTCAAAACTCAATAAGCTCCAAAAAAGGTTTAGATTAATTTTATCTTAGTAGCTTAAGCTCTAGATTTATAGCTTTTTGGGGGGAATGCATAAGCCCTTAAGCTTATGCGTTTACCCAAACACCTCTTAGAGTATCATGATGTTGATATGGAATATTATAAGTATAAGCGTTGATTCCATTGGTATATGGTGGCTAAATGTTGGTTTAGTAAATAACTAAAGAATTCAAAAGGGAACTTGGGCATGCCTGCACTCAGTGGTGGAACTTCAACATATTGTTTGGGTTTCGAAGTTTAGAAACTACTCAAACTAGTTCTTCATATTCATAAAAAACCATCCATATAGTAACGTTTACAAAAGAGAGAAACACAAATATGTAATGTCAATGTGCAAATAAAGAGTCATAGCTCTTGAAAAGAAATAGAAAGCTCGAGAGTAAAACTCAAAACATGTACTGTAGTTTGATTAGGACTTTAAACAAGTAAACTTGCACTTAAAACGGTATCAAACCATAGTCTTTGAAAGTTAAACTAAAATAGACTAATAAAGGAGTGTAGTTATCTGAATTTTTAGAAGTATTTGTAGGTGTTTATTTAGCCTGCCAAGATAAAAGAGAGTGTTTGTCTTATTTTTAGGATGACCATGTAATAATTTAAAAGTTTAAACAAGTAAACTTGCACTTAAAACGGTATCAAACCATAGTCTTTGAAAGTTAAACTAAAATAGACTAATAAAGGAGTGTAGTTATCTGAATTTTTAGAAGTATTTGTAGGTGTTTATTTAGCCTGCCAAGATAAAAGAGAGTGTTTGTCTTATTTTTAGGATGACCATGTAATAATTTAAAAGTTTAACCACTAAAAATATCTAAATACACAACATTAATGGCCCAAATTTTTTTGGGGGCCAACACTCTCCCTTGCCCCTATGAAGTTCCACCATTGCCTGCACTAGATTCTGTAATTAGTTACAGATAATTTGAAGCAATTATTTTGCGAAAATGAGCACTCCGTGTGTGTCGAAAACATTTGAGAGTTTGACTTAGCTGTGTATAAATATCTAATAGTTGGCTACATGCCTCTTAATAGATGGCAAAACAAAAGAAAATTTTGAGATCAGATTAGAAGTTGCTTTGTTTAAGTAACTACTATTACACAATAATTGGTAACAAGGGGTGACCCAACAGTAAGAACACCCTCCATCCAAAGTGGAGGTCAAGGGTTTGAATCCAACGGGGAGAAAATTAATCTCCTTGTGGCCACGGAGTTTCACCTGCGCCGACTCTGGGCTATCCAAAAGGATAGTCACCCTGGGATTATTCGGCTCGCAATGTCGAGTCACAAACCAGGTAACCCAAAATAAATAGATAAATAAAATAAAAAATGGGTAACAAACTTACTAAATTTGAGAAGTAGCTTTTTTTTTAGTGGTAATTCCTGATTTATAAGTTATAACAGTTGCATTTGTATGGACACAAAGGAGTATGGCTTTCTAAAATAATCAACAATTTTAGATAGAGAAAATGTCAAGTACATTGTTATAGTTTTTTTTTTTTTTTTTCCTTCTTGAATTTAAACATAATTAATCCAGATGATTGTTCTCTTGAGCTTCACTAATCTAATTTGTCTATTTTTCACTAAAGTTATGGAAAAATTGAAAATTTGCTCAAAAAGTCGGTCACTTTTAAGTTGAAGAGCTATTCAAAGTTGTGAACAGTTTTTTTCTTAAAACTGTGTAACCATGTTCTTATATTGTGGAACTATTAACTAATTGTTTTGGATATTGTTTTTGTAAAGTTTCACTATGATAATTGCTTTTGCGCATTGTCTTTGTTCCTAAACCATGTAAAAGCTAGTACAGTGCTGACCGTTTTTTAACTGATTCTATTTCTGTGATTGGCCTGGCTTCAGAGTGGATGCTTGAACTCGAGGATCAAGGTTTGACTTTGTCTGAAGGTTTCATGTCAAAGCACCATACAAAACTAGTCAGTTATGGTTCAAGGTCGGACGTTGACCAATCCTCATACAAGCTGGATGCAGGGAAAACAGATAGTGATTTACTATTCTTCATCGATAATAAGGGTAAGGATGACGATGGTGATAATGATGAAAAGATTGATGATTCCATGAACGATGCCTTTGTCGCTGTTGCACGCTCTATGCAATCTGATACAGATGTAAGCGGGAAGAAAAGAAAAGAAACACACGATGAAAAGAAGGAAGATCAAGTTAAGTTTCAAAGGTACAACCTTGTTGAACAGCCGGGTTCAAAATCTGGAAAGAAGACCAGCTCATCCAAGAAAGATGATTCAGGGAGTGATAGCGAAGTGGAAGATCCCGACTCTGATGAAGATCTAGAATAGAGGGAAATTGTGGAATTTGTATGGATCTTTGATTAATCCTATTTATGCCCCCCTTTTGATCAATTCATGTAGAGTTACTAGCTTTCTAGACCGATGGTGGTAAGCCTCCCTTAGGTCGGCGCTAGTCGAATTTTTGGTATTTGTTTATGTGGGCTGCATGTGTAGGTTCATTGTGTACTAGTATTTGTTTTCATCTATTGACTTGTGAGAAACTTTGTAGGGGCATATTGTATTTCGGGGTCGAGATAAATGGGTCGATTTACAACAAAGCAAATCTCAAAATGAAGAAACGGAATAAATGAAATACGAACCATGTAAACCTGTGACTGCAAACAACTCATATTCTTTGATGATTTGCGAAGTTTTTATCTTACAAAATAAGTAGTCAAACATTAAGAGCAACAACAGAAGATTACAAAAGTGGCAACTATGTTGTCTGTAGGAGGATGAATTATAAAAGTTAAAAATAACGCTCTTTCTATTATTGTGTTGTAACTTATTCATCATAATCGGTTCATTTGGCATTAGCTCAATGACAGCAAAGAAATGTCAAATATCATGTTTCAGAAAAGTCTCACTGATGACTTGGGTGAACATTCCTTATTTGTGGAACTACATCTAAGCACTTTGACATTTAGGATCAATGTTGGACTATGTCGAATGGTTTTTATGTCAACACACCACGTGAAATTAGTCCACTACATGTTAAGGTCAAAACATTGACAAATATTTAGTGTTCCTTAATAAAGTTGGATAGCAACTTGGTTGGACAACATGTTGATGCAGAAACAACATCTCCAAAGTGAAGAGAGAATTTTTTAACCGAAAGGAAATTGACAAGTTTTCGGCGACTAATCTCAATATCAACACGTGAGAGGTAAATCACATATGATATGATTAAAAGAACATGATGATATGATTTGAACACATATGCGTTATCTTCACGCCCTCGCCCATCGAATTGAAACAATCACGATAATATAAACTTTGAGCAATGGACACCTTTAACTAAAAACTTTTAAAATATTTTGTAAATATTTCATATTACTATAACATCATATTTTATTAGTTGTTTTGGAAAAGAATATTTTTCAATGAAACAATGCTAAACAATAAGCAAGCCATGATTGGTCATGATTGAGTATGAAAGGTAATCTTAGTTGTAGGCATATTCCCTTTTTATATTCTTTATATTATTTAAAACATTTGTTATTAATCCTTATTAAGCCCAAACCTTGCTGTCATCATAAGCAACCACTTTTTAGTTTCTTGGTAATTTTAGTGCGATGATTACGGTGGACGAAAAGAGTCAAAAAGACTTAGGTGAAAAACTGAAAATGGCCACATTTTCATTTTATTCAAGTAATTTCTCGTCTAGCAGTCTTCAACTATTAAAAGAAAAATTAAAAAGTAGCTTATGCTCATATGTTACCTAAAATAAGTAAAATAAGTGGCTTATGATGATTAAGATCTTATACGGAGTAACAATTTTGGATAACAGCTTATTTTTATTTTTTTTATTAGAGCATCCGGTGTAGGAGAATTTGTCTCGCCGTCATGATGACGTGGGGCCGCCGTGCCACACTTGGGTGTGCATTCGTGGTCGGCCGTCGTGAGCTTTGAAATCGTGGGGACGACGAGCGAGTTTCCTTCTAAGCATTTTGATTTCTTTAGAGTGCGACCGATCTGGGGTGTAATGAGAGGAAACCCTACGCCAATTGGCTTACGGGAAAACATCAAGGTACCGTGTATGATTGGATACTTATATAGGGATCACTGTTCACCTACATTGACTATAAGGCACCCATGAATGTAATGTCGTAAGGAGGCTCTATTATAATTGGATCATGAGCAAAAGCTAGAGCCTATGATTGGGAGCAAAAAGCCCTTTCGCCTAGGAAAGCAAGTAACTATGTGGGAGGATTAAGGGATTACATGTGTTCATAGGTAACTTCACATATAGGTGTGATTTCATGATTTTGGAAAACGTTAAGGGCATCATTGATGGGTTTTTAGGAGATGTAATCCTTGGGAAACCATTTATAGAAGAGTCTAAGATGGTTTATGATAAAGAGGCAGGGATAATTGAGTTCTCAAATGAAGCCGAGAGTGTTAAATATATAATGCCCCATAAAAATAAGAATTATGAGGGCATGGATGATTTAGATGTAGATAACATTCCGGCATTCGAGGTTGATTGGAAAAACAAAGTCTACTACATCGCTTGTGCAGGCTGGGGCTGAATATATTCGTGATGAGAGAAGAGTTAAAGAGATCGAATGGGCCCTTAAGATTAAGAAAACGTAGGGGTAGGACTACGAGTCTAGCTACAAGACTCTTAAATAAAGAAAAGCGCTTCGTGGGAGGCAACCCATGCTTAATTGTTTGCTTGTTAGTGTCATATATCTTTTATTAATTGTTTGTCCTCATGTTTGAATTTGTAAAATGCTTTATTTTGTTTTAACCTCGTCTTAATTACATATAAAGGTATTTTACATAAAGGATAAGTGTAGGGAGGATTACACACGTTTTCATAAGAAACGTGAACATGAGAATAACAATTAATTAAAAGATATATATGTTTGTTTGTTCGAGTCAAATGCTTGTATCGAGTCATAATGGATGTTTTTGCGAAATTTTCCAGATTCTAAAGATGCAAATTTTCCGAATTTTTCGGAAAATCGAGACCGGTTTTGTCGGGATAACTTTGACGGCGTCAGATTGCAACTGACGGCGTCGAGAAGGAATAAAACATCGACTTACTTTTTCTCGTTTTCGAGCTACTTGTAAAATTTTGGAATTTTCGGATCTTAACTTTCAAAACAAATTACGTAAACATCCATTCCACAAGCATTATATCCTAGTTTAAATCGAGTCTTATGTATATTATTACCGCCGATTTTACGCGAAGGTTTCGTTTGTTTTCTTCTAGTGTGCGAGTTTAGTTTGTCAAGAAGAAGTTACACAAGTTTGGAAGGAGCCTTTCACGCAAAAACTCTTCTTGGAAAAGATTTAACCACCACTTTTCACGGATCCTACCGAGCTAATCGGGGAGTATTAGTTTCTTCGTTTTAATTACCTTCTATTATCATAACTTTGATACTTTCGGGAACATTGGGGACAATGTTCGGTTTAAGTGTAGGAGGAAAATAAGCGGAACTTTGAAACTATGCTTATCCTTGACTATTTGCTTTGTCCAAGTGTATTTGTGTAATAAACCATGAGAAAATGTAGGTTAGGGTAATTTTAGCCAAATTTAAAATTTTTCATGACATATAAGAGTGGGCCATTAGTCTTAACAAAAGCGTCTCATGGATAGGAAGTTGCATGACTAGCACAAAACCCCTTACCACCTAAATTCCACCCAAAATGTGAGGATCGCCCTTAGATTAGTAGGAATTAAAGCATTCATCTTTAATGCTTAGAGTGTGAACCGGTAGTATATTAGATTCTAGAACTTGTTTTGTGATGCATTCCGAGATCGCTAGTGAGACTACACTTGTGTAGTTAGGAATAACTAAATGATAAGAGGCATTAGGATAAACCCTTGTTTGATACCGTAATATAATTACTTCTTCCATATCGGTTGAGTAATTCCCCACACCCTTTGCGTTGTACTCATCTTTAGTACACGATACCCCTAGTTAACCCCTCGAGCCTATCCTTTTCGCGGTTCTCGTGATGTTTGGTTTTCCGGAATATCAATGAAGAGCATTGTTTACACCCCACCCCAAATATACACCCAAATCGCCTTAGCCTACCTTTATTGCACTCACTTTTAGTGCAAATTTATGTTATCACCCAAAACCCTTAGTTCAATTATCGGTTGCTTGCATGAGTTGCTAAGTCGAGTCATATCCTTTGTATCTGATTTTGGGATGATTGGGATTCATGGGAAAAGTTAAAGTTTATGAAATATAGGGAAGAGAACGTTAAACTCAAATTCCTTTGTTTGCATAATAATGTACTCAAGTGTTTTGATCTTTTCAATTCGGGTCAAATTAGTGTTAGAGTAATAAAAACTCAAGTGTAGGGATGTGTCTATAAATCCCTATCATTTTGATGTACCGTAGAGGATGGTAGAGTAAAAGTGTATGAAAAAAAAAAAAAAAAAAAAAAAAAAAAAAAAAAAAAAAAAAAAAAAAAAAAAAAAAAAAAAAAAAAAAAAAAACATACGGGCTACCATCCTACATCTATCTTTTAAATTATGTTTGTTTATTTTCGTTGCCTAGAGTTTTAGAGTGTCGAGTCTTGGCTTAGCAACGCCATTCTTTATACTTGCAACATAGAGATTTTGACTATCCACCACTAAATAGCCTATCCCACCAAACCCTTCATTTCCCTACCGTAAGCCTAACATTACAACCCTTTAAAGACCTCTTTGATAGTCTTTCCTAGGTGCTTACGCCAAAGCGACGGAGGTTTGATCTATTCTCAAGCCTATGGTAATCTATGTACTAGGACCGGTTAATGAGTGTTTATCTTCCATTTCCGATTTGTTATATTTCATATATACACCCGAGAGATGTGAGTATCCAAACACCCCATGTGAGGTGCTAGTATGTAATTCCGTGCTTGTTATGACTTTTTGGGGCTTATTTGATAAGGTTTTAAAGGTACCTTTTGAGGGTCATTTAAGCCCTTATTCGATCACTTTTGTATCCGTTATTGCTTAATATCGTTCCTTTTCACTTTTAGGTCTCTTGAAGGCAAAATCTTGGAATGATGCTTATTTGGACGAAAAGGCGCGAATATCTGAAGAAAATGGCCAAAGTCGAATCGAGACACTCAAAGTCTTTGAAACATAAAGCGCGGCGTCCTTTGCATATCTGCGGCGCCGTCGGGAAGGAATTTCTGACGGCTCGAGCGAAATTGCATGTTTTCAAGGGACGACGTCGGGTTCTAAAGGGTAGGCCGTCGTTACTCGGGACGGCCTAGATGCGCCCAAGGCGGCGTCGGTGAAGGGGACGGCGTCACGGTCATAAGGTGACGCCGTCGCAAGGTTTACGTGGCCAAGGCGAAACCCTAATGGCGGCGACACGACGGCGTCACGAAACATAAGGTGACGCCGTCGCGGATGTAATCTTATATATAGAATCCGAATTTTTCGGTTTTGTGTGTAGTCTTTTGGAGTAAAACCTAAAACCGAACCAAGGCTTTCTTGTGCAGTATTTTAGGGTTCTAAACCCTATTATACATCAAGATAAGTATTTACTTCATTAATTTAATTATGTCTTTGATTATTTGTGTGTATGCTTGCATGTTCTCCATGTCCAGCTAATTTATTTGTGTGTTTGCTTAGGGAATATGAAACTTAATTATTGAATATTGATTGGTTGATACTTATCTTAGTTGACTAATGATCTAGAGTGCGCTAGATTATTCGTTGTGTGTATAATGCTTGACTTTTCTTTGTGAACTTTAGAATATAATTATCTAGGTAATTGTAGGATAAAGTATTCAAGGACAACCGTAGAGTAGGCGTCTATAAATCACTAGAGGATTTGTAAACAAGACCCTTTGGTAATTTCAAAGAGTTAGGAAACAAGCACGCCTATAGCCTTAGAATCACAACGCAACTAGGAATAAGGACGTGACAAATCAACCATCAATAGGAGATAATTAAGGAGTAGTAAAACCTAAGTAAACACATCTTTAAACTATCATACAGTACACATCAATTAGACATAGACTATCACAACCTTAGCTTAGATAATTAGATAATAGTAGAGTAATCGGTAGCAATACCAACCCCAAATCCAATACCGAGATTCGTACCTTTTCCATTTCTACAAAAACATAAAAGATAAAAATAATCTTCCTCAACCTCAACCTTAGCGTAGTAACTTCTCACTAGCATTCCTATTCCCAGAGAACGATATCAATACCGTGGCTTACCCTAATTACTACACTACAACGATTAGGTTCTTTGCCTAGGGTGTTATAAAACTTGCTCGAAGAAAGGAAGTTTCCTTGACCCCGAACGGCGTGTGGCGTTATCAAGTTTTGGCGCGTTGCTGCGGGAATAGAATAGCTAGTTAGTAGTCCACCTCGTTTAGGTTTCTTTGCTTGATTCCTATCAAGTAAATTTTTCTCATTTTTAGCTTTCTCTTAGTCTATCCCCTTCTTCGTGACCTTTGTTCGTAACACCCATCACTTTTCACCATGGAAGGTGATAACCAACCACCAAACTATACTTCACCACAAAACAAATACCCACTGCTTGACCCGACCTCGCTAACCAACCGAGCCCGTATCATGAGCGAAATCGGAGAGCTTAGGAAATTAAATATGATAATTGAAAATACACTCAAAGAAGCCCTTAAGGAATCGATCGCCCTTTAGATAGTGATTTGACCACAAGTGATTCGGATGATGATCTAGAGGAAGGAGATTATAAGGTGTTAGAAATTATGGAGGGTGACAAGGAGGAGGAAGAACTTAGGGGTACTTTGACTCATACCCTAAAGGAAAAGAAACCGCTTATCACCATAACGTGGTTAATTTTCCAAGACCACCCTTCGAGCCCGCATAAGGAGGAAACCCTAAAACATCAAGGTACCGTGTATGATTGGATACTTATATAGGGATCACACCTACATTGACTATAAGGCACCCATGAATGTAATGTCTAGGCTCTATTATAATTGGATCATGAGCAAAAAGCTAGAGCCTATGAGGGACCCCTTTCGCCTAGGAAAGCAAGTAACTATGTGGGAGGATTAAGGGATTACATGTGTTCATAGGTAACTTCACATATAGGTGTGATTTCATGATTTTGGAAAACGTTAAGGGCATCATTGATGGGTTTTAGGAGATGTAATCCTTGGGAAACCATTTATAGAAGAGTCTAAGATGGTTTATGATAAAGAGGCGAGGATAATTGAGTTCTCAAATGAAGCCGAGAGTGTTAAATATATAATGCCCCATAAAAATAAAATTATGAGGGCATGGATGATTTAGATGTAGATAACATTCCGGCATTCGAGGTTGATTGGAAAAACAAAGTCTACTTTGCTTGTCTTGAGCTGGGGCTGAATATATTCGTGATGAGAGAAGAGTTAAAGAGATCGAATGGGCCCTTAAGATTAAGAAAACGTAGGAGTAGGACTACGAGTCTAGCTACAAGACTCTTAAATAAAGAAAAGCGCTTCGTGGGAGGCAACCCATGCTTAATTGTTTGCTTGTTAGTGTCATATATCTTTTATTAATTGTTTGTCCTCATGTTTGAATTTGTAAAAATGCTTTATTTTGTTTTTAACCTCGTCTTAATTACATATAAAGGTATTTTACATAAAGGATAAGTGTAGGGAGGATTACACACGTTTTCATAAGAAACGTGAACATGAGAATAACAATTAACTAAAAGATATATATGTTTGTTTGTTCGAGTCAAATGCTTGTATCGAGTCATAATGGATGTTTTGCGAAGTTTTTCCAGATTCTAAAGATGCAAATTTTCGAAATTTTTCCGAAAATCGAGACCGGTTTTGTCGGGATAACTTGTGGCGTCGAGATTGCAACTGACGGCGTCGAGAAGGAATAAAACATCGACTTACTTTTCTCGTTTTTCGAGCTACTTGTAAAATTTTGGAATTTTCGGATCTTAACTTTCAAAACAAATTACGTAAACATCCATTCCACAAGCATTATATCCTAGTTTAAATCGAGTCTTATGTATATTATTACCGCCGATTTTACGCGAAGGTTTCGTTTGTTTTCTTCTAGTGTGCGGGTTTAGTTTGTCAAGAAGAAGTTACACAAGTTTGGAAGGAGCCTTTCACGCAAAAACTCTTCTTGGAAAAGATTTAACCACCACTTTTACGGATCCTACCGAGCTAATCGGGGAGTATTAGTTTCTTTCGTTTTAATTACCTTCTATTATCATAACTTTGATACTTTTCGGGAACATTGGGGACAATGTTCGGTTTAAGTGTAGGGAGGAAAATAAAGCGGGAACTTTGAAACTATGCTTATCCTTGACTATTTGCTTTGTCCAAGTGTATTTGTGTAATAAACCATGAGAAAATGTAGGTTAGGGTAATTTTAGCCAAATTTAAAATTTTTTCATGACGTATAAGAGTGGGCCATTAGTCTTAACAAAAGCGTCTCATGGATAGGAAGTTGCATGACTAGCACAAAAACCCCTTACCACCTAAATTCCACCCAAAATGTGAGGATCGCCCTTAGATTAGTAGGAATTAAAGCATTCATCTTTAATGCTTAGAGTGTGAACCGGTAGTATATTAGATTCTAGAACTTGTTTTGTGATGCATTCCGAGATCGCTAGTGAGACTACACTTGTGTAGTTAGGATTAACTAAATGATAAGAGGCATTAGGATAAACCCTTGTTTGATACCGTAATATAATTACTTCTTCCATATCGGTTGAGTAATTCCCCACACCCTTTGCGTTGTACTCATCTTTAGTACACGATACCCTAGTTAACCCCTCGAGCCTATCCTTTTCGCGGTTCTCGTGATGTTTCGGTTTTTCGGAATATCAATGAAGAGCATTGTTTACACCCACCCCAAATATACACCCAAATCGCCTTAGCCTACCTTTATTGCACTCACTTTTAGTGCAAATTTATGTTATCACCCAAAACCCTTAGTTCAATTATCGGTTGCTTGCATGAGTTGCTAAGTCGAGTCATATCCTTTGTATCTGATTTTGGGATGATTGGGATTCATGGGAAAAGTTAAAGTTTATGAAATATAGGAAGAGAACGTTAAACTCAAATTCCTTTGTTTGCATAATAATGTACTCAAGTGTTTTGATCTTTTCAATTCGGGTCAAATTAGTGTTAGAGTAATAAAACTCAAGTGTAGGGATGTGTCTATAAATCCCTATCATTTTGATGTACCGTAGAGGATGGTAGAGTAAAAGTGTATGAAAAAAAAAAAAAAAAAAAAAAAAAAAAAAAAAAAAAAAAAAAAAAAAAAAAAAAACCATACGGGCTACCATCCTACATCTATCTTTTAAATTATGTTTGTTTATTTTCGTTGCCTAGAGTTTTAGAGTGTCGAGTCTTGGCTTAGCAACGCCATTCTTCGTATACTTGCAACATAGAGATTTTGACTATCCACCACTAAATAGCCTATCCCACCAAACCCTTCATTTCCTACCGTAAGCCTAACATTACAACCCTTTAAAGACCTCTTTGATAGTCTTTCCTAGGTGCTTACGCCAAAGCGACGGAGGTTTGATCTATTCTCAAGCCTATGGTAATCTATGTACTAGGACCGGTTAATGAGTGTTTATCTTCCATTTCCGATTTGTTATATTTCATATATACACGAGAGAGATGTGAGTATCCAAACACCCCATGTGAGGTGCTAGTATGTAATTCCGTGCTTGTTATGACTTTTTTGGGGCTTATATGTGTTGTGGACCGTTTTGAATGGATGCTTCATGACCCCTAACTTATAAATTAATTGGCTAAAAGCACATTTGCTTGAGGACAAGCAAATACCAAGTGTAGGGATATTTGATAAGGTTTTAAAGGTACCTTTTGAGGGGTCATTTAAGCCCTTATTCGATCACTTTTGTATCCGTTATTGCTTAATATCGTTCCTTTTCACTTTTAGGTCTCTTGAAGGCAAAATCTTTGGAATGATGCTTATTTGGACGAAAAGCGCGAATATCTGAAGAAAATGGCCAAAGTCGAATCGAGACACTCAAAGTCTTTGAAACATAAAGCGGCGGCGTCGTCACTGCATATCTGCGACGCCGTCGGGAAGGAATTTTACTGACGGGTCGAGGCGAAATTGCATGTTTTCAAGGACGACGTCGGGTTCTAAAGGAGTAGGCCGTCGTTACTCGGGCGGCCTAGATGCGGCCAAGGCGGCGTCGAGTGAAGGGGCGGCGTCACGGTCATAAGGTGGCGCCGTCGCAAGGTTTACGTGGCCAAGGCGAAACCCTAATGGCGGCGACACGGCGGCGTCACGAAACATAAGGTGCGCCGTCGCAGATGTAATCTTATATATAGAATCCGAATTTTTCGGTTTTGTGTGTAGTCTTTTGGGTAAAACCTAAAACCGAACCAAGGCTTTCTTGTGCGATATTTTAGGGTTCTAAACCCTATTATACATCAAGATAAGTATTTACTTCATTAATTTAATTATGTCTTTGATTATTTGTGTGTATGCTTGCATGTTCTCCATGTCAAGCTAATTTATTTGTGTGTTTGCTTAGGAATATGAAACTTAATTATTGAATATTGATTGGTTGATACTTATCTTAGTTGACTAATGATCTAGAGTCGCTAGATTATTCGTTGTGTATAATGCTTGACTTTTCTTTGTGAACTTTAGAATATAATTATCTAGGTAATTGTAGGATAAAGTATTCAAGGACAACCGTAGAGTAGGCGTCTATAAATCACTAGAGGATTTGTAAACAAGACCCTTTGGTAATTTCAAAGAGTTAGGAAACAAGCACGCCCTATAGCCTTAGAATCACAACGCAACTAGGAATAAGGACGTGACAAATCAACCATCAATAGGAGATAATTAAGGAGTAGTAAAACCTAAGTAAACACATCTTTAAACTATCATACAGTACACATCAATTAGACATAGACTATCACAACCTTAGCTTAGATAATTAGATAATAGTAGAGTAATCGGTAGCAATACCAACCCCAAATCCAATACCGAGATTCGTACCTTTTCCATTTCTAAAAAAATATAAAGATAAAAATAATCTTCCTCAACCTCAACCTTAGCGTAGTAACTTCTCACTAGCATTCCTATTCCCAGAGAACGATATCAATACCGTGGCTTACCCTAATTACTACACTACAACGATTAGGTTCACTTGCCTAGGGTGTTATAAAACTTGCTCGAAGAAAGGAAGTTTCCTTGACCCGACGAGCAGCGTGTGGCGTTATCCTAGTTTTCTTGTATTGATGTTTTCTTCGGTTTTGTTTTGTTTGTTTTATAGTCGAGTATTTAATATTATCGTCCTCTTTCAAAAAAAGTAATAAAATAAAAAATAAAAATCTTTATCTTAAATATGAACTCACTAATAAAGTGATAAGCTAAGAATCTTATACGAGATTTAGTTTTCACATGCTAGGCTTCATTGTAAGGGAGCATATCGGATTTGACGTTATAGAGTACGAGGCAATATCATTTCTTGATTAAGCCAGAATACGATCATAATAACAAAATTGTAGAGGTTTGATTGTTAGCTTCACCGAGAAGAAAAAAGAAAAATTGTATGAGTGTGGTATTGAGTATGTTTGTGTTAAAGTATGGTATATTTTAAATAACGAGTTGGATGTTAATTGTTATAGAACTTTTGTAACTAGTTAGCTGATTAATAGAGATGCTAATTTGACGCAGACATAACACAGGTCACACTACCATCACACACATTTCTTACATCTGGTCTTAACTTCACTATATAAGACTGAGTGTAATGGTCACCAACCATTACCTCCATTTAAGTGACACATCAACTTATTAATACACCATCTTATCATCACGTTTAAAGGTGTAGTGATCATCACTTAATCAAACACATAAAAATATTTCACTTTATAGAAACATACCCCACAATATTCTATATACACACTCACAAACAATTTTTTTAGTTAGGCGGTATGCACCACCCAACTAACACAAAAAAACCACCTTGCCCTGTGAAAATGTTCATTCATCTGTCATTGATCTTAGCGTGTAAAGGAGCTCATTCACGTGTGGTGGATGGCCACCATAACGCGTAGTCTAAAAAAAATTCTTTTTTTAGGGTTTTCAATTTAACATTGCGAGCCGAGTAATCCAAAGGCGACTACCCTTTTGGATAGCCCAAAGTCGGCGCAAGTGAACCTCTGTGGCCACAAAAAGATTAATTGTTTCCCCGTTAAATTCAAAGAATTAACCTCCTCTTTGAAAGACTGATATTCTTGCCGCTGGATCATTTCAACCTTAAAGGGAGGTGATTGAGACACTCATATTTTTTTATTAGTACACTTAACTGTACAAACAGTTAAAGCATTCTGTAAACACCATCGGTAGTTGAAAGCAAAACTGATACTGGATGTGACTGAAGGAAAAGAGAGTCCAAGCAGAATGGGAATATACACCTCTTGATAACCGAATAACTGTATAAATATATAATATCTCTGAAGAAAGTATCTTCGATAAAAATATAATTATATGACCGAAAAATTGTATAAATATCAATGTTGCAAAAATCGTGAATCGGTGGTGGGCGACCACCCCGCTAGCTGATGTCGGTCAAGTCGGGATGTCGGTGATTAATCGGATTAGATTTCGCAATTTTGGTATTTCGGAAACCAAACTAAAAATTTTAACCGATTCCAAGCTCGCATGCTTCCAAACCTCAATAAAAGGCTACTGATTCGATTATGATGCACGTTTCAGTTATAAGTGAAATATCGATCCCAAATTAAGTATAATGCCTAAATTATTATTTTTTAAATGACCGATTCGTACGATTTTCCGATTCGGCCGATTTTGACCGATTCGGCCGATTAATCGCCAATTTTTGGCTTAGTGTCGATTTTTATTCAGGCGATTTTCGACCGATTTTCAGAATCGACAAAGACTTGGCCGATTAACGATTAATCGACCGGGTTGACCGATTTTACAACATTGATAAATATATAATATCTACAATAAAGTGTCTTGATAAAAAATATGATATGCAAATCATTTTCCATCCTTAAAACTAGGGGTGAGCAATGACCGAACGGACCTGGACCGACCACATTCGGTATCGGTCGCCGATCTCACTTTTCTTGTTAATTCGGTCCTCGGTCCGGTCCGATCCGGATCACAAACCGACTAATTTGAGTTAATTTGACCTTGTTAGATCTGACCGACCAGACAGACCATATTCGGTCCGATCTCGATCTAAAATTTTTGCCAAAATTGGTCTCGGTCCTGTCCGATCTTAGCCGGTCCGGTCCGGTTTTCATACTGTGATCACCCCTACTTAAAAGATGTTAACATATGTTAACAAGCTATTAAACATTTGACCAAAATCACAATCATTTCACCACTCAATCAATCAAAAGAATGCCGTCGGTGGAGGGTAACCGAAAGTTTCCATTTAAATTATTTATATATATTTTTTATTATATACACCATTTACAAAAAATAATAATTATAATATTTGTATCTTACCGTTAAAGCATAGCTTCATTTTATAACAACCAACCCATTAAAGTTTACAAACTTTTAGCATTCATTCATTCATACATTCATTTATGAAGACTTTTTAAACAAAGAAAATAATACTAAAAATAGAAAGAAGACTATGGCAATGGCTGATTCAGTTTCTGTTGATATGGAAAGTATTTATCTTGGTGGAAAGGTTTGATTTTTATTATTACTTTTTAGTTCAAGATTTGTGTTGGTTTATTGATTTCTTGATACCCATTTTGTGTTTCTTAGATTATTGTGCAAAAAGTATGATTTTTATCAGTTTTTAGTTCAAGATTTGTGTAATATAGTTGATTTCTTGGATACCCATTTGGGGTTCTAGATTGTTTCTAATGTTTTGTGTTGTTATGTTGATTAAGTGGTTTTGGCAGATACCCATTGGGGTTGTGATTTATGTTGCCTTTTTTACTTAGATGTACGCGGCCTCACCGGGTTACAGGGACCGTTTCCGACCCTTCCCTGGCCAACACACCTAACAATGTTTGAACCCTTGACCTCTTGCGAGGAAACAAAAGACCTTGCCACTAGGCCATTCGCCCATTTGGTAGCAAATCTTTTTGATATTGGTTTTGTGTTGTTGGAATGTCGCCTATTCCACCTACCTTATTGCACCTACTTTTAGTGTAATTGATGTTATCACCCAAAACCCTTAGTTCAATTATCCGTTGTTTGCGTATGAGTCGCTAAGTCGAGTCATATCCTCAGATACGCTGGATGATTGGGATTCACGGGAAAAGTTAAAGTTTATGAAATATGTGGAAGAGAACGTTAAACCCAAATTCCTTTGTTCAGACAATAATGTACTCCAAGTGTTTTGATCTTTTCAATTCGGGTCAAATTAGTTGTTGTAGTAATAAAACTCGGCGCAGGGACGCTATCTATAAATCCCTATCATCTTTGATGTACCGTAGAGGATGGCAGAGTAAAAAGGTATGCAAAAAAAAAAAAAAAAAAAACCATACTGCCACCATCCTACATCTATCTTTAAATTATGTTTGTTTATTTCGCTGCCTGTGAGTTTTAGAGTGTCGAGTCTTGGCTTAGCAACGCCATTCTTCGTGATACTTGCAACATAGAGATTTTTACTATCCACCACTAAATAGCCTATCCCACCAAACCTTTCATTTCCTCACCGTGTTTCCCTAACATTACAACCCTTTAAAAGACCCTCTTTGATAGTCTTTCCTAGGTGCTTACGCCCAGCGTTTTTGAGGTTTGATCTATTCGCAGCCTATGGTAATCTATGTACTAGGACCGGTTAATGAGTGTTTATCTTCCATTTCGATTTGTTATATTTCATATATACACCCGAGAGATGCGAGTATCCAAACACCCCATGCGAGGTGATAAGTATGTAATTTCCGTGGTTTATTATGACTTTCATGGGCTTATATGTGTTGTGGACTGCTTTGAACGAATGCTTCACGACCCCTAACTTATAAATTAATCTTAAGAAGCACATTCGTTTTGGCGACAAGCAACTACCAAGTAGGATATTTGATAAGGCTTAAAACAACCTTTGGCGGGTCATTAAGCCCTTATTCGATCATCAGATCCGTTATTGCTTAATATCGCCTTTTCACTTTTTAGGTCTCTCTCAAGGCAAAATGGGAACGATGCTTATTTGGACGAAAAGGCGAATAATACGAAGAAAATGGCCAAAGTCGTAATCGAGACACTCAAAGTCATTAAAACATAAGTGCTACACGGCGCCATCGCATATCCGCGACGCCTCGCTGGAAGGAATTTTGCGACGGGTCGTAAGCGAAATTGTATGTTTTCAAAGGACGACGCTGTTCTTAGAGGAGTAGGCCGTCAGAATCTCGGGACGGGCTTTAGATGCGCCCAAGAACGGCGAGCGAGTCAAGGGACTACACACCAATAGGGGTGTGACGCTCGTCAAGAAGGTTTACGCGCCAAGACGAAACCCTAATGATATGGCGATACGACGACGGCCACGAAAACATAAGCGACGCCGCAGTATGTAATCTATATACGTAATCCGAATTTTTCGCCAGGTGTAGTCTTTTGAGTAAAAACCTAAAACCGAACCAAGGCTTTCTTGGTGAGATTTTAGGTTCTAAACCCTATTATACATCAAGATAAGTATTTACTTCATTAATTTAATTATGTCTTTGATTATTTGTGTGTATGCTTGCATGTTCTCCATGTCCCATTAATTTATTTCGTGTTTGCTTAGTGAATATGAAACTTAATTATTGAATATTGATTGGTTGATACTTATCTTAGTTGACTAATGATCTAGAGCGCGCTAGATTATTCGTTGTGTACTTAATGCTTGACTTTTCTTTTAACTTTAGAATATAATTATCTAGGTAATTGTAGGATAAAGTATTCAAGGACAACCGTAGAAAGGCCTATAAATCACTAGAGGATTTGTAAACAAGACCCTTTGGTAATTTCAAAGAGTTAGGAAACAAGCACGCCCTATAGCCTTAGAATCACAACGAACTAGGAATAAGGACGGACAAATCAACCATCAATAGATATAATTATGAGTAAGAAACCTAAGTAAACACATCTTTAAACTATCATACGAAGTACACATTAATTAGACATAGACTATCACAACCTTAGCTTAGATAATTAGATAATAGTAGAGTAATCAGTAGCAATACCAACCCCAAATCCAATACCCGAGATTCAGACCTTTCCATTTCTACAAAAATATAAAAATACAAAAATAATCTTCCTCAACCTCAACCATAAGTAGAACTTCACCAAAGATTCCTATTCCCTGTAGAATCTATATCAATACCCGGGCTTACCCTAATTACTACACTACAACGATTAGGGTTCACCGCTTGTGTGTTATAAAACTTGCTCAAGAAAGTGAAGTTCCTCGACCCCGAATCGACGCTGCGCAAAGCGTTATCGCGATGTTTCGCAACAACTTCAACGGGCACAATTTCAACAACATAATCCGGAGATAATTAGTTTATAATTTCATGTATTTTATGATGTTTTTTTTCAGATTTTTTTATGTTTAGTACGCTTTTATTAAGTTATGTGTTGTATTTTAATTGAATGAAACGAATTTATTTAGTGTATTTTGAATTGAAAATCGAATAAAAAATAAAGCCAGAATGCATACCTAAACGTAAGATATCTGGCGTCATATGAATGAGTGGTATTATTATGCTATAATGCGAAACGCACAACTGGCAATACGACGTATCGGTTTTATGTCATATTATTATGACACCGACGCCTTATCATTTTTAAAAAAAAAAAAGGATAACAACTTATTAATTTCTTTCTTCCAATATTAATACAAACGAGGTTGTTCTAAGTAATTTCACTAGTTTGCAAATCTAGAGTTGATAAACCTTGTTGGTAAGAACTAAGCATTGTAAGCTTATAAATGAGTTTATTTTGTTAGATTGCTAGTTTTCTTGTATTGATGTTTTTCTTCGGTTTTGTTTTTGTTTGTTTTATAGTCGAGTATTTAATATTATCGTCCTCTTTCAAAAAAAAGTAATAAAAATAAAAAAATAAAAATCTTTATCTTAAATATGAACTCACTAATAAAGTGATAAGCTAAGAATCTTATACGAGATTTAGTTTTTCACATGCTAGGCTTCATTGTAAGGGAGCATATCGGATTTGACGTTATAGAGTACGAGGCAATATCATTTCTTGATTAAGCCAGAATACGATCATAATAACAAAATTGTAGAGGTTTGATTGTTAGCTTCACCGAGAAGAAAAAAGAAAAATTGTATGAGTGTGGTATTGAGTATGTTTGTGTTAAAGTATGGTATATTTTAAATAACGAGTTGGATGTTAATTGTTATAGAACTTTTGTAACTAGTTAGCTGATTAATAGAGATGCTAATTTGACGCAGACATAACACAGGTCACACTACCATCACACACATTTCTTACATCTGGTCTTAACTTCACTATATAAGACTGAGTGTAATGGTCACCAACCATTACCTCCATTTAAGTGACACATCAACTTATTAATACACCATCTTATCATCATTAAAGCTTAGTGTAGTGATCATCACTTAATCAAACACATAAAAATATTTCACTTTATAAACATACCCCACAATATTCTATATACACACTCACAACAATTTTAGTTAGCGTACGCACCACCCAACTAACACACAAAACCACCTGCCCTGTGAAAATGTTCATTCATCCGTCATTGATCTTAGCGGTAAAGGAGCTCATTCACGTGTGGTGATGGCCACCATAACGCTGTAGTCTCAAAAATTTTTTTAGTGTTTTCAATTTATATCATGGAATTGAAATAATCCAGCCGCGACTACCCTTTGGATAAATTCAAAGCCTGCAAGCTTAACCTCCTACCACAAAAAGATTAATTGTTTCCCGTTAAATTAAAGAATTAACCTCCTCTTCGAAAAGATCGATATTCTCGTCACGGATCATTTCAACCTTAGCTTGAGCGATTGGTAGAACTCATATTTTTTATTAGTACACTTAATCTCATACAACAGTTAAAGATTCTGTAAACACCATCGGTAGTTGAAAGCAAACCGACATCGATGCATCAAGGAAAAGAGAGTCCAAGTAATGGGAATATACACCTTTGATAACCGAATAATCAGATAAATATATAATATCTACAAAGAAGTATGCCGATAAAAATATAATTATATGACCGAAAATTGTATAAATATCAATGTTGCAAAAATCGCGACCCAGAATGCATGGCCGACCACCGCAGCCGAAGTAACGGTCGTGTCGATTAATCATGATTAATCTGACGCAAGATTTCGCAATTTTGGTATTTCAAACCAAACTAAAATTTTAACCGATTCCAAGTTCTAGCATGCTTCCAAACCCTCAATAAAAGGCTACTACGATTATGACGCCTATCATCGTTATAAGTGAAATATACGATCCCCAAATTAAGATAATGCCTAAATTATTATTTTTTTAATGACCGATTCGGCCGATTTTACCGATTCGGCCGATTTGACCGATTCGGCCGATTAATCGCCAATTTTTTGACCGCTTAGTGTCGATTTTATTCTAGGCCGATTTTCGACCGATTTTCAGAATCGACAAAAGACTAAGCCGATATGTTACCATTATGTTAACAAGCTATTAAACATTTGACCAAAATACTCGTTGACAAAATCACAATCATTTCACCACTCAATCAATCAAAAGAATGCCGTCGGTGGAGGGTAACCGAAAGTTTCCATTTACTTATTTATATACAGTATATATTTTATTATATACACCATTTACAAAAATAATAATTATAATATTTGTATCTTACCGTTAAAGCATAGCTTCATTTTATAACAACCAACCCATTAAAGTTTACAAACTTTTAGCATTCATTCATTCATACATTCATTTATGAAGACTTTTAAACAAAGAAAATAATACTAAAAATAGAAAGAAGACTATGGCAATGACTGATTCAGTTTCTGTTGATATGGAAAGTATTTATCTTGGTGGAAAGGTTTGATTTTTATTATTACTTTTTAGTTCAAGATTTGTGTTGGTTTATTGGTTTCTTGAATACCCATTTAGTGTTTTTTAGATTATTGTGAAAAAGTATGATTTTTATCAGTTTTTAGTTCAAGATTTGTGTAATATAGTTGATTTCTTGGATACCCATTTGGGGTTCTAGGTTTTGGCAGATACCCATTGGGGTTGTGATTTATGTTGCCTTTTATACTCAGATGTACGCAGCCTCACCGGGTTACAGGGACCGTTTCAACCTTCCTGGCCACCCCAAATGTACACACCTAACAAGGTTCGAACCCTTGACCTCTTGCGAGGAAACAAAAGACCTTGCCAGTTGCCACTAGGCCATTTGGTAGTAAATATTGCTAATGTAGATTTGTGATAATCGTTTTGATATTGGTTTTGTGTTGTTGGAATGTTTAGCTGGTAAAGACCGGTAAATTGTTTGTTTACATTGATTTGTTGAATGCCTATTTTGTTTGACTAATTTGGACAGAATTGTTTGTTTAATTTAGTAAGTTTGTTTTAACTTTTAACTATTTAGGGAAACAAAAGTGAAAAAAAGAATAAAATTACTTCTTTGATCTTATAAACTTGTTAATCACTTTTGTGGTAAAGGGATTGTTTAGTTTATAACAACCCTTTATTGTTACTGCTTTTGGTATTCATAGATTGATTAACTTTAGTTTGCTAACCTTTTAGTGGGAAAGGAATTGTCTAGCTTAATTCGTTAATAGATATATGGAGTTTGGACTTGGAATTTATGATTCTCAATTAGAGTTTTCCTGAATATTAGGTAGTCGAAAATTTGATTTTTCTTTAATTTCCATTTCACTTTATTGAATTTGTCGAATGCTCATTTGGATTTCCTCGGTTTTGACAGTTTAGTTTATTTAATATTCACAATTCACAATTCTCAATTCTCAAATACTCAAAAGTACTACGTATAAGTATGTTAATATAAAGATTTGTTTGATAAGCATTGAGAAATGAGTAGGGTACTGTTTCGGTGAGTATTGTTTTCAATGCTGGTTAGAAAATAGAATGCTAAATCTTGATAAATGGCGCTCTTAGAGTTGTACGTGCTTCCATTGTTGAACTTTCTTGGATCTTAAACCATTCTATTTGAATTTAATTGTTTAACTGCTGTCATTGTGATTACTAATCAGCTTCTGTAAGCTCAATCCAAGTTTTGTTATGCTAATTGTTTCATTTTAGTTGAATAGTTGCAATCATACTAGATATATAGACCCTTGGGTGTTCGATAATAGCAATCATTTAATTATTTGAATTCGAGCTATCTTTAACTTATTTCGATATTAAATTCGTTATAAAATGAAACAAAGATTGTTTGGAAGTGTGAAGCAATTGATTGATCATGTAAAACTCTCTGCCTTTCTGTTTAAAATGAAAGCATTGGTTGTTAACTTCTTATGCCAAATGGCCTATTTTTGAGTGATGCCTACGTCCAAACCTTTCGTTTATTTACATCCACGTAGGAAAAACTTGAACTCATTTGGATGCTACTTAACTTTATTGTTTGGATTTTGTTGTTGACTTGCTGTCATATCTCTCTCATTATGTTTAGCATTGCTTTCATTAGTGCTTATAATTAAGAATTTGGAATATTATCCTTGTCTTATACATTTGACAAATACTTAAACGCTAAGATTATTATTGTGATGTGGTCTTGTTCCAACACTTATGTGACATCTTTATTCAGGAACACATCATTCAGACTGGTCATGGTTCTGTTTCTGTTATCGTATATGGAGATATAGAAAAGCCACCGTTGATTACTTATCCCGATGTAGCATTAAACCGTAAGATCTTGTGCACCATACTTTATTATACTACCCGCATCGTGATTGTCATCTTTTTGGTCTAACTTTTTCTGTAAAATATGAACAGACATGTCATGTTTCCAAGGACTCTTCTTCTGTCCCGAAGCAGCTTCGTTACTACTACACAATTTCTGCATCTATCACATCAGTCCACCTGGTCATGAGGTCTGCCAACAGCCTAACTCATGTAAATTTCCATGTTTAAAAATCTACCTAATTATATAATTAACCAAAAATATCTTCTGGGCTTTGCATAAGAGCTGTTGCAGTTAGGAGCTGCATCCATCTGTCCCGATGATCCCGTCCCTTCTGTTGATGATCTTTGTGATCAAATTCTTGAGGTCCTCAATCATTTCAGGCTAGGTGCAGTAATGTGTTTGGGGCAATGGCGGTGCATACATCCTTACATTATTCGCGGTATATTTGATATATTCCTATATATGTAAACTGGTTGCCATTTATCAGGGTTTGGTATTTAAAGGTTCTGTTTGTTTGACAGATGAGATACAGAGACAGAGTTACGGGTTTGATACTGATATCGCCTTTATGCAAGGCACCTTCTTGGACCGAATGGATGTACAATAAGGTCTGTTATTTTGCACTCTGAATATGGTTCACAGTTAATTGCATTCTAGAGTCATTTGTGAATTAATTGTATATTTTTCTTACTTTGATGTGTAGTTGATGTTGAATTTGCTCTACTACTACGGTATGTGTAGCGTGTTGAAGGAGTGTTTGCTTCAAAGATACTTCAGTAAGGAACCATAAGAACTTTTGTGTTTCATGACATTATAATCGTGTACATACGCATTCGTTGACTTTAAGAAACGTCTAATACATCAGGAAGTACGTGGTAGTCCAGAAATGCCGGAATCAGATATTGTTCAAGTGTGTAGAAAGGTGTGTCTTCTAAACATATGGCCGTTCGTTTATTTCTTTTCTACATATTGGATAACACACCTCGTTTTTTTTTCCAGCTATTGGATGAAAGGCAAAGTGTTAACGTGATGCGGTTTCTTCAAGCAATTGATAGGTAGATATTAATTGGTTGTTTGGTGTTCGGTAGAGGTAGCAATTTCACCCATTTACTAACGAGTGGGTTGATTTTGGTGATGCTTTAATGGGTCAAACAAACAAATAGTTAAGAGAAATGGGTCAAAACGGTTGAAAATCACCCATCTTGTTATTTATAATTCATACAATCTAAAATCACTTCATACAAAAAGATGAGACTAATATTGTAATAACCTAGCTTATGTAATCTATGTAAAAAAGTAATTATTAATTCTATACACCATATTGGACCATTTGACCCATTAGTGATAAATATAACCAGTATCAACTTGGATCAAAATTTCGACCTCTATTTGGGAAGTTATGTTTTGTGCTTCGTATTTGGTGTTTGGTAACTAATTTTTTTATAAATCTATTTGAATGGGCAGGAGACCTGACATTACTGAAGGATTGACGAAACTAAAATGCAGAACACTTATATTCGTTGGTGACAGCTCCCCATTCCATTCGGAATCCCTCCACATGACTTCAAAACTGGATAGAAGATATAATGCTTTAGTAGAGGTGCAGGGTTGTGGATCATTGGTTACAGAAGAGCAGCCACAAGAAATGTTGGTTTCGTTGGAGTATTTTCTAACCGGGTATGGATTGTATAGACCGAGCCAGTCCGATGGCAGCCCAAGGAGCCCACTCAGCCCGCCTCGCATCTCAGCGGAGCTACTTTCGCCTGAAAGCTTGGGGTTGAAGCTTAAACCGATCAAGACACGAGCATCAAGAGGGAGTGATGGTACTTGGCGTTTTTCGTAGAAGTAAAAGCCAATGGCAGTATGTTTTTGAAATTTGCTTGTAAATTCTTGCATTGTTTGCTTTCTGATTGAAAGGGTAAATATAGATGTCACATGAATTAGGTTTAGGAGGAAGATAAAACATTCTTTGACCTTGTGTTTCTTGTATTCATTCATTTGTATTTTGTGATGAGAACCGAAAGATACATCTATTGATTGACAATTTGTTATGATCATCAGGGTAACTCTATACGTCCGTGTTTCATATCAAGTGTGTTCATAGTTGTTGTTTAGAAAACCTTTGGAAGCAGAAATAACCATCTATCTATACAATGTTTCGGTTATTAATTAACTTATACAATGTTTTAGTTAATTTAGATGTAATATTGACATCAGGTCCAAATTTTTCAGAATCAATTTCAGTTTTAAATATCAGAATAATTTCATTTTATGCGAGATCAAATATGATTCCTTCTATTTTTTTCGATTTGGTTGTTGGTTAGATCCACAATCAAGCGAGGTTTTTTTTTATAAACTCATATATAAATATGTGTGTTTCATTAAGATAGCATTATACCCGCGTTGAAGTGGCGGATACCCTCTAATCAAGTCTCGTATGAAGAAACAAATATTGTTTAATTATTGTTGGTTTATGCATCGGTACATAAAAATTTAGAATTCTTCGATCCTTTCAATTTGGTTTGTGATAAAAATTTAGAACTCTGTTAGCTAAAGTAGGACATTTTCCGGTTACGAATGATTTTGCTGGTTAGATACCAGTTTTTATATCTGTAATAAACGCACATCTCTTTCTGTTTTCTCAGAAACATTGAGAGCCTGAAATAACATTCTGGTTTTGGGCTATTAGTTTTTGTTTAAGCCATGTATATACAACTGTTTTGGGGCCTTCCAAGCCCTTTGTTCTTTATCTCAACGGACGTTTATTTCTTAATCACATTTTAACCTTCATGTATATATCTTTAGCTTCTAATCCATATCTAAGGCTTTGTATAAAAAATTATGTTGTTAGGAATATAAAGATGTTTCGATTAAGAGTATGTAGTGTTGGAAAATTTAGTGCACTTGTGGGATTAGTTCACACCTTCTAATGGGTTAGGAGGTACGGAGTGTACACCCATAAGGTCCATGAACATCCTGACTCTAATAGTGGTTTGTATTTGTAGTGCTAGTAGAAAATCTCACGGTGGAAAATCTTCTTGTGGTTTCCGATAAGCGATGTTCCATCGAGGCGATGTTTCCATCGGGCGGTGTTTCCACCGATAGTGCTATGAAAGCATCGATGGAAGTATCGCTTGTAACGGGCTTTGACCTATTCAAGTGGCAATTACAAGCGCATAATGACCACGCTTAATTGGTCATGTAACCACTAACGACTATAATGGGGATAATTATGAGGAGATTAATGGGCGATTAATTCTCATAATTCCATTTGACTAGCTCGAGTAACCTCCTATAAATAGGAGATCCGATTATGCATGAAACACACACGTAAAACGATAAACACTTCTAAGCAAAGGGTTATTGAATTGTGCCTAATTCTATAACTACATTTGGTCTTATCCCAAGTAGATATTCGTGTAACCCAGGCATTAGGGTTGAATAGTTTACTTTGGAAAGTGATCACACGATTCCAAGTGATATCCGGTAACCACCTAGTGGTATTTGTTTCTGCTGACTTGATTATTTGTTTCTGCTGACATTGATTATCTAACCCTGTTCTGGGAGCTACACACCAACAATCAAAGTAAACTATTTTGTGATAATCAATGGCTGCTGCTGCAATGAAACACATGGCTTCAAACTTTGCCAAGCTTGATAAGTTTGAAGGGGTGGACTTTAGGAGGTGGCAGAAGAAGATGCATTTCTTACTGTCAAGCATGAGTGTGGTTTATGTGCTAACCACTCCTATTCCGGATGATGGGGATGATGCTACTGTTGAGCAGATCAGGAGGAGGAGCAAATGGGAGAATGATGACTACATTTGCAGAGGTCTAATTCTCAATGGTATGTCTGATTCTCTGCTTGATATTTATCGAACTTTGAATCTTCCAAAGAACCTGGGATTCCTTGGATGCCAAATATATGGTGAGGATGCATCAAGTAAGAAGTTTCTTGTAAGTAATTTCACAAATTACAAAATGACCGATTCAAGACCGGTCATGGAACAATACAATGAACTTTTGGAATACTGGAAGGTTTACACAACACAATATGCACATGGATGAGGCTATTCAAGTCTCTTGTGTTATTGATAAACTTCCTCCTTCTTGGAAAGATTTCAAGCATACCTTGAAACATAAGAAGAGGAATTAACTCGGTTGAGTTGGGCCATCCGCACATTGAGGAATCTCTCGAGTGCGGGATAATGACAAGCCAAAAGTAGCAATGCTACTTGGTGCATCATTGTCAATATGGTGGAGCATAACAACTCCACCGTGTACAATGATAACAAAGGCAAACGCAAATATCATGACAACACAAGGCGATCCTAACAAGAAGGCAACACCTACTTGTTGGAAATGTGGCAAACCGGTCACATTAAAGGGATTGCAAAGGTGTTAAGGTTGGTGGTAAAGCCAATGGATCGTGCACTAATGGTTCGTGGTGGTGGTTCTTCCAACTCACCGAAAGGTCGAATATGGTTAATAAGTCTTTTCGATTTATTATGCTACATATGTATCGAATCTCATTATGCGCAGGATGATGATGTTGCGTGGTGGGTTGACTCGAGCAACAGTTCATGTGTGCAAAGATAGAAGTTGGTTCAAGACTTATGAGTCACCGAATGATGGTTCTATTCTTCACATGGGAAATGAGTCAATGACCTTGGTGCATGGTCATGGTTGTGTAGATCTTAGATTTAGTTCGGAAAGATTGTAACTATGTTTAATGTTATTCATGTTCACGATATAAGGAAGAACTTGGTTTCAAGTAGTATTTTGAATAATCATGGATATAAACAAGTTATTGAGTCCGATAAATTTGTTCTTTCTAAGCATGGTGTGTTTATTGGTTTTGGATATTTGTGTAATCAAATGTTCAGCTTAATATTGTCACCGATAGTGTTAATTGACATTTGTGACCACCATCGACTGACCGACTTTACCCTATGGCATGCAAGACTTGGCCATGTACACTATAAAATAATGCAAGATATGTCTAGGGATGGTTTAATCCTAGCATTTGACATGGACACTAAAAAGTGTAAAACTTGCATGCTGACCAAGATAACCAAGAAACCTTTTCAGGGTGTTAGTCGTGAGACTAAGCTCTTGGAGCTTATACACAGTGACCTATGTGATTTGCATGCCACTCCTTCTTTGGGGAATAAGAAGTACTTTGTGACATTTATTGATGATGCTTCTAGATTTTGTTATGTCTATCTTTTACATACTAAGGATGAAGCATTAGATAAATTCAAAGTGTTTAAAACTAAAGTTGAATTACAACTTGGGTCCACGATCAAAAGATTAAGGATCGATAGGGAGGTGAGTACATGGATACTCAGATTTTCGATCATTGGTATAATCCATGAAACAACTACCCTTATACTCCTCAAGAAATGGTATTTCGAAAGGAAAACAGTCTTAAGGAGATGGTTAATTCCATGTTGTCCTATTCGGATTGAGTCAAGGGTTACGGGGTGAAGCTATGTTAACGACTTGCTATTTATTAAATAGGGTTCCCAACAAAAGGAACAAGGTTACCCCTTTTGAACTCGGACTAAAAGGAAACCCAACTGAACTATCTCGTGGTGCAGGGTTGTAGGGCGTTGTAAGACTCCACTTATCCAAAGTTGAAAACTTTTGGTGAAAGAGGCATCGATTGCATCTTTGTTGGATATCTTGAGCATTCCAAGGCTTTTAGGTTCTATGTTATTAAACCTAATGAATATGTTTCGTTAACTCAATAATTGAATCAAGGGATGCAAACTTTGATGAGAATAGATTCTCATCGGTCCTAGACCTAGTCGAGGATTCCTAATGGAACTCATGACACTAGTGTATCGAGGTCCACGATGATGAACCATCGGTGGTCCCGATGAGGTTGTGGTTCAACAACTCGAACATGTGCTGGAAGAGCAAAAGGTCGAGGACTCTAAAGTCATTTGGACACGAGTTTCAACTATACTTAGTTGAAGGAACAAGGATGAGGTCTCGACCAATATTCCTATTGCTTCATTGTTGAGGATGATCCCAAGACATTTGAAGAAGCAATGAAGTCCCGGGATATTGCTTTACGAAAGAAGCAATCAATGATGAGATGGATTCCATCATGGGCAACAACACTGGGTGTTGGTTGATCTACCACCTTGTTGCAAACCATTGGGTTGCAAATGGATTTTCAAAAGGAAAATGAAGGTAGATGGAACTATTGAAAAGTTCAAGGCTAGACTAGTCATTCGTGGCTTTAAACAAAAGTCGGGGATAGACTACTTTGATACTTATGCCCTATGGCTCGACGATTACCATAAGGCTAGCGATTGCTTTGGCATCTATTCACAACGGTTATTCATCGATGGATGTGAAGATGACTTTCTTGAATGGTGAATTGGAAGAGGAGGTTTATATGAACCAACCTCGTGGCTTCATCATGCTCGGCAATGAAAACAAGGTGTGTAAACCGATTAAGTCTCTTTATGGATCAAGCGGGCACCTAAGCAATGGCATCAAAATTTGATGAAGTGGTTTTGTCTAGTGGTTATGTTCTTAACCAAGTCGACAAATGCGTATATAGCAAATTTGATGAACGGTAAAGGAGTCATCATTTGTCTATATGTTGATGACATGTTGATCTTTGGCACCGACCAAAATCAGTTGACGACAAAGGAATTTTGTCATCAAGGTTCTCCATGAAGGACATGGGGAGGCTAATGTTATCCTTGGTATAAGGATTAAACATGAAAGTAAAAGAATTTCTATCTCTCGGTCTCATTATATTGAGAAGGTGTTGAGGAAATTCAATTACTTTGATTGTACTCTGTGAGTACACCTATGGATACTGTGAGAAGTCGATGCCTAATAATGGCAAGGTTGTATCTCAACTTGAGTATTCTAGGGTAATTGGTCGCTTGATGTATGCCATGACTTGTACAAGACCCGATATTGGTTTTGCGGTGGGAAAATTGAGCGGTATACTAGTAATCCTAGTGCTCATCATCGCGGCGATTCGAGGTATCAAGTATTGAAGAGAACTATGGATTATAGTCTCTCATATATCGCTATCCTTCGGTGTTGGAAGGGTACACCGATGCAAGTTGGATCAAGAACATCAAGACAATTAGCTCTACCGGTGGTCGGGTATTCCTACTTGGTGGAGGTGCAATTTCTTGGGCATCCAAGAAGCAAACTTGTATCACCGGTTCAACAATGGAATCGAATTTGTGGCTTTGCATTCTTTGGTAAAGAAGTTGAATGGTTGAAAACTTGCTTCGAGATTCCATTGTGGCCTAAACCTATAGCACCTATTTCTATCCGGTGTGATAGTGCAATACATTGGCTAAGGCTTATAGCCGGATGTACAATGGTAAGTCTAGACACTTAGGTGTCGGACATAGCATGATTCGTGAGCTTATCATGAATGGGTGGTATCTATAGAGTTTGTTAGATCTCAACGAACTTAGGCGATCACTGACGAAGGGTCCGCTAGAGACTTGGTTATAAAGTCTCGCTAAAGGGATGGGTTTAAGTCCAACTTAGTCATCGAATGCTAGGACACCCAACTCCTCCTAAGGAAACTTGGGAGTCGAGTTCAATGTGGAAAGTCGAACATTCGGTGGACTGGAGCACATGTTTTATTTACATCCCAAGGTTGTGCTCGGAACTGCTGAAAGGAGGATGAAGTCTTTACTTTAATGGTTAACTTTCTTTGAAAAAGTGCTTGGCGGAGCATGAATAAAGAGGAACCACCTATGTAAATGTTGAAGTTTTGCCGCCTGGGAGCTTTTGGACTTTAGCTTTTACAACATTTATGAATTTGGATATGGACACATGGCTTGTATAATGTCGGAGTCGACAAGTGTTTGAAAACTTGTGTGTATTTTATCTTCAGTATTCAAATGGGTTGAAGGGTTCAATTCTTATAACACCGATTCTCGAATATTTGAACGTGTAATTTACTAAGATGGAAATTCAATCCTCAGGACATTTTGTTTATGCACATGTTTGTTTAATGTTTGTTTTCATGCAAAGGAAGTGAACTAAATTTGGGGAGGATTGTTGGAAAATTTAGTGCACTTGTGGGATTAGTTCACACCTTGTAATGGGTTAGGAGGTACAGTGTACACCCATAAGGTCCATGAACATCCCGACTCTAATAGTGGTTTGTATTGGTAGTGCTAGTAGAAAATACTGTTGGTGGAAAGTATTGCTTGTGGTTTCCATCGATAGCGATGTTTCCATCGAGGCGATGTTTTTCGAGGCGATGTTTCCACCGAAGCGATGTTTCCACCGATAGTGCTATGAAAGTCTTGATGGAAGTCTTTGCTTGTAACAGGCTTTGACCTATTCAAGTGGCGGTTAAAGCGCATAATGACCACGCTTAATTGGTCATGTAACCACTAACTGACTATAATGGGATAATTATGAGGAGATTAATGGGCCGATTAATTCTCATAATTCCATTTGACTAGCTCGAGTAACCTCCTATAATAGGAGATCCGATTATGCATGAAACACACGTAAAACGATAAACACTTCTAAGCAAAAGGGTTATTGAATTGTGCCTAATTCTATAACTACATTTGGTCTTATCCCAAGTAGATATTCGTGTAACCCAGGCATTAGGGTCGAATAGTTTACTTTGGAAAGTGATCACACGATTCCAAGTGATATCCGGTAACCACCTAGTGGTATTTGTTTCTGCTGACTTGATTATTTGTTTCTGCTGACATTATCTAACCCTGTTCTGGGAGCTACACACCAACATGTAGATGGAAATGGGTACGGAATGGTTGAAAGAATTGGGTTATGACCTTATGATTTGGTAAACTTAGAAGTGCCAATGTGATCTGACTACACACTTGCTACATGGCCACTAATGGTTCACTTAGTATCAGTCAGTATGAGAATTTAAAATACTTGTAAGGCAGTTCTCAAAATGATATGGTAACCATGAATGGAGTTGTTACTTTTAGAAATTATCTTTCTTAAAAAACTTAGATGTAAAATGTTGGTTTCTGAACTTATTTGGTGATTAGTGAATAATACTAACATAATTGGCACCCATCACTCCATCAGGCCATCATTAATGATTTGTGAGTTTTTTTTTTTTTTTGGTTAATTACAGTAAAATAGGTCTAGTCCCTAAGAAGGCTCCAACAGACATGAGACAGCTTAAACAACGACACTCAAACTATCTTATGACACGTTAAAACTGTTAAGAATCCAATGATCTTCAATAATGATGAATAATGCGACTTCAAAGACTTTCAATATACACGTAATATAATTACTTCTTCCATATCGGTTGAGTAATTCCCCGCCCTTTGCGTGCTCATCTTTTAGTACGATACCCTAGTTAACCCCTCGAGCCTATCCTTTTCGCGGTTCTCGTGATGTTTCGGTTTAGGGATATCAATGAAGAGCATATTTACCCCCCCAAATATACACCCAAATCGCCTTAGCCTACATTGCACTCACTTTTAGTACAAATTTATATTATCACCCAAAACCCTTAGTTCAATTATCCGTTGCTTGCATGAGTTGCTAAGTCGAGTCATCCTTTGTATCTGATTTTGGGATGATTGGGATTCATGGGAAAAGTTAAAGTTTATGAAATATAGGAAGAAACGTTAAACTCAAATTCCCTTTGTTTGCATAATAATGTACTCAAGTGTTTTGATCTTTTCAATTCGGGTCAAATTAGTGTTAGTAATAAAAACTCAAGTGTAGGGATGTGTCTATAAATCCCTATCATTTGATGTAAGTAGAGGATGGTAGAGTAAAAGTGTATGCAAAAAAAAAAAAAAAAAAAAAACCATGGGCTACCATCCTACATCTATCTTTTAAATTATGTTTGTTTATTTCGTTGCCTAGAGTTTTAGAGTGTCGAGTCTTGGCTTGGCCTTCTTGATATACTTGCAACATAGAGATTTTGACTATCCACCACTAAATAGCTATCCCACCAAACCCTTCATTTCCTACCAGTAAGCCTAACAACACTTTAAAAGACCTCTTTGATAGTCTTTCCTGGGTTACTAAGCGACGGAGGTTTGATCTATTCTCAAGCCTATGGTAATCTATGTACTAGGACCGGTTAATGAGTGTTTATCTTCCATTTCCGATTTGTTATATTTCATATATACACCGAGAGATGTGAGTATCCAAACACCCATGTGAGGTGATAGTATGTAATTCCGTGCTTGTTATGACTTTGCGGGGCTTATATGTGTTGTGGACCGTTTTGAATGAATGCTTCATGACCCTAACTTATAAATTAATTGGCTAAAAGCACATTTGCTTGAGAATGACAAATAAAGTGTAGGGATATTTGATAAGGTTTTAAAGGTGTACCTTTTAAGGGGTCATTTAAGCCCTTATTCGATCATACATATCCGTTATTGCTTAATATCGTTCCTTTTCACTTTTTAGGTCTCTTGAAGGCAAATCTTTGGAATGATGCTTATTTGGACGAAAAGTAGCGAATATCTGAAGAAAATGGCCAAAGTCGAAATCGAGACACTCAAGAGTCTTTGGCATAAAGCGCGACATCTGCATATCTGCTGACGCCGTCGGGAAGGAATTATGACGGGTCGAGGAAGCGATTGCATGTTTTCAAGACGACGTCGGGTTCTTAAGGAGTAGGCCGTAGTAACTCTCAGACAGATCTGACCAAGGCAGTCGGTGAAGGGACGTGCGTCATAGGTGGCCGTCGCAAGGTTCGTGTGGCCAAGACGAAACCCTAATGACGGCGACTGACGGCGTCACGAACATAAGTGACGCGTCGCGAGATGTAATCTTATACTGATCGAATTTTTGGTTTTGTGTGTAGTCTTTGGAGTAAAAACCTAAAACCGAACCAAGGCTTTCTTGTGCGATATTTAGGGTTCTAAACCCTATTATACATCAAGATAAGTATTTACTTCATTAATTTAATTATGTCTTTGATTATTTGTGTATGCTTGCATTCTCCATGTCCAGCTAATTTATTTGTGTGTTTGCTTAGGGAATATGAAACTTAATTATTGAATATTGATTGGTTGATACTTATCTTAGTTGACTAATGATCTAGAGTCGCTAGATTATTGTTTGTGTACTGTCTTGACTTTTCTTTGTGAACTTTAGAATATAATTATCTAGGTAATTGTAGGATAAAGTATTCAAGGACAAGTAGAGTAGGCGTCATAAATCACTAGAGGATTTGTAAACAAGACCCTTTGGTAATTTCAAAGAGTTAGGGAAACAAGCCGCTATAGCCTTAGAATCACAACGACTAGGAATAAGGACGTGACAAATCAACCATCAATAGGAGATAATTAAGGGTAGTAAAACCTAAGTAAACACATCTTTAAACTATCATACGAGTACACATTAATTAGACATAGACTATCACAACCTTAGCTAGATAATTAGATAATAGTAGAGTAATCGGTGCAATACCAACCCCAAATCAATACCCGAGATTCGTGCCTTTTCCATTTCTACAAAATATAAAAATACAAAAATAATCTTCCCAACCCAGCCTGGCGTAGTAACTTCCACTAGCGTTCCATTCCCAGAAACGATATCAATACCGTGGCTTACCCTAATTACTACACTTCTGCGATTAGGTTCCTTGCTGGTGTTATAAAACTTGCTCGAAGAAAGGAAGTTTCGACCCGAACGGCGCGTGTAGCGTTATCGACATGTTGGCAACAACTTCATGGGCAATTTCAACAACATAATCCGGATAATTAGTTTCGTTATAATTTCATGTATTTCTTGCGTGTTTTTTTTTCGTATCTTTTTTATGTTTAGTACGCTTTTATTAAGTTATGTGTTGTATTTTTAATTTGAATGAAATGAATTTATTTAGTTTATTTGGAAATGAAAATTGAATAAAAAATAAAGTGGTAGCGGTTACATTTTGAAGAGGTTGAGGTTTGTTATATGAGTGAGGAGGGGTTTGTTGTGGTTAGTTGTGGAAAAATGGGATCTTGATGTGGCGAGGGTGTCCATGACTGCGAGATTGAGGTTTGTTATGACACGATGCTCTTATCATTTTTTAAAAAAAAAAAGGCAGGATAACAACTTATTAATTTCTTTCTTCCAATATTAATACAAACGAGGTTGTTCTAAGTAATTTCACTAGTTTGCAAATCTAGAGTTGATAAAACTCGTTGGTAAGAACTAAGCATTGTAAGCTTATAAATGAGTTTATTTTGTTAGATTGCTAGTTTTCTTGTATTGATGTTTTTCTTCGGTTTTGTTTTGTTTGTTTTATAGTCAGTATTTAATATTATCGTCCTCTTTCAAAAAAAGTAATAAAATAAAAAATAAAAATCTTTATCTTAAATATGAACTCACTAATAAAGTGATAAGCTAAGAATCTTATACGAGATTTAGTTTTCACATGCTAGGCTTCATTGTAAGGGAGCATATCGGATTTGACGTTATAGAGTACGAGGCAATATCATTTCTTGATTAAGCCAGAATACGATCATAATAACAAAATTGTAGAGGTTTGATTGTTAGCTTCACCGAGAAGAAAAAAGAAAAATTGTATGAGTGTGGTATTGAGTATGTTTGTGTTAAAGTATGGTATATTTTAAATAACGAGTTGGATGTTAATTGTTATAGAACTTTTGTAACTAGTTAGCTGATTAATAGAGATGCTAATTTGACGCAGACATAACACAGGTCACACTACCATCACACATTTCTTACATCTGGTCTTAACTTCACTATATAAGACTGAGTGTAATGGTCATACCATTACCTCCATTTAAGTTCATTCAACTTATCACATCTTATCATCACGTTTAAAGGTGTAGTGATCATCACTTAATCAAACACATAAAATATTTCACATGTAAACATACCCCACATATTCTATATACACACTCACAACAATTTTTTAGTTAGGCGGTATCACCTTCATTAACCAAAAAACCTGCCCGTGAAAATGTTCATTCATCTGTCATTGATCTTAGCGTGCGGGCTCATTCACGTGGGTGGATGGCCACCATAACGCGTAGTCTAAAATTCTTTAGGGTTTCAATTAACATTGCGGTAAGTGTCCAGCGATACCACTTTGGATAGCCAAGTCGGTATGAGTGAACCTCTGTGGCCACAAAAGATTAATTGTTTCCGTTAAATTCAAAGAATTAACCTCCTCTGAAAAGCGATATTCTCTTACCGGATCATTTCAACCTTAAAGGGAGGTGATTGAGACATTCATATTTTTATTAGTACACTTAGCTGTCAACCAGGTTAAGCGTTCTGTAAACACCATCGGTGAGTTGAAAGCAAAGCGATCTTGGATGTGATCAAGGAAAAGAGAGTCCAAGCAGAATGGGAATATACACCTCTTGATAACCGAATAACATAAATATATAATATCTACTGATGAAAGTATCTTCGATAAAAATATAATTATATGACGAAAAATTGTATAAATATCAATGTTGCAAAAATCGTGAATCGGTGTGTGGGCGATCACCGCTACGTGATGTCAGTCAAGTCGGGATGTCGGTGATTAATCGGATTAGCACATTGCGCATTTTGGTATTTCGGAAACCAAATAAAAATTTTAACCGATTCCAAGCGCTACATGTTTCCAAACCTCGATAAAAGGCTGATTCGATTATGATCTTATTTGTCGTTATAAGTGAAATATCGATCCCAAATAAAGTATAATGCCTAAATTATTATTTTAAATGACCGATTCGTGATTTTTTCTGATTCCGGCCGATTTTGACCGATTCGGCCGATTAATCGACAATTTTTCGGCTTAGTGTCGAT
This sequence comes from Chrysanthemum lavandulifolium, assembly GCA_022545495.1. Taxonomy (NCBI): domain Eukaryota; kingdom Viridiplantae; phylum Streptophyta; class Magnoliopsida; order Asterales; family Asteraceae; genus Chrysanthemum; species Chrysanthemum lavandulifolium. The sequence continues at coordinate 109,066,534 of CM040243.1, read as the reverse complement.
TTTTATTCTAAAGTAATTTTTGACCGATTTTCGAGAAATCGACAAAATCTTGAAGCGATTAACGATTAATCGACCGGGTTGATGCGATTGACGTTAAATATATAATATCTACAATAAAGTGTCTTGATAAAAAATATGATCTTGAATCATTTTCCATCCTTAAAACTAAATTTGACAAATGACACGACGGACCGCATTAATTCGGTCGCCGATCTCACTTTCTGTTAATTCGGGTCTCCTCGATCCTATCAAATCCGGATCAGCCGTAATTGGTTAATTTGACTTGATCGTAAATAGAGACAGAATAGTATTCGGTCCGATCTCGATCTAAATTTTTCGAAATTAGTGCCGATCTTGTCCGTCTTGGCGGTACGTCCGGTTTCATACTGTGATCACCCCTACTTAAAAGATGTTAACATATGTTAACAAGCTATTAAACATTTGACCAAAATCACAATCATTTCACCACTCAATCAATCAAAAGAATGCCGTCGGTGGAGGGTAACCGAAAGTTTCCATTTAAATTATTTATATATATTTTTATTATACACCATTTACAAAAATAATAATTATAATATTTGTATCTTACCGTTAAAGCATAGCTTTTTTATAACAACCAACCCATTAAAGTTTACAAACTTTAGCATTCATTCATTCATACATTCATTTATGAAGACTTTTAAACAAAGAAAATAATACTAAAAATAGAAAGAAGACTATGGCAATGGCTGATTCAGTTTCTGTTGATATGGAAAGTATTTATCTTGGTGGAAAGGTTTGATTTTATTATTACTTTTAGTTCAAGATTTGTGTTGGTTTATTGATTTCTTGATACCCATTTTGTGTTTCTTAGATTATTGTGCAAAAGTATGATTTTTATCAGTTTTAGTTCAAGATTTGTGTAATATAGTTGATTTCTTGGATACCCATTTGGGGTTCTAGATTGTTTCTAATGTTTTGTGTTGTTATGTTGATTAAGTGGTTTTGGCAGATACCCGGTAGTACCTACTACTGCTTAGACTCTTGCTACTACTTGTTGAAAAATGATTGGGATGAACACCCGCCAATGTTGGAAGTCTATGGTGTAAAATGGTTGGAAAACGATTAGCCATTTTTATTTTTAATTGTTTTTGTTATTTATTACTACTAATTGAAGTTTAAAATGGGTTTTTTTTTTTAAAGAAAAAAGTTATTTTACTCCAAAATTATGAGATTGGTACAATTTATATCAGGAGTGGAGTTTGTATCTTTACGTGGCCAAAGTGTCTCCTATCAAAGTGGATATATACATCTATGCTACCAATATGCTTATGGTAAGAGCATGGTCTATCATAACTCGAGTTAAGATTTAATGTTGTGTCACGTCAGCATTAGATCAGTTTTAACCTTAACTATAAAAAAAACATCTTTTATCATAATTCAATCATAACTTCACAATTTGAGCCTCACTTTTATTATAACTCAATAAAAAAACTTGAGTTACAACATAACTCATGAGGCGGTATGGTAACTCAATCCATAATCGATCAAGAAATGGCTAAATTCTCTCACGCGCAGAAGAAAACTTAAAACAACAAGACGAAATCAATGAAGATCGAGGAGTATAGTGTTTCCAGTCGTTATGTCGTCAATGAGCTATCTGATGGATTATCAAACGTTTAGTGATCGGAGATTTGGATTTAAAAGGAGATTGATGATTATTATAACTACGGAAAAAGCCAACAGATAAAGACGGCTTAAATGCAAATTAAAGAAAGATTAAAAGATAAAATCTATTAAATAAACGCTATCACTATTTTTAAAGTGATGAACGTTTAAAACTTAAAACTAAAAAATTACGTTTAAATTAAAATTACGTAAACGTATAAAATAAAAAGTGAAATCTACGATATAAAAGTCCTAAAAATATGAAAAATACATTTTTACAAACCTAATGATAAAAGAAAATTTTTAGAAAAAGAAAACTATTTTTTATAACTAATTATCTAATTATTATTAATTAAAAGCTATTTTTTACTATTAAATAATTACCTAAAATACAAGAAATTAGGAAATAAAGCTAGAAAAATAAAATTATGAAATGGAAAAGTCTAAAATATCAAACTAGAATTTTAAAACTATTTTGTATTTTTATGATTATTTTTCTATTTTCTA